>CP139501.1:198867335-199467335 GCA_021014915.2 Artemisia tridentata subsp. tridentata | reverse complement strand
ATGATAGAAGATACCCCATTAGGTTCAGCAGACGCTTCGTTGTGTTTCTCATGTTGCACGTTGTTCATAGCAGTATCTGACTCCCCAACATTTGTCAGTGGCTGATGAAGCTTGTTTTCTTGAGAATTCGGGCACACAAATTCTCTATTGGCACCGACATAGTCAAACACGTTTATCTGTCGAACATCTTTGGGAATCTTTTGTTTGTCCATCATGTTGTACAATCTGAGTATCTCTGATATAGCAGAATCTGAAGTATTTGACATGATATTAACGTGCACGGGATTTTACAATTCTATGATTTAAACCGAGAAATAGATACTTTCGCGGGGTTTTACAAAATCAAGAATAAACCGTGAAATGATGCTTGATATGTGTTATGATGAAGGTCTGGTAGACTTGTTGATTTGTTGTTTAATTGTGATTTGGTTTGGTTGTTGCAAGTTATTAAGGTGAAATTATGTTCTGAAAACTTCACAGCTCGATAACTTCTTTCTGGAGCGATTTCAGGCTTCGAAAGTTATAGCCGTTTGAAGTTTTGACGTAAAAGTACTAGTCAAACCGCCAGTATCAAACCGCTAAAGCCCTAGGCAAACCGCTAATATTTAACCGCTAAACTTGAAGACCAAACCGCTATATCTAAATCGCTAACTCACAACAAACCGCTAGTCAAACCACTGAATCAGAGTGTCAAACCGCTAGATTCAAACCGCTAGAAGTTAAACCGCTGACGATTAAACCGCTGAACGCTAAACCGCTGGGATCTTAAACCGCTGAGACTAGACCCGCTACAATCTAACCAGCTGATAATTAACCCGCTGAACCTAAACCGCTGGACAACTAACCCGCTAAGACCAAAGCCGCTGAACTTTAACCCGCTGATACTTAAACCGCTGAGACCTAAACCGCTGGATGATTAACCCGCTGAGACTAAAGCCGCTGAACCTTAAGCCGCTGATACTTAACCCGCTGAAACCAGTAAACCACTGCCACAAATCGACAAACCGTAAACCTCTGCCACAAAACGACAAACCGCTAGTTGACAATTTCTGACAAACCGCTGCCACTAGTTGACAAATTGTCCTTTTCAGTACAGTTTGTCCTTTTCCAGAAATGGATAAACTATAAACCGCTATTAGTCAAGCCGCTGGAGCAGAACAGCTGAATATGGTAAGCCGCTAACAAGAAACTAAAGCAGACTGTCAAACCGCTGCGAAGAAACTTTGTACGAACAGTAACCCGCTGGCAAGAAACTCGACAGATCTTCCACAAATAACTCACCAACACTGTTGTGACTTATCAAGAACGATCTAAGACACCTTTATGAACCTAAAAGTACAAGTATTACACTACTTTAACCACAAAACAAGATCAAACAAGGGTCTTTTTCTTACTCATTTGTTCGAACCAAAAAACACCCAAAAACCATGGCTCTTGATACCAATTGTAGGATATTCATGAACTAATAAACAAAAGATTGGGTGCTATATGGATCGAACTAGGAAGAAACTAGAGAGAGAAAGTGGAGTGGAACCTTTAGTGAGAGAAAGAAAGAGATATTAGATTAAGTGAGAAAAGGTCCAACCCTTCCAATGGTGGGAAGGGTGTATTTATAGTACTACATAATATGTCCCTAGTGGACTGTGGAGCGAGCTGACAGTGGGTAAAGACCCGACCCACTCCACAATACTAATAATAACTAAACTACTAATAATAATACTAATAATCCTACGAGCTATGATGTGCTAATAAGTACTCGGGGTGACCGAGTCTTCAACTGAATATTCATATTCCTAACAAGACGTAACATTCTATGAGTACATTACTATCGAGTCGGAAGTTTTTCAAGTAAACTATTAATGATTTGGTAAACATTAAGTACTTGAATATTTATAAACATATAGTAGAGTATATTATTTTCCTATAAATAATATACCTCGACAAAATAATATTTTCACTACTAAATTACTTTGCAAACATATATGGGTGATATAAGATTTATAAAAAGCGCATACTGATGCGCGTGATGTGTCGTTGTGGTTTAGCAGTATTAATGCCTACACAAGTTTTAAATTTATATTTAGCCGACTTATCAATAACACACACACTTAACGAGCAATGTACCCGGTCAGTATGAATATAATGGTAAGTAGAGTGTCGATCACTAAGAGTGGAACGTATTATCTAGTTATTCTAATCAGTATTTTAATATCTTAAGTCAATTATACAACCTAATCTAACGCAAGGGGGTTCAGCCTGAGAGACTGGCACGTTTTGGTTGCAATTAAATAATAAACTAAACTAATGAGCACGAATCAGCGATAAGCACACACGTACACAGATAAATACTTGAGACAATAAGAAGACCTGTCCTGATAATTAAGTAGCTTGTCACTTGTTTTATTGCTAGTTTTATATGAAGTGTATGTAATTAACCCTTTCTCGTTGGCTCTAATCTTATCGGCAAGTAAACCCTTAATGATTACTTATGTCTAAAAGTTATTTCTAAGTGATCAAGTTAGTTATAACCGTGGGAGCAATATGATCTTCCGTAGTCACATACGACAAGCCACTAATAGACACAGAGGTTATCAATGCACTAATAAAGGTCACCAAAGACATCAACATATAAACTTTAATTAATGGGAAAGCAGTTTTAAGGGAGTGCAACCTTTCCGTTGTCACATTACACAAGCCACCAATCCTGATGAATTAAAGTGTACTAATACAATGAAACAAAACTACTTAATGAATTAAACACATGCAGGACCTTCTTACAGCTCTTGTATCTTCGTTTGGGTGTGTCTTGTGCTGCCTATTCGTCTGAATTCGTTCGCTCGTCTAGGGATATATGGCACGTACGTCAAAGGTCTTTGAAATTCGTCTGGCCTTGGGGTATTTATAGTTTCTGTCTGAGGTAAGATGCGGCGCATTGAATAAGTAGATGCGGCGCATTGACTTAACTTCACGTGGGGTCCAAGGTTATTATATTCCAGAATATTCGTACACCGCCTTGAGATGCGGCGTATCTTCATAACTGTATGCGGCGCATGTCTTCTTGTATCTTGGATCGAAACTGGTGAAATCTTGATAGTGATGCGCCTTATGTAAGAAGTATAATGCGGCGCATCTGGAGTAGAACAAGTTGGTTCTTCTTCATTGACCAAAGTTTCATATGCAACGCATGACAGAATTGCATGCGTGCATTCTTCAAAGTCAGGCAATGGTCTTCAATCTCTTCATTTCAGCAACCTTTTCCAATCTTGATCATTTTTCTCCATTTTTAGTCCATAATAGCTAAGTTTCACCAAATGCTTGTTTTTAACTGAGAATTACAAAAGTAAACGATTAAGTATCAATTCTCATATATAATATAATAAAACAAGTCAAATAAATAGGATAAATGATGATAATAAAATGTACTTATTTGAGTTCATCAAATATCCCCCCACTTGAACTTTACTTGTCCCCAAGTAAACCTTAGAATTAATCTTATGAAAATATATCCTAAAAGATATTAGGATTTATTTTTATATTTAAGCATGTATTCGTTTTATCATAATCACAAAACCAAACACTTAACGAATTAGGAATAAAATAAAATATTTCGATAAAAGCAAATCTAATCGTTTAACAGTCCAGTAGTGACGAATATTCTATCATAAGCTTGGCAAGTATACACATCTCCCCCACTAAAGCCAAGGAATAACAAGTCTAAAGCGGTAAAAAGGGTTTTGAGGTTTAAGGGTTAATCATTCTTCTTAATCTCTATCGATCTCAAATTCCAGAAAAGGCGACAAAATCACAAATACATGATCGAATCCACGAACACGATACTGGCAATTGCTCAAATCATTAACTAAAATCAAAGAATAAACCTTAGTTGGCGTTCCCATAACGTTCAACTCCCATTCAATCCATAGATATAATATACAACAACTAGTGGTGATATCGACCACTTAATACAAAACTTTACATAAGTTGGTTAAAACTAACATCCAACTTTTCCTTTTTCTTTTTCTTTTCTATTTTTTCGATTTTTTTTTTTTTTTTTTTTTTTTAGACATTGAAACATAAACATAGATGTGTAAAATTTCACCACATCACTATAATGATAACTCTGGATAATTTTTCCATACTTTTCATGACTTCAGAAATAACAGTAATAGTGAAAGTAGTAAACACACGAAAAATAAACTCAAAGATATACAATATTTACTTTCACTCCAATTGCATTGTGCAATTTCCTGACTCAACCAAAGATAATGAATTACGCACGCGAACACAGGTAATGTAAGGAAACACACTTTGCCTAAAGCAATTAACCAACCACGGATTTTAATCTACAGGGTAGGCTAAGGTGTAAGGGTGTAACGAAACATTATAACAAAGGTGTAAGAAACGAAAGGAATGGCTCTGAGTGTTTTTCTAGGGGTATCTTACTCTAAAAGTGAGAGTAACAAAAGGGTTTATACGGGGGTTAACTAACCAGTGTAGTTAGCTAATATCACATAACATATAAAGGCAATTTGGGTGTAATCCTAGAAATTTACCAATTTAGACAAGTCATTCCAATTATATAAATAATACTCATTATGGTGGTCTTGAATAGTATACAAGCCAAGTTCTAAAGTCTACAAGTCACCGGCACACTCATAGATTTGTGAATTTTGAAAAATCACAATTTTTGAAAATAATGTTATGTGTGCGGCTTTGCAACTTAGATCTTAAACAAAAACATGCTAATTTTTTTTTTTTAATTTTGATATATTAAGCGCATTTTAAGCATAATTTTTGAAAAAGTTTAGGACAAGTAAGTGTTCTAATTCTCCAATCCCCCCACTTAAGTTAAACAACGTCCTCGTTGTTTGTATCAAAGGTTAAAAACTGGAAAATAAAAGAATTAGAACAGAAAAACTCCCCTGAGATTTGCTCGGTATGATCCTCCATTAGTATAAGGGCAAAAATCAACTTCTTGTGGATGAGAACGTTTAAGCTTCATATTTGATGTATCCACAGGAAATGCAGGAATCTATAATACCACCAAGACTTTAACACACCTGAGTTAAGAAAGTTCAAACTTGCATAATACATTAGTAGTTAGTAAAAATAAAATGTAAAAATTAAAACTGAAAATCATCAGGTCAGTCGATGCGCCGTATCTTATGGAAGAAGATACGCCGTATCGAGCCTCGAATAAATACGAATCAGAATAAAAGATGCGTCGCATCCTTAACCAGGGATGCGCCGCATTAAATAAACTAACAAAAAGTTTTAAAGTAAAAAATAAAAATGCAGAAAATAAAGTAAGATATGACCAGTGCAGAAGATGCGTCGCATCTCAGGATTGAGATGCGCCGTATCTTCTGCGGGCCTGACAGACTCAATACAAAATCAGAAAATAAAATAAAAGATAAGCATGGGTTGCCTCCCACGAAGCGCTTGTTTTTGTTCGAGTCACGAGCCTGACTCCACCCTTATTTACTGTGTAATAGGGTGTTGTTCCCCCCACTTGGGATCAAGTGCGGATGATAGTAGCAATAAACACGAAAAGAGTGTAAATTTGCTATTAAAGATGGAAGAAATAAATAAAGATCATACCTTGGCAATATGTGTACATCTTTCCTATCCTTACCCGGTTTGGTTGATAAATTGGATGACTTGACCATTCCATCTGAAAGAGTAGTGTGTTGAGGAAAAATGAGTCTCCTTTCTTCTTGGTTAGTCTCTTTGGTAGTAAGGCGTCCCTTGAATTCCGCAGAAGATGAGAAAGGGTCTTTGGCAAGTAAAAGTTCGAGTTCCTCAATAACCTTCATAGGGTCGAAATCATCATCTTCATCAATCATAGCAATGTTTAAGAGCTCATCACCAAATTCTTCCTCGAGCTCCACCAAATACGGGTTGATCACATTATCCTTTTGTTGTGCAACCTGTTTAGGAGAACTAGCAAGATTATTAGTAACGGGATTAATAATATTAAATAAATTTGTACCACTTTGTGTTGTAAGTGACTCCAATTCATCTTGTGAATCTCCATCTTCAACTAGTGGTCTTGCAATTTCAGCATCGTCCCGAATTTCATCCTTAAATAAGTAATCCCAGATTTCTTCAAAATCCCTCGTTGGGTCAAAATCTGGTTGAGGTATGTCATCATAAACTATGGCGTCAAATGGTTCGAAATCAAAATTAGAATACTTTTCATCTTCATCCGTTGGATTGTCTAATGGTGGTAATACGATTGCAGAATATTCTTCAACGTAAGGTTCCGTATACACATCATCTTGTGCAATCTCCGGAGAAAAAGTACTATCAATAACAATTGCCGGAATTGGTTTTACGGTATATGAATCTTCTTCATATCATTCGACATACACCAAGTGTGTTGAAATGGCAATTTGTTTCTTTCTTTCCTTGACTTTTCTTGTCCTAAAATCAAGTATTCTTCCATAGTGATTTCTTTCGTCTCAATGACTTGTGCACCATATCTTGCTCTTTTCCAATCATACACCTGATTATTGCTCAAGGCTTTTTCCTTTATAAGCTTGACATATTCTTCCATTGTAATATCCGGATCGTCCATCTTCCAGAAATAAAACTTACTCGTGCAAAAGAAGAGTGAAACAATCAAAGTAAAATAAAAGCTGCTGATATCAGCTGACGATGCGCCGTATCCAAAAAGTTGGATGCGCCGTATCTTATAATCGTTAAAATTTAATCAGACTTTTATTCAGAAAATAGATACGCCGCTTATAAATTAGAATGCGCCGTATCAATTTAATTTATCAAAAATCTATTATACTTATTAAAATTAAATGCGTCGTATTAATAAAAGTTAATGCGCCTTATTTTCGTTACGTTTTAAAATACAAGATTTTTTATTCAGAAGATGCTCCGTATCGACAGAGATCGATGCGTCGTATCTGTTTAATAATTCGAAAACTGTTTTTAATTAAAATAATAGATACGCCGTATCTGCAAAAGCAGATGCGTCGTATGGCGTTAACGTTCAGAAAAATTTCTTATTAAAAACAGAATACGCCGTATCTTGGGGAAAGATGCGTCGTATCGAATTAATTAAACGCGTTGTATTTTATAAAAATTAAACGCAATACGTCATATCTAAGAAAATAGATGCGCCGTATCGTTTATATTAGCTCAGTACAACGATAGCAGAATACAGAAAATACGAAAAATAAAAACAAAAATAAAAGCAAACGAAAATAAACAAAAATAAAAACACACAAAAACAGAAAATATGCAAATAATACAATGAATGCAATTAATCTAATACACAACACGGTTAGCGGTTAAAATCTAAAAATTAAAAAGAAAAACCTAATTAAAATACTAATCAAATTAACAGATAATAACAATTCACTCCCCGGCAGTGGCCCCAAAAAAACTTGATGCGCGTGATGTGTCGTTGCGGTTTAGCAGTATTAATGCCTACTCAAGTTTTAAATTTATATTTAGCCGACTTATCAATAACACACACACTTAACGAGCAGTGTACCCGGTCAGTATGAATATAATGGTAAGTAGAGTGTCGATCACTAAGAGTGGAACGTATTATCTAGTTATTCTAATCAGTATTTTAATATCTTAAGTCAATTATACAACCTAATCTAATGCAAGGGGGTTCAGCCTGAGAGACTGGCACGTTTTGGTTGCAATTAAAAAATAAACTAAACTAATGAGCACGAATCAGCGATAAGCACGCACGTACACAGATAAATACTTGAGACAATAAGAAGACCTGTCCTGATAATTAAGTAGCTTGTCACTTGTTTTATTGCTAGTTTTATATGAAGTGTATGTAATTAACCCTTTCTCGTTGGCTCTAATCTTATCGGTGAGTAAACCCTTAATGATTACTTATGTCTAAAAGTTATTTCTAAGTGATCAAGTTAGTTATAACCGTGGGAGCAATATGATCTTCCGTAGTCACATATGACAAGCCACTAATAGACACAGAGGTTATCAATACACTAATAAAAGTTACCAAAGACATCAACATATAAACTTTAATTAATGGGAAAACAGTTTTAAGGGAGTGCAACCTTTCCGTTGTCACATTACACAAGCCACCAATCCTGATGAATTAAAGTGTACTAATACAATGAAACAAAACTACTTAATGAATTAAACACATGCAGGACCTTCTTACAGCTCTTGTATCTTCGTTCGGGTGTGTCTTGTGCTGCCTATTCGTCTGAATTCGTTCGCTCGTCTAGGGATATATGGCACGTACGTCAAAGGTCTTTGAAATTCGTCTGGCCTTGGGGTATTTATAGTTTCTGTCTGAGGTAAGATGCGGCGCATTGAATAAGTAGATGCGGCGCATTGACTTAACTTCACGTGGGGTCCAAGGTTATTATATTCTAGAATATTCGTACACCGCCTTGAGATGCGGCGTATCTTCATAACTGTATGCGGCGCATGTCTTCTTGTATCTTGGATCGAAACTGGTGAAATCTTGATAGTGATGCGCCGTATGTAAGAAGTATAATGCGGCGCATCTGGAGTAGAACAAGTTGGTTCTTCTTCGTTGACCAAAGTTTCATATGCAACGCATGACAAAATTGCATGCGTGCATTCTTCAAAGTCAGGCAATGGTCTTCAATCTCTTCATTTCAGCAACCTTTTCCAATCTTGATCATTTTTCTCCATTTTTAGTCCATAATAGCTAAGTTTCACCAAATGCTTTTTTTTAACTGAGAATTACAAAAGTAAATGATTAAGTATCAATTCTCATATATAATATAATAAAACAAGTCAAATAAATAGGATAAATGATGATAATAAAATGTACTTATTTGAGTTCATCACATACGCATCATTTTACTTCATTGCACAACCTAAAGCACCTCGTTAATTAACTAGGTTGCGGTTAAGACTTTCGGGTTACGTTTTGAGCTTGAGCATTTGTTTCGCTATCACAGCAATACCTTGTTGAGGTGAGTTCATGGCCCCTATTTTACTTGTTTTGAAATACTTTTGGGGGAGAATACATGCTCGTTTTTATCTAAATGCAATACTTGTTTTACTTGAATATGCTACTTGTTTACTCAAACCATTACTTGCTTTACTTATGAATTTGTTGTTTACTCGAATGCGTTACGTGTTTACATCTTACATACTTGATTCTTTTTACTCATGGACACAAGCACTTTGAACGATTATTCATACATGACCGAATGAACTGGTAACATGACCGAATGAACTGGTCACATGACCGAATGAACTGGTCACATGACCGAATGAACTGGTCAAACCAATTTTAAATCTTGTGGTCCACATATTACTTGTTGTTTACTTAAACCTATGAACTCACCAACCTCGTGTTGACACATTTTAGCATGTATTTTCAGGTTCTTAAAGTGTCAGCTTACATTTGGCGGCAGTTGGCATGGCATGGCATGGTTATAGGATCAAGATACTCTGATATTCATTTGGGGACCACTTTATTTCTTTTATGGGCCTGTATTTTCGCATTTTATTGAACGATGTAAAACAAAATACTTTTGATTATGAAAATTTCTTCTAAATGGATGCGGTAAATCCGTTCTCTTTACTCTGTGTTGTGGTACCAATTTAGTAACATCCCAGCGACATCATCTTCCGCTGCAACCCATTTTGGGGGTGTTACAAAGCCTTATCATAAATATGCATTGAAGCCAATTCAACTTTCATCTCTTCAGGCACATCATCAATATTGAAGAATTGCTTGCATCTAAACACCCAGCCTTTCACATCATCACCATGGAGCTTTGGGAAATCAATCTTGGTCATTCTACCATAGTGATTCCTAGTGTTTTGATTAGTAGGACCATGATTTCTGTTAACAACACCAGTACTTGTTCCTTCACCACTTCTCAATCTGTCCAGTTCTTGATTAAACAAACCTTCTTGTTGCAAGATTACTCCTAACTGATTAAACAAACCTTGTTAATTCCTTCCATAGCAGTTGTGAATCTTTTATTTAGACTAGTAACTGATTCTTGCAATGACTCCACAGTTGTTCTTGTGTTCACCATCTCACCAGTATTATCACCGCTCATCAACAATGGGATAATAACTACTGATCTTGTTCTTGATTACCCAAACCAACTACTTCTGATCAGCTTGTTCTTGATTAGCCACTAATGGGCTAGCCTCGTGATCGTACAGATGTTTGGCGCTAATCTAATGTAACAGAACAAGAGAAATTAGTGTTGACAAATTTCTTGGCCGGAAATCTCTGTTTTGTTTCCGGAATTGGCCGGAGAAGATGATCGGAATTTCAAGAATGTCAGTGTAACACTCTAGAAGAGAATATGTTGCCAGAGTCGAAGCTCTGATACCACTTGATACGTACAAAAGTAAAAAAACCAGAAATCAAAGATGAAATGTGGAAGTTATTTGAATAACAAACTGGGTTTGATATGAAGAAGAAATGTAACCGAATTTGATTATTCAAGATTCACAATGTTTGTAATGGAATTAAGAGAGAGAAGGATTACAATCTATTTTAGTGAATGAATAAAAATGAAATGATAGTTTTGTGATTTATACAAGGGAAAAGGAAATCTAGACTAAAACAGACTTTCCCGCCAAATATTGTAACTAACTTTGGCACGTGTCTTTTGGTTTAAATTGAATTTGGCGCGTATCAACCTCATACCTGAATGAGCATATCTGTTAAATGCAAAGACCCATCAGCACACGTACCCTCCAGCCGCTGTTCACATAAATAAGAACCAACAACGTTCCTGCAACACCACACCAATTAATTATGGTTCACAAAATTAAGGTTCATCAAATAAACTAACGAAATTAAAAACCCACATAGCAGATCGCAACGTATATCAGGAAATTAGGGTTTATAAACTTTACTCAATATATGTGTATTTAATTGGTTTAGGTCGGGCAAACGGGAGTGAAGAGACTGAATTGAGGTGGGAAGATCTGGAAGGATGGTATTTGTTTTAAGGCGGTGGAAACTCGAAGTGGGGAGGGGAGATTTTTTTGGCGAGGGGATCTGGAATTTTCTAGGTTGAGGGGTAGTGTGGTGCTATAACTGGATAAACAGGTGGTGCTACAGTGAAATAACGGAGCTACAGTGCTCCCTACAGTGGTATTACGGGTGCTACAGTGGACGCAACAGTACTTTTACGGAACGGGGTAACATAGTGTCTAGTACAACATTTGTTTCATACCCAATAGATGGCTAACACTTGGCCCATTATAGAAATGTTACAAATAAGGAAGCAACACCTATAATTTTTTTGGAACGGGAGTGGTATATATGATAATTTAGTACTGCTTTGGAAAATAAAGAATTTATTTAGAGGCTTTTATTTGCAAGAAACGTAACATTTTCATATTTTATTTACGTGTCTTTTTAAATATGCAACATTTCATTCTTCTATTGAATCTTGGACTTGATCTGCTTGCTGAATTAGAGTTAATTTCATAAAGGGTCCCTGTGATATGTCGGGTTTAACGGATTTAGTCCATTTACTTTTTTTAACGGGTTTGGTCCCTATGGTTGCGACCCATATCGGGTTCGGTCCCTTGACCAATTTTTCTGTTAGTTTGACTGTTTGAAGGGGTTAATTGACCAAACTATCCTCATATTATTATTATTATTATTATTATTATTATTATTATTATTATTATTATTATTATTATTATTATTATTATTATTATTATTATTATTATTATTATTATTATTATTATTATTATCATCAACACTTATATCTAAATCTTCCTCAATCACAAATCCACTAACCATCTTATCTTCTTCAACAAACCCTCTTCATCTTCATTTCACATCACCAACAAGAATCCCTCTCCCACCGGCCACCATCTCTCACCATCAGTTACCAATTTTAGTAAAAGTCACAAAAATCAAAGACTTCTTATTTTCAAACACAAACTTAAAGAAAAAAACACCTGAACAACTTTCATCATACTAAAACTCACACCAACAATAAATCTTGAACCCCATACGATATTTACATAGAAACCGAGCAAATGTTTCACACAATAAACCCATAAATTTTGATACCTATATGTTATTTACACACATAAACACAAACTGGATCTGATGGTGATGGTTGTGGTGGGAGGTTAAGATGGTAGCAATGATGTTAGCGGGTGTTGATGGTGGTGAGGGGTTGCCATAGTAGCCGGTGGCGGCGAGAGGTGGTAGACGTGTGGTGCTGGTTTGGTGGCAGAAACTATGGGTTTTTACATCTATCTAGGTGGCGGCAAGAGACTGTGGGTTTAGCGGCATGAGGTGGCAGAGACGTGTGGTGGTGGTTTGGTGGCCGGAGTAGCCGGTGGCGGCAGGAGGTAGTAGATGTGTGGATGTTTGTGTTTGTGTTTGGTTTTTCTTCAATATATTTTCTGATCTAGGAATTTGGGAAAATTTTTGAATTTTATTTTTGATGTTTGTGGTGGCAGATATGAATCGATTGGTGAAAAAAAAAGATGAGGAATTTTTGTTTCGTTTGGTGTATTTTTTTTCTTCAGTTGCTTGAGTTTTATTGTTTGAATTGATTGGGTAAATGAATGTAGATCTTTAAAAATCTGGGTAAATGAATGAAGATGAGTTAATTACTTGAATTTGGATCTTGAAATCTGGGTAAATGAATGTGGATCTTTAAAAATCTGGGTAAATGAATCTGGTTGTGTTTCTGCTTTTGTTGAAATGACACAATTACCTTCCCATGTGCACGTCAAATGATCAACTTAACGGTCAAACAAACGGAAAATTTGGTCAAAAGACCAAACCCGATTTGGGTCGCAACCACAGGGATCAAACCCGTTAAAAAAAATAAAGGGACTAAATCCGTTAAACCCGACAGACCACAGGGACCATTTATGAAATTAACTCGCTGAATTATAATCATTTCAAGTTATTCTTGAGGTAGTCCATTAACTTGTTTTATGAAAGATGGTCTAGTTTTCCATCTTTCAAGAGGGGGAGTATTTATTTATTTTTTTGGTAAATTACACCGTTCGTCCCTAAAGTTAACCTCGTTTTGCTGTTTAGTCCCCCGTTATGGATAACGAGCATTATCTTGGCTCATTACTTGACTAGTCAATTGGTTTTTTCATCTTTTAACATTTTGTTTAGTTGCATGTTTGGCCCCTGAAGTTTTCAATTATCAAATTCAAAAGAAAAAAATAAAATACTCTAATCGAAACACCCCTCTTATTCAACCTCCAACCCTTCTTCAACCTCCAACCCCTATCACCACTGCTACCACCATACCCACCATCACCATTGCCGTCACCACTAAAAATATCATCATCTTCATCGTTTTAAATAAATACCCACTTGTATATAACTCATTTTTAATGCATTTAAATTATAGAAAAACAAATGTGTTAAAATACCCACTAACAGATCTACAGTAAACCCAAACAGGGGACTAAACGGCAAAACGAGGTTAACTTTAGGGACGAACGATGTAATTTACCCTATTTTTTTCCCCGGGATAGAGGGACTAAAGTGATGTGGTTTAAACTAATTAAGCACAGTGATATGCGAAGGTTGAGCCAAGCAGATACAAGCCTATCTAGTGTAAAGGCTAGAACTAATAATTTGAGGCTTACTTGTAAGCAAAACGTTTCTATTGGAGTTAGAATTTTTAAATAAAACACTTTGAATAGGTTAACAATCTTGTAGAGCGTTGAAATACTTCTTCTATAGAAATATAGAGTAAATTGCATAAATTGTCCCTGTGGTTTGCCAAGATTGCAGAAATCATCCCTGGTCTTCCATAAGTGCAGGCGGCCTCCCTGTGGCAAAACTTTTGGATCATTTTGGTCCCTGGTTTAACCGGCGTTAAGTGGATTCAGTTAGCAGTTACACGTTAGCCCTTTTGGTCAACGACGGTTGCAACATTCATCCTTTAAACTAACGACCGTTTATAATTTAAATTTTTTGGTTTATTTAAAGTTTTTCGATTTTTTATATACATTTTATAAAAAACATATGCGTTTTTATATACGTTTTTATATTAGTTTTTATATACATTTTTGTTGGGTCCTTCAGTACCAAAGGATCCTTAAAATAGGATTTGAATACAAATTACACTAAGTGTTATTCAACCGAAAACAAAATTAAGTCACTGAGTGAACAGTCACTCAGTGAGTTACCTTCGAGATACTCAGGACGAGTCTAAGTAGAAAGACTCACCAATTCAGGGAGGCGGATCTTCCTGAAGTGTTACTTGAGACAAAGAAGAAGGTAATGGGTTCAGTGAGTGTTGGACAAGAACTTACTGAACCCCAGTCTCCTCAACAACAATGTGATTAAAGACTGAAGACTGAAGGCAAAGACTGAAGAACCTGAAGCCTGAAAGAAAGGCGGGTTTGAGCGGGAAGAGTTTGAGAAGATAAGGACAAGTCTTATCTGGCCAGAAATGAACCTTCCCTAAAGCGGCTAAAAGTCAAGAAGTGTCAGTACTGACACTCGAAGACTTTTTAGCCCATTCCTATTGGTTCTTGGAAATGACAAATACTGTTGTAGTTTTCAGACACACCTTCTTATTGTTTATGTATTTTAATCTTCAGGACTCTTTGAGGTTTGTATATAAATAGCAACAGATGGAGAAAAGGGGTTAAGGTTTTTTGTGCATTAAAAGCTTAGACTTTTACAAAACCCTTTTTCTCCTACAAAGAGTAACCAATCCCTGAGATAGCTCAGTGGGTCGATATTGTTACCACTTAAGCATAGCTTGAGTTTAGCTAGGAGACACACCATACCTTGTCTATTCAATCCCAAGTGTTTGTTCCGCAAAAAAATTGGGTAATAGATTCTTTGATTGATTTCTAATAAGAATTTAAACGTTGAAAAACTATGTGTTTTATATTTACGTTTTACTTATAAGATATAATTAATCATTACATTAATCTCAGTCATAACACAATTAGATTAACTTCTTAGTTATCTCTAAGCGTGTAAAGGGAACAACAAGTGGTATCAGAGCCTCTGGTTTATAAAATCTTTAAAAAAAATACTAAGAGTGCTCCAGGTTTTTAAAACCAAGATCCTACTATGGCTGATATTAATGTGCCCCAGCTAGTCGATAAAAAGGGTGGAAGCTTTTCAGCTGTTGCCCCCAGACTTGAAGCTGGAAAATTTAGCAAGTGAAAAAAGCGAATGCTTTGCTACTTGACTAGTATGGAACCATACTACATCACTTGTGTCAAAGAAGGTCCTTATGTCCCAAAGACTACTGAGGGGCTAAACAAGCCTGAAGCTCTGTGGACCATTGATGAGAGAAGGGTGGTCAATCAAGACCAATGCCTGAAAAGCATCATTATATCTTGTCTTCCTGACGATATAATGGAATCAGTCATTAACTGTTCTACAGCCAAGAAAACTTGGGATGACTTGATCAATAGCTTTGAAGGTCCCTCAGATACCAAGGAAAACAGGATCATGGACCTGAAACTTGATTATAACACTTTCAGGAAAAAGGACTCTGAAAGCCTCTCTCAAACATATACCAGATACAAGACCCTGATAAACGAATTATCAAATGATGGTGTAGTTTTGTCTAAGCGTGAGACAAATATTGGCTTTGTCGACAGTCTCCCTGAGAAGTGGCTAAACTTCTCACAAGGCCTCAGGAATGCTAATTACATTCAGACCCTTGAGCTCCCTGAGATCTATGGGAAGTTTGTCTATGAAGACAACTTAATCTCTAGGAGATACCCAGACTCAAAAGATCTTGAGACCAAAAAGGCCTTGACCTCCTCACCCATATCAACTGCCTTTTATTCTAATGGTGTTGTATAGGATTTTCAAGAGGATTCTGAAGATGAGATTGATGAAAGAACTGGTGATGAGTACCTGAATGACCTAAACTTGGAATTCCAAGAAAGGGCACTTCTAGCCAATTCAAAACGTTTTATCAAAAGAAATCAGTCCAACTTTTCAAAAGCTAAAGCAAGTGAGACCACTGAGTGTTTCAAATGTGGTAAAAAGGGGCACTTTGCTAGAGACTGTTATTCAAAAACCATCTCAGAACCCTCTTATAAATTTTCTGGAATCAGTTCCTCAGGAACTAGCAAGTTTCAACCTAGAATGTTTCATTCGACCCAACATTTTCAAAACAATAATGTTCAAAAGGGTCAAAAAGACTTTGAGACTAAATATAGGAAAGCTAAGGCTAAACTTGCACTTCTTGAAACTAATCCCTCAATGTCTCAGGCTGCTCAAACATCCAAACCTGTTCAGACAAAGAACAAGGTCCTTGTAGCAGAAGCTTATGACTGGGATGAAGAAGAGGTCTCCTCAGATGATGAGGAAATTAGAGTGAATGCACTGATGGCACTTTCTGAAGGTGATCCAGTGGCTGTTGGAAAAAGCCATGCAAGGAATGGAGAGTGGGTGAACATAACCATGAAGAAGGTAAACACTTTACTTTCAATGGATGATGATTCTGACTGGCAGTCCTATATGAATTATATTTGTGTAGATCTTGAGTTTGCAGAAGAACAAAGGCTTAACTTGCTTTCAAAATATAACAATCTTGTGTTAGAATTGAATAAGTGTAGAGATGAATTGCTTGTACTTAAACAAGCCAAGTTAGAAAATATTACACTACAAATTCAAAACACTGAAATTTTGAAGCAAAATCAAGCTCTTCAAAATGAACTTAACAAAGAAAAGGCTGTCATTGAAGGCTGGACCAAAAAGAACCCCAAGGTTTTTGATACTATGGGTTTAATTCCTAAGATTACTATAGGAATTGACCAACTCACTGAAACCCCCAGTGAGAGTCACAGTGAAAAGGCCTTTATTCTAGCTGGCATATCTTTTGAGAAAGAAATGAAACCCAAGTCAAATGACTGGATTGTCAGGGACAACCCAGTCAGTAAGCTACCAAACTTTGAGACTGGAAAAATCTTGCTTCCTGAAAGTCAGGCTCTGAAAAATATGCTTGGACTCACTGACCAACCCAGTAGTACTGAGTCAGTCAATGAGTCTGAATCTAAATCATTCACACCACTCCCACCTCTTAATATCCTTCAAGGTGCTGCACCAAGCTCAGACCTCCCACCATTGGTCTACTCTCAGTATTCTCCAAAGGAGAATCCAGAAATAGGAAAAACCATCCTGAAAAGGCAAACCCCTGAAGTCTCAGTACATTCTGATGACTCATCAACTTCAGTCCCTTCTGAAGTAAAAACAGAAAGCCCTTATTCTAAAATTGATCAGTTGGCTGAGCTTGTCAGGAAGCTGAGTGAGAAGATTGAATCTTCTAAGAAACCTTCTCAATCCAAGAAGAAGGAACCCAAATCAGCTTCCTTAAGCACCAAACTAAAACCCTCCAAACCCTTGAAAAGGTGTGAGCTGTGTTACTATACCAATCATTTCACTGATGATTGTTATAGAATCCTTTACTGCATGATTTGTAAAAAGGAAGATCACAGGACCTCTGATCACCAATCATACACAGCCATAACAAAGATGGCAAACTTTAAAGCTCAGGCTTTAAAATACCCTTCTGATTCTAAACAAAAACAGAAACAAAAGGCCAAGCCTTTTGCACTTTGCCCTCACTATGGATTCAATGACCACCTTCCTAAGAATTGTCTAATGAACAATATGTTGATCCCAGTTGAGCTAACGATCTTGTTAATTACCTTAGATGTAAATCTAAGACAATAGGTATAGAGACTGTTCTTGAATGATCTATTAAATACTATGCGGAAACTAGTACTTAATCTTAAGAAGAATTAAGAATCGAACACACAATAATTCTCTCAACTATCACCTCAATATATTGAATACGGTTACTCAAAAGTAACAGGGTTACAAAGAACCTTGAAGTGAATACAAAACAATAATACGTATTACGTGTATCTAACCCTAACCCTAGATCCTCCTTTTATAGACTTAAGGAGTCCTAGTCGGTTACAAAGACTTTCTATACAAGATTGATGCGTGGTTTTGTAACCTTACAACAGGTTTTACCTCTCGAGGGATCTCAAGAGGCTTACAACCCCACCAGGCAGTGTACCTGACCGATGTAGTATAGTGTAGTGGTAAGTACGGGGGATTGATCGTTCTCCACAGGGAATAGTGTTCGTTAGGTATGAAAGGCTACTCTAATAGGTCTAAGGGTTGAGGAAGATTCTTTTTATGTTTTTATATTTTTTTATGAAAGCAAGTAAAATCTCGGGTTTTAAGGAGTGGGCGGAATTAGTTGCTAGTCAACTAACCCAAATTACTACAAATGCAAATAAAATAAAATAACTGAAAATAAAATGTTGGTGAGAAACTTATGTGTAGAGAAATGTGTTTACTTAGATTTCCTTACTCCCTAACTATCTTTTATCGGTTAATTAGTGTGTATTAGTCGCGTGGATGACGGGTGTATTCCTTAATACCAATCGTGGGGTGGCGTACTTACTTCCCCAACTCTACAAGCTCCTACTTCACTCCTATGTCGAGCCGGCTAGGAAGCTCCTAACATGGGATCACTAGAATTCGCTTGTGCATTAAATACAACCATAAAAACCTTTAGTACGCATTTGGTTCATGTTTCTTAAGACGTTCAAGCAAGTTACCGAATAGGAAGTTAGCCAGTTTTCTTAAGCCTAACATAGATAAACAATCATCCAATACAACTAACAACACACTAATAACCAATAATCAATAGCTAGGTTTCATTAGATCTAAGCAAACACAAGATAAATTTAGCCTAACATGTTAATCAAAAGACAAGAATAAGATAAAATCAAACAACACATAGACATATTGAATGATTAATTGATAACTTATCTTCAATGTAACATGGAAGATCTCAAGGCAAAAAGCCTTGAAAAAGTAGCTAAAATCGTCTTAGGGTTTTCTCCCAAAATTCCACACACTAAGCTCTCCTTTATGACAATAATTTAGAAAACTATATATAGATTTTTACATCTGACGGCGTCACCTTATGGAGTGTGACGCCGTCACCTCGCCGCTTCTAGGGTTCCCGGATGACCTTCTTGACGCCGTCCCTCTTTAGCTCTTCAAAAATCCATTCTGGCTTATCAAGGCTTGACGCCGTCGAACCTTGAACGTGACGCCGTCCCCTTTTAATTTAAGCCGTGACGCCCTTGATCAAGTTAAAGCGTGACGCCGTCAGAATTCACATGGTATTTTCACTGGCTTATCATGAGTAAATTTCACGTCCACTTTTTCTTGCCAAGGCATGACGCCGTCTGGGGTTAAATGTGACGCCGTCAAAGGTAACTTTCAGCTGATTTTTGAGACTTTGCCGTTTTCTTCACTTTTATGCTCCAAAAACGTCCAAAATGCCTCCTTTTCCAGATTTCTCCTCAAAAGTACCTAAAATGACAAAAGGAACGATTTAGGGCAATATTTGATCAAATAAATACGATTTAGGGCTTAAATGACCCTTAAAAGCGGTACACTTTTCGCCTCATCAAATACCCTTACACTTGAGATTTGCTTGTCCTCAAGCAAATGCGCTTTTATTCTAATCAAAATACAAGTTAGGGGTCATTTAATGCTAACATAAAAGTAATTACAACAAATATTCGTTCCACTTCAATCATAATAAGCACGGAGATTACAAACTAGCACCTCACAAGTAGTGTTTAGATACTCACATCTCTCAAGTGTCATCAAAATAAATCTCATAAATGAAAACGGATAATATCTCTCACTACCTGTCATAGCAAATAGATTACCATAGGCTTGGGAAAGGATCGAAAACCTCCTCCACTAGGCGTAAGCACCAAAGATAAACTATCAAAGAGGGCTTTTAAATGGGTTATAACGTTAGGTGTAGGGAAAAGGAAAACACGGTTTGGTTGGATAAGGGATATTTTACTGGTGGCTAGTTAAAAATCTTGATCAATTACATGTACTATACAATGTTGCTAAGCCAAGACTAGACTCGATCTTAAGCTAATGAAAGAAAATAACAAAAACAAAAAACAAACATAAAATAAACATAAAATGAAACGGGATGGTAGTCCGTATGTTTTTTCTATTTTTCATTTTCTCATTTTTTTGTGTTTTTCTTGATTTTTCGATTTTTTTTTTTTTTTTTTTTTTTTTTTTTTTTTTGCATACACTCTTGCCCTACCATCCAAAATAATACATCATAGGGGCGTTGCATTCCCCTTACACTTGAATTTTTACATAACTTTACAAATACTAATCTAACGACTCGAATTAAGATAATTGAAAAACTTGGAGTACTTTTAAAACATTTAGCACATATGGGGGTAATAATGTTGTTCTTCCCCATTACTCCATTACACTAGTACTTTACCCATGAGTCCCAATCGTCCCAAAACAATATGTACAAGGATATGACTCGACTTAGCAACCATGTAATCAACTAGATAATTAACTTGGGTTTAAACAAATGTTGTAACAATAATGCACTAAAGATGAGTGCATACAAGGTAGGCTAAGGCGATTTGGGTGTACATTTAAGTGGGGTGTAACAAATTCTTCCTTTAAGTAAAATGCTTAAAGGTCGAAACGAAAAGATAGGCTCTGAGGGGTGTACTAGGGGTATCGTGTACTAAAAATAAGTACAACGCAAAGGGTGTGGGAGAATTACTTGACCAATGTAGCCAATGTAATTATAACAAAAACACAGGTGTAAAACAATGGGTTAATCCTAATGCCTCTTATCATGTAGCAAATCTAACTACACGAATGTAGTCTCACTTGTGGCCTTGGAATGGTCCTAACGCAAGTTCTAGAATCTAAGTGCTACCGGTACACACATCATAGCATAAATGCTTTTCCTACCAATTCTAGGGGTGAACCTCACATATTTGGGGTGGAAAATTTTTTTGTGGTACGGTTTTTGTGCTAGTCATATAACTCCTATCCGTGAGACGCTCATTAAGATCAAAGTTTCACTCCTATATGTTGTAAAAAAATTTTAAATTTGGCACTAAAATTACCCTAACAAGTATTTCTCTCAGTTTTATTACACATCTACTATTAAACAAACAAAAATCAAGCGCAATGGCATTCTCTAAAATCGTACTTTTACCCCCCTTACACTTAAGATGAACATTGTCCCCAATGTTCAAATAACAAGATGTAAAAGTAAATAAGGTAAAAGAATGAAATCAAATACTCCCCTGATTCGCTCGGTGGATAATGAAATTACACGGTTAAATCTTCCTCCACAGTAATGTAGAAGCTCCATGACTAATGCATCGCCACAAGCTTGATCCAAAAACATCTCCTTGTCCAAAATAACCTGTTAAACCTGAGAAAACAAACACGAAAACCTGCATAACATCGGCGGGAAAAAATCTATATATAAGGATATAATGCTTGTGGAATGATAATTTTGCAGATTCCTGGAGATTATAAGTTGGAGATTTTAATAAAAACTTTTCTAAAAACAAAACTTTCAAAAATTTCTAAAAATTAAATCTGACGCCGTCAGGTTATGAACCCTGACGCCGTCAGAAATGACCTGACAAAAATTTTCATTTTAAGTTTCCGGAAAATTTCTGGAAAAACCTTTACCTTACTTCCTGGAATTCCTGCAAAACATCATTATGACTCGATACAAGCATTTGACTCAAACAAATACGAATATGTATGTTAATTTAGTATTATTATGATTCATGTTCATTTGTGTTCTAATAAACCGATTTAGATTTCCCTTACACTTATCTTTTGCAAAATACCTTTATATGTAGTTAAGACGACGTTAAAAACAACATAAAGCATTTTCACAATTTACTTTTGAACATGAATCAATACTAATAAAAATTAAACACACATACGGAAACAAATAAAAACAAACAAACAAATAAATAAGCACACAAAGCAAATAAAACAAATAAAGCTTGGGTTGCCTCCCAAGAAGCGCTTTTCTTTATTAACGAGTCTTGTAGCTAGACTCAAAGTCACGTACATTACGTGATTCCATCATTCATAATGACGTATCCCTGATAGATATGATCCTTGTTATCAGGGTGGTGGTGTCTCAATCGCTCGACATTCGCAGTTACTTCACCTCCTCCTTTGCTGGTCAAGCTTACTATCCCATCTTGGTGTAAACTTTTAATTGTGAATGGTCCGTACCACCAGGGACTTAGTTCATCGGTAGGTGCTTCTGTTTCTGAATGCCTTAGGAGCACTGAGTCTCCTTTTGTAAATTCAACGGGGTTATTGGGTTGCTCATCAGCCTCAATATAATCGTTATTTCCATCCTTACATTCTCTAATCTCATTTTCCATATAACTCTTAATCCTTGCCTCCCATGCAAGAATTTTCTCTCGAACATTACCACGGACTATATTAGTGTTAGCCTCCATCTTCTTCTGCAGAGCAACATCTCATATATGTCGTGGGATCGTTGGGAAGTTTACTGTTTTCTTCCCCTTCTTCATTTGGATGGTGCTATTTTCGTAATTGATTTGTGCTCTAGTGGTAGCGAGAAAGGGTGCCCCAAGGATTATTGGCATATTCATATCATTTCTCTCAATGATCATGAAGTCGACCGGATACAGGAATCCGGCAACGTTGACCAACACATCTTCTGCAATTCCTAACGGATACTCATAAGAATGCTTTGCAAAGGAGAGTTTAGTATGGGTGATGGATGGCCACTCATCGGTTAACTGAACATAAACGGATAAAGGCATCAAATTTACGTCGGAACCTTGGTCAGCTATCGCATCCAGATACTTGTGTTTTCCAATGCTGCATGGTATTTCAAAGACCCCGTAGAATTTCTGCTTTTCCACTAACTTTTGTCCTATGAGGCATTCATACAATTGCCCACCGGGTAATGTGTCAGATTTATCATCCGGTTCCACCTTCTTGGACTCCTTGTTGGGTAGATGAGTACGTCGATAGTTTCTCACCCAATCGTTTATGGTCTCCTTGTTTATTTCGTGCTTCAAGTAATGCTTCACTTGTTGTGACACTGGCGGTTCAACCAATTGGCGCTCCTCAGAGGGCGCCTCCTCTCCCTTGTCGGAATCGCATTTGTAGGCATTGGTGTCTCCATTATTAAATGGGATGAGGTCAATTTTGTTAACTTCCATAGTTATGGATTTCCCTCTTCCCTCATTTCCGCCCTCTTGGACGACGGAGGTGGCCTTGACAAATTTAGTGTTAGGAACATCAACGTCATTCCTCACCAACACTTTTTCAGGGGCTTTTGTATTTGTGTATTCTTTCAAAAGATTCATCATCTCCGCCATCTTCTCTTCCATTTCCTCCTTCTGTTTGTAGACAGCTTCCTCAAATTTTGCCAACCGTTCGGAGTGTTTCGACATGTACTCTCTCATTCGAGCTTCGAATGTTGGGCTAAGTTCCTGAGGTGGTGAGTTGGGTTGAGCGTGCTTATGGAAGGGTTTAGCATTTTCCCTAAGGGGTGATTCGGACAATGGTGTTTGCTTAACGCTTGAGACTGAGTTAATTGTCGCTTTTTGTGGACTTAAGGGTCTCTTTTGCTTTTCCATAAGATATGCAACCCTTTTCTCAAGTTCACTAACGCTTTCCTCAGTGATTTGATTGGCTGTATCGGGTGATGAATATGTCTTGACTGCCGAGCGCACGTCGTGGGAGACTTGCCACAATTCATCATCGTCGGATGCAAGCTCATCAATGATCTCCCACGATTCCTCGGCGCTTTTGTCGCGCAATCTGCCCCCGGCAGCTCGATCGATGGCACGCTTGGTGTGGTAATCAACATGGTCATAGAAGATTTGGATTTGAAGCCAGAGATTTATGCCATGATGAGGGACTTTTTGGAGTAAGTCCTTGAATCGAATCCATGCCCCGTAGAGGGTTTCGCCTCGACGTTGTTCAAACATCAAGATATCCTTCCTTAGCTTGGTAGTTCTCCCTGGTGGGAAAAACTGAGCAAGGAAACGAGTGGTGAGATCATCCCAAGAGGTGATGGATCCTGCGGGTTGACGTTCTAGCCACTGACTAGCTTGGTCCCGCAAAGAGAATTGGAAGAGACGCAATCGGGTCGTCTCTCGAGTGGCAACATCAAGGTCTATAGAATCAACGATTTTAAGAAAGTCCTTGAGATGTTGATTAGGATCTTCAGAACGAAGTCCATGGAATGCGCATCCGCTTTGCACCAACCGGATGGTGTCGGATCGCAAGGGTGTGATATTGGCCCCTTGAGTGAGCTCAATGGTGTTTCGATAGCCATGGTGGCTAGGACGGGAATACTCTCCTAAAGTACGGGCTCTAGGAGGTGGTGGTGGTTGTTGTGGTGGTGGGTTGTGGGGGTTAAGGATATTACCATCTTCCATGATGTCGGATGGTATGGTTACGAACAAAGACACGAAGAAAATAGATAGACTAAAGAAAATCTAGAAAAAGAAAATAAAAATCTCACTAGAAAGGAATCTAGTGAGTAGACCTAATAGAAATAAAAATTCAACCTAAACAATAACTATTCCCCGGCAACGGCGCCAAAAACTTGATGCGTGGTTTTGTAACCTTACAACAGGTTTTACCTCTCGAGGGATCTTAAGAGGCTTACAACCCCACCAGGCAGTGTACCTGACCGATGTAGTATAGTGTAGTGGTAAGTACGGGGGATTGATCGTTCTCCACAGGGAATAGTGTTCGTTAGGTATGAAAGGCTACTCTAATAGGTCTAAGGGTTGAGGAAGATTCTTTTTATGTTTTTATATTTTTTTATGAAAGCAAGTAAAATCTCGGGTTTTAAGGAGTGGGCGGAATTAGTTGCTAGTCAACTAACCCAAATTACTACAAATGCAAATAAAATAAAATAACTGAAAATAAAATGTTGGTGAGAAACTTATGTGTAGAGAAATGTGTTTACTTAGATTTCCTTACTCCCTAACTATCTTTTATCGGTTAATTAGTGTGTATTAGTCGCGTGGATGACGGGTGTATTCCTTAATACCAATCGTGGGGTGGCGTACTTACTTCCCCAACTCTACAAGCTCCTACTTCACTCCTATGTCGAGCCGGCTAGGAAGCTCCTAACATGGGATCACTAGAATTCGCTTGTGCATTAAATACAACCATAAAAACCTTTAGTACGCATTTGGTTCATGTTTCTTAAGACGTTCAAGCAAGTTACCGAATAGGAAGTTAGCCAGTTTTCTTAAGCCTAACATAGATAAACAATCATCCAATACAACTAACAACACACTAATAACCAATAATCAATAGCTAGGTTTCATTAGATCTAAGCAAACACAAGATAAATTTAGCCTAACATGTTAATCAAAAGACAAGAATAAGATAAAATCAAACAACACATAGACATATTGAATGATTAATTGATAACTTATCTTCAATGTAACATGGAAGATCTCAAGGCAAAAAGCCTTGAAAAAGTAGCTAAAATCGTCTTAGGGTTTTCTCCCAAAATTCCACACACTAAGCTCTCCTTTATGACAATAATTTAGAAAACTATATATAGATTTTTACATCTGACGGCGTCACCTTATGGAGTGTGACGCCGTCACCTCGCCGCTTCTAGGGTTCCCGGATGACCTTCTTGACGCCGTCCCTCTTTAGCTCTTCAAAAATCCATTCTGGCTTATCAAGGCTTGACGCCGTCGAACCTTGAACGTGACGCCGTCCCCTTTTAATTTAAGCCGTGACGCCCTTGATCAAGTTAAAGCGTGACGCCGTCAGAATTCACATGGTATTTTCACTGGCTTATCATGAGTAAATTTCACGTCCACTTTTTCTTGCCAAGGCATGACGCCGTCTGGGGTTAAATGTGACGCCGTCAAAGGTAACTTTCAGCCGATTTTTGAGACTTTGCCATTTTCTTCACTTTTATGCTCCAAAAACGTCCAAAATGCCTCCTTTTCCAGATTTCTCCTCAAAAGTACCTAAAATGACAAAAGGAACGATTTAGGGCAATATTTGATCAAATAAATACGATTTAGGGCTTAAATGACCCCTTAAAAGCGGTACACTTTTCGCCTCATCAAAGATAATATCTATTCGTATCATTACCATAATTATCTTAACAAACTATACACGTTTATCTAATAAGCAGCAGAATGATTACTCTAGCAGCATAATCCTCGTAGGCTAGCAGTAGAATCACACTTAGCTTATTTCTTCAATTCTTCTCAGAAACCCAGCAGTAGAATGAATACACCAGCAGTAGAATCATTTAGCTTAGCAGTAGAATGATACTTAGTATATTTTCCAATAAGAATCATGAGCAGCATAATCAACCTTGAGCAGCAGCATCTTCAAACCCAACAATCCTCCCCTAAACTTGATATTTTCTCCCAAAATATGCAAGTTTCTTCTAAGCACAGATCAACACCAAGAGGATGCTTCCAAACACTTAATTCTGCTTTGAAGTCATAGATTGCAGTACTTTTTCATACTTCTTTATCAGTTCATAGGCTTGATTATCTGAAGAGAACCCTCTCTGTAACTTTAAGATACTAGGTTGTAACATCTAAGTAATAACTGATGTGTTGTTGTTCAAGGGATAATCCTTTTCCACAAGCATATATATCATCACACCTTGACCAACCAATTCATGTACTCCACAAGATTGATACAAATACCATCTATGAATTTTGGTATTTAACAATTCCTTCCATTCAAGATCACTACCTTGTGGCTCAAACATGTTCTTCAGAAAATAATAGTTTATCCTCTCATATATCACATCTGGTCTTTTATCACCATAGTTTCCCTTATACAGCTTCCAGAGTTGTACCACATCATCTCTATCCATATAATGTAACATCTGAGAAAATCTAACAAATCCATAATATAGGCCATTTGATCTCTTGAATTCCCAATATGCTTCACTTCCATCTCTGACTGTGTATGAATAAGAGATGATTGGATATTTGATTGTGAGGGGGACTGCATTAGTTATCTCAGGTTCCTTTTGTGGTGCTAGAATTGTGAGAGACATTACTCTTGCTCTATCCTCCTCAATTTCCTCTTCAGTTTCATGATCATCAACACATGGTTCTTTCTCAACTTTAGAACTGCTCTCTGAATCACTCATCACCACTGGCTTAGTTCTTTTCTTCTTCCTGGCCCTCATTTTCAATCTTCTGCCAGACCTCTTTACACCATTGGTAGATTCAGTCTTTACCTCTTTCTCCTCATTTTTCTCATCATTCATTACTGCCTTCTTACTATCCACCTTGTCTTTGACACTTTCAGATACTTCCTTAGGCTTTGCAACATTAGATTCTGGATTCATATAAGCCCTAGGTGTCTTTTGTCTTGTAAGTTTTGCAATATCAGCATCTGACATGGGTTCAATAGGTCTGTTTATCCTTGCATAAGCCTCAAAATATGCTCTCTCAATAGCTGCATGAGTCATCCCTTTGAAAGAGCTAGCTTTCCAGTAGGCTTGATGCTTTAGATAATTCTTCATATAGTTTATCTGTTCAGCTCTTGTAGGCTTCTTCCTCTTAGAAACCTTTTTCTGACTCTGTTTCTTTCTAAACTCTCCCAGCAGATCATCTATAGCACATTGTTGCTCTTCAGGAGTGTATCTCTCTCTTTCTTCTTTTTGAGTCTTCATAGCTATTTCCCAATCAGCTTGTTCTTGCTTTCTCTTTGCATTTTCTTCTTCTACATCAAGTTGTGCTTGCACCTGTCTGGTAACTTCTTAATCTATTTGACTTTGTTGTTCTTGTTGACTTGGTGATTGAAACTTGAACTTCTGCTTGGGTTCTTCAACAAGAATTCCTTTGCCTTTGTCTGTTGATGAAATAGTTGGTTGTGCAGGTTTTGGTATTGGTGCAGGCTCTCTAATAGTAACACCTTTAACAGGTCTTCTTGGAGGTGGTGGAGGTGGTTTTGTTTGAGTTGATTGAGGTTTTGGTTCAGATTGTTTTGTTGGTGTGGAAGATTTGTTTCTTAGATTAAGCATAACCTGAGCCAAACTAAGAGTATCATCATCATCTTCCAAATCTTCAGCAGTAGAACCTTGCTTTGGCTCAGCAGCAGAAAGAGCAACACTAGCAGTAGGATGCCCTGAGCCAGCAGCAGAATCTTCCTTGGCCAATTTCTCAACACCAACAGCAGAATCTCCTTTAACTCCTTTTTCAACACTTTCAAGGACCACTTCATTTCCTGATTTATCTTTAACCACAAACTCCTCAACATGTTCACCACTATCAACATCCATATCCATATCAACATTACCTTCATTCTGAACATCCCTATCATTAATTTCATTCTCAACTTGTTTCTCAACCTCCCCTGAACCCTTGATTATCTCCTCAGCATCCTTATCTTCATTCCTCCCCTGTTTGGGAGCATCCGCCCCCAAACCAGGCTTGGAATCCTTATGCTTTGAAGCCCTTGATCTCTTTAACCCCTCAAGATGTCTAACTCTTTTCTTTAGCCTTCATATTTCAGCACCCTGAGTAGATTTTATCATCATCAACTGCTTCTTGAGACCAAGCACTTCCTGTGACAATTTTGTACATTTAACCGTCAATTCATTCATTTGTTTCAGAATATCCTCACAATTTCGGTCTGTGTTACCTGACCCGAGAGGTTGATCACTGGATTTGGCATTGTGTACATTGTTTTTAGCCATCAATTCCTCTTTTTCAGTTTCAATTCTAGCCTTATCACTTCGACCTGTGTTACCTGGTCCGAGAGGTGAATCATCGGCATTGTCATTGTGTACATAAGTATCCATCAATTCAATTGTCTCATCTCTGTCCTCATCACTTCGGGATGTATTACCTTCCCTGAGAGGTGAATCAATGGACTTAAACTTAGTATCAACCCTAGGCTGATCATCTGAGCCCCCCTTTTTAGCCAAGTGACTGGGGTTACCATCAACTGCTTCAGTTTCAAAAGAACCCTCAGCATTATATGTTGTCATGTTTGAGGTCTTACTTATGTTAGCACTGTCCTGTCCAGCTACTAAGCTAGGAACAGTAGTACTAGCCTCTCCCATCATGCCACCTACATCCCCTGTGGCAGCCTCATCTGCTTCCATACTAACATTGGCCTGAGGTTGCACAATGTCCTCATTTTGTGAAGTCCTAGGGGATTGGGTCTTTTGGGTTGATTCATAGGATTGTTCTGGAGTGGGTGTGTGATGGAAGCTGTTGGGATTTCAGCTCCTTCAGCCTGAGTAGCAGCCAATTGCAAAATATGTTGGGACAAAGGTGTTATTGTACCAGAAAAACCAGTCCCATTTTTCCTCAAATATGTAAACATTTTGCTTATAAGTTCAGGACTGTTATGGGTCCCTTGATGTTCCAAAGGTTCTTTTAATAGATGATTTAGGATTAGTTGTAAAAACCTTGGGTAAACATAAATTTTTCCAGAAATATGCTTTTTCAACCCTTCAAAAATCATAGCCGAAAAATTAAATGGTTGGTCTGTGGCCAGACAAATCAAGGCAGATGCTTGAGTTATGCTGAACTCATTCCACCTAGTAGTTTTAGGACTAAGACAGTGTAAAAGGGTGTGAAGAAGGAATTTCCATTGTGGGCAGAGAAGACCTTTGAAAAACTTTAAACCATTGTTTTTCCTCTCATACCCAATATTTTCAAGTTCATGAAAAATGGTAGCATTATCAAGGCAAATTATTGCTTCATTAGTTGTAAAATGAAGTACTTCTCTTACAACTTTTTCAGTAATAATTATCCTTTAATTGTCTACCCTAGCCTTCAAATATTCTCCCCCATTTTCATTAGTTTTGACCCTGACAGTGGACCAAAACTGTTTCATGTGGGATTTATATATTGTGGGATTTACTGTTAACGCATACCTTATATGGGAAGCATTAAGAAAGTCAATGACCTCAGTAAAACCCTCAGCTTCTGGGACCTTCTGAAGAAATGCCACTTGATTGTGATTAGCGGAGTATTCTCTTTTCGTCATTGTGAATTTAGGGTTTTAATTTTGGGGGTTTGTGATCGGATGATAAGAAGATGTGTTAGGATTTGAATTGGGTTTAATTTTGGGCGCACAAAGTTAATTTTGAGATCGAATTGGGTTTTTAAGTCGTTTGGATCTCATTAAGGTTTAATTCGCGCCAATTTGCAAAATAGTCCCTTTACTTTCAAACCAAGCAGCAAAATCCCAATAGTTTCAAGTTGAACAGCAGAACCTTCAGCAGTAGAATGTTTTGCCTAGCAGCAGAAACTTTTGGAACCAGCAGCAGAATATTATTCACTGAGCATTCCAAACATCTTTTTCTCATCAAATCAGCATTCCTCATTGACTTATCCTGCAAAAGGTTAGTCCAAAACCACAAAAACACAAGAAACAAGATACCACAATAATCACAAGTCATAGTTTAGCATAGCAGCTGAATGAGCTACTAGCAGCAGACAACATACAAACAGAGCAAGCAGTAGAAACAACTTATTTGATTAATGACAGTACAAATCCTTACAAAACATTACAAAAACATACAGAGATAAGGTTTTTCAAAGATTAATCATTCCAATACTAGCAATTAAAAATTGAAATCTACTCACATCAAAACCTTTAGTGAGTAAATCTGCAACATTGTTGTCAGTATGGATTTTAACTATTTGAATTAGCTTTTTCTCATAAGAATCTCTGAAAATATGATGTATTATCTCAATATTCTTTGTTTTTTAATGAAAAACAGGATTTTTAATAATACACATTGTACTGTTATTATCAATGTAAATTTTGGTGTTTAAAAAGTTGTACCCATAATCCGGTTTTGAATCCAGAGCACTTGTCCACAACAACTAGAAGCAGTCACATACTCAGCTTCAGTTGTTGAATTAGCTACCACAGTCTGTTTCTTGCATTGCCAAGAGATCAACCTATGTCCAAGAAATTGACAGCCTACAGAAGTTGATTTTTTGTCCAAACTTGTTCCAGCATAGTCACTATCTGAGTATGCCACCAGGTCAAAGGGTGAATCTTTAGGATACCAAAGGCCCAACCTAGGTTGACTCCTCAAATACCTAAAAATACTCTTCACAGCATTCAAGTGAGAAACTTTGGGAGTCACTTGAAATCTGGCATAAGCACACACAGCAAACATGATGTCTGGTCTTGAAGCAGTTAGGTACATCAAAGATCCAATCATGGATATGTACAAATGCACATCAACCTCTTCCCCATCTTCATCCTTGAGCAAAGGCTTGTTAGTCTCCATTGTTGTCTTAGCTGGCTTTACATCACAAAAACCAAATTTCTTCAAAATATCAGCCACATACTTGTCTTGGCTGATGAAAATCCCATCTTTCTTCTGCTTAACTTGAAGCCCCAAAAAGAAAGTGAGTTCCGCCATAGAACTCATCTCAAATCTACTATGCATGAGCTTCTCAAATTCCTCACATAACACCTTATTTGTAGACCCAAAAATGATATCATCTACATAAACTTGTACTAGTAGGATATCCTTTTTGTCATTCTTGATGAACAAAGTCTTGTCAATGGTTCCCCTGCTGAAACCATTGTTTAACAAAAACTTGGATAAGGTGTCATACCAAGCTCTAGGAGCTTGATGTAGTCCATACAGTGCTTTCTCCACCTTATAAACCCTATTAGGATAATCAGGGTCTTCAATACCAGGTGGTTGCATCACATAAACTTCTTCATCAATCTTTCCATACAAGAAAGCACTTTTCACATCCATCTGATACACAGTGAAGTTCTTGAATGAAGTAAATGCCAAGAATAGTCTGATTGCCTCTACTCTTGCTACTGGTGCAAATACTTCATCATAGTCAATGCCCTCTTCTTGTGTGTATCCCTGAGCCACCAATCTTGCCTTGTTTCTGATTACAATTCCTCTTTCATCTCTCTTGCATCTGAACACCCATTTAGTACCAATTGCCCTTTTTCCAGATGGCAAATCAACCAATGTCCAGACTTCTTGAAGCTTGAACTGCAATAACTCCTCTTGCATAGCTTCAACCCAACTTTCATCTTTTAATGCTTTGTAGGCATTCTTGGGTTCCTCTTGAGATAAGAAACAGGCAAACATACAATTTTGTAAATCCTTGTGGCTCTTTCTTTGATGAAGAGACTGAGCAAATAAGCCTTGATCAAACAAATTACTGAAACCTTTTGCTTTACTTCTTGTTTGAACAGCAGAATGAACATCTCCAATTATTTTCTCCTTTGGATGATCCTTGTGTATTCTTGTGGTTGGAATAGGACTGACTGGAATTGCATTCTCCATATTGTTGAAATCAGCCTCTGCACCAAACCCTTCTACAACTTCATCATCAGTGTCAGCATAGACATTAACTAATCCAGGCATATTTGGGTCTTTTGGATAGTTAACATCATCAAAGGATCCTCCATCTTCATCAGTAGTAGAAAATCTTGGTATAGCAGTAGAACTACTAGGCTGAGCAGCAGAAACTTTTTGCCTAGCAGCAGAATCAGGAATACTACTGCTAGTAAAATTTTCTCTGTTTTCACCAAGAATCACTTTATCAGTAACATGTGGTTCTTCATTAACCACCTTATCAGCATTAGAAGGTTCAGCCCCACCTTCTACATCCTTTTGAACAGCATCACCTTGTGAACTCTTGCCCTCCTTCTCTTTGGGTGTGAAAAGTTGATCAAGCTTCTACTTCTCAAGAATGACAAATTCCTGTGTAGATTCATTTGCCTTGGCTTGTGTACCTGCATTAGAATTTTCTTGTGTTCCTGCAGACATGTTAGTTGTACCTTCATTTACTGGCACATAATTCATACTTTTGGTCAATGAATCTATGTCAAACAGCCATTCAGGTCCACTTCCAGCAACACTAGGTGTGGTTTCACTAAACCTAACATGTAAGTTTTCTTCCACATGCCTAGTTCTTTGGTTGAATACTCTAAAAGCTTTACTATTAGTGGAGTATCCAACAAAGAAACCTTGGTCTGCTTTCTCATCAAATTTGCCTAGGTTATCAATTGTATTTAAGATAGTAACAGGACACCCAAATGGTTTCAAGAAATCTATCATAGGTTTCCTACCATGAAATAATTCATAAGGGGTCTTGTTATGAGGCTTCACTACCTTAATCCTATTTTGCACAAAACAAGCAGTGTTGACTACTTCAGCCCAAAAAGTAGTGGGTAATTTTGACTCTGACAACATTGTCCTAGCAGCCTCAATTAATGTCCTATTCCTCCTCTCAGCAACACCATTTTGCTGAGGAGTTCTAGCCACACTAAACTGTCTTAAGATACCTTTTTCAACACAGAACTGATTCATCACATTATTCTTAAATTCAGTTCCATTGTTACATCTGATTATCTTAACTTTGTGATTAACTAGGTTTTCTACTCTTGTTATGAAAGCCTTAAGAATGCTAGATGTCTCATCCTTAGTTCCTAAGAAGAAAACCCAAGTAAACCTACTGAAGTCATCAGTGACAACTAGGCAATACATTTTCTTATTCAAACTTTTCACATAAGTTGGCCCAAAAAGATCCATATGCAACATGTATAAGGGCTCGGAAATAGAGTTCACCACTTTGGTCTTACAAGAAGCTCTGTGTTGCTTTCCCATCTGACAAGCAACACATGTTTCAGGTTTTTCAAAAACTTTTGAAGGTAAACCTCTAACAAGGTTTCCCTTAACCAATTTGTTTATTGTTTTGAAATTTAAGTGTCCAAGCCTTCTATGCCAAAGTTTGGATTCATCAATTGTGGCTTTGGCAAACAGACAAGTTAAATCTCTTTTGGGAAGGATGTTCTTTATGTCCACACTGTATATATTGTCTTTTCTAGGGACTCTAAGTTGTACTAATTTATCATTAGGCAACTTGTAGTCAGGAGATAAGACAAGACACTCAGTGTCTGTAAAAAGAACAAAATTCTTTTTTTCACACATTTATGAGACACTAAAAAGATTGAACTTAAGTCCATTTACCAAATACACTTTTTCAAAATCCAGGTTGCCTATTTTAATAGTACCTTTTCCAACAATTTTACCTCCTTTGGGGTCATTCCCAAAGGCAACATAGCCACCATCCAAAGCTTCAAAATCTTCCAAGTTGCTTTGGTCTCCAGTCATATGTGAAGAGCATTTAATATCAAAAATGCATTTATCCTTTAGCTCATCCTGTAGATTGCCCTGCACATAAAGTAAGAGAATTAGTTTCTCTTTGGGACCCAAGCCATTACTGACTTGGATCTGCCTTGTGCATCAAAGTAATCAAATTTCTTGAAGTCCATTGATGCACTGCTGTGTCTGAGAACATGATCTAAAACTTGAATTTTAGGTTTCCAGACCCAGCAAGCTGAGGCCTTAACAGCATAGAAATGATTGCCCACAACAGTGTTTGTAACCACTTTTGGCTCAACAGCAGAAATTGCTTTTGCCTTAGCAGTAGAAAACTCTATTTTCTTTGGAATGGGCCTTGATGGTACAGCAGCAGCAGTAATTGTCCTAGAAGCACCATCTCTTAACAAAACTTCCCTAGGAACCATGTTTCTTTTGGGGTGTGGGTGAGTCTTTCTAGCAAAATTCCTGTGGTTCACCCTAGTATGTTGGTTCCAAGCAGGTTTTTGAGTACTAGTTCTAACAGGTATTGAGTAGTAACAATTTTCTTGCAAGTGCTCAAAACTACCACAGCTGTGACATGCCTTTTTAACCAGTTCAAAATCACTACCTAACTTGTGTGAAATCAGGTTGTTCATGTTTCTCTGGTTTCCTCTAGGCAAGTTATTAGTCTTCCTAGGATAATCTCTAGGTTTCACATCATATTCAGCCATTTTCCTAGAAATTCTGCTTCCTAACACAGGTTTTACAAATTCAACATGTTTAGCTTTAGTTTCAGCTGTGTTAACCTGAGTGACTTTTGGTTCAACAGTCCTAAAAATTTCTCTCTTTTTAGCTTTGGGTGTTAAATCAGTCTCATCATCCTCACTATCTGACACCCAATCTTCAATGATCAAGGTATCAGACTTCTTTTCAACCTTAGGTGCATTTGTTCTATCAGGTTTTTCATTACTTGACTCACCTATAGGTTTTGCATCTAACTCAGTTAAGAATGACAATTCCTTTTTGGGAGGTGCAAAGGCACTTTTGACTGGGGGTGGTACTTCAGCAAATCCTAAACCACTCCCTCTTCTCAGTATTTGACTTCCAATTGACTTATTGATAAGATCAGTTGCAAACTATTGTTTTTCTACCATAATGACATGTTTTTCCTTTTTAGATAAGGCTACATCTCTAGCCTTCTCAGCCTCTTCTACTCTTTTATTAAGAACACTAATTTCAGCATTTTTCTTAATAATTTCAACTTCTAGACCATTAATCTTATCAACATACTCTACTTCATTTTGTTTAAGAAAGTCAAGTTTTGCTTCTACTGATTTTAGGCCATATTCATAACCTAAATTATCAAGTTTTAACTTTTCTACTTCCATTCTTAAACTCTCATTCCTAGACTTTAATTCTTCAACAGTATCTAGGCATGATTTAAAAGAACAAGATGACTCATTTGATACCTCAAAGTCAGAACCAGAGGATGAAGAAGCATAGGCCATTAGAGAAAAATTGTGTCCCTTCTTTTCTTCTTCAGCCATGAAAGCAGCATTTGGTCCATCCTCTGCTTGGTCACTCCAATCATAATCTCCCAATCCATCACATGAAACCAGAGCAGCAGTAGTCTTAGTTTCTTCAATGGGAACAATCCTTGTAGGCTCTTTGTTCTTCTTTGGTGCTCTGCACTCCCTAGCAAAGTGTCCCTTTCTCTGACAATTATAGCACTCAATTTTTGACTTATCAAACCCCACATTGGTTTGTCTGTACTTGAGTGCTCTTCCAGTCTTCTTTAAAAATCTTCTTGCCCTCATAGTTAGCATAGCCATCTGCCACTATAAGTCAATCTCCTCAAGATCATCAGGATCTATCTGCTCCAGATCCTGATCAGTAACAGTTGTGCTTGTAGTGAGATCAGCCAAAAATGCACATATAGCTGCATCACTGATGTTATCAGTATTTGAACTAGCAGCAGAAACAGGTGCACCAACAGCAGAAACAACATGAGCAGCAGCAGAATGGTTGTCATGAGAACTTCCAGATCCCTTGTTGTTAGAAGACATAAAAGCAAGATTTCTTGTACAAGAAGATGAGCTGGATGTACCTTTGACTTCAGATTCATATACCTTTAAATTGTTGTACAAATCATCCAAAGTCATTGTTTCAAAGTCAGTCTTATTCCTCCAGACCACTGTATGAGTATTCCATTCAGATGGTAAGCTCCTCAGAAACTTGAGATTGATGTCTTCTTGAAGCATTGAGACCTTCATAAGTTGTAATTGACTCACCAACCTCTGAAGTCTATCATAGGTAGCATCAATGTTTTCTGAACTTGAAGCAGTAAATGTTTCCAATTGATGTTTGAGCAGATTCTTCCTAGACTTTTTGGTGGCCTCATTCCCACCAAATCTGAGTTCAACTGCATCCATCAACTCTTTAGCAGACTGAGTGTTACCAAAACTCAATTGATATTCATTCGGAATACCCATCAACAGCATATTGTGAGTTTTGATTTCCAGCTTCCTTTGTGCCTTTTCCTCATTAGTTTTAATGGGTAAAGGTCTCCCATCAGCACCCTTAGCAGGTAGAGTATCTCCATTCTGAATGACTTTCCACATGGAGTAGTCAAGCATCTTCATGTACTGCTCAATCCTCATCTTCCAGAGTTCATACTCACCAGCCTTCAGCATTGGTACCTTTGAAGCAGTCACCATATGAGTAGTATCAGAATCCATTGCTTATGCAGATGATGATCAGATCTGATTATACGAAATTCTTCTTGATAGCAGTCTCTAGATCACAAGCTCTGATACCACTTGTTGATCCCAGTTGAGCTAACGATCTTGTTAATTACCTTAGATGTAAATCTAAGACAATAGGTATAGAGACTGTTCTTGAATGATCTATTAAATACTATGCGGAAACTAGTACTTAATCTTAAGAAGAATTAAGAATTGAACACATAATAATTCTCTCTACTATCACCTCAATATATTGAATACGGTTACTCAAAAGTAACAGGGTTACAAAGAACCTTGAAGTGAATACAAAACAATAATACGTATTACGTGTATCTAACCCTAACCCTAGATCCTCCTTTTATAGACTTAAGGAGTCCTAGTCGGTTACAAAGACTTTCTGTACAAGATAATATCTATTCGTATCATTACCATAATTATCTTAACAAACTATACACGTTTATCTAATAAGCAGCAGAATGATTACTCTAGCAGCAAAATCCTCGTAGGCTAGTACTAGAATCACACTTAGCTTATTTCTTCAATTCTTCTCAGAAACCCAGCAGTAGAATGAATACACCAGCAGTAGAATCATTTAGCTTAGCAGTAGAATGATACTTAGTATATTTTCCAATAAGAATCATGAGCAGCATAATCAACCTTAAGCAGCAGCATCTTCAAACCCAACACAATAGTTGTGAAATTTGTGGAGATCCCACTCATGACACCTCAGAACATGATAAAGTCATTCAGACCAGAAGAGGTATGACTAAGTCATCCTCTCAGTCTACTGAGTCTTCCTCTGCAATCAAATGCAAAACCTGTGGTAACTCAGTCCACTCTACCACTGACCATGAATCAATTGTCACTTTTAGAAAGACCACCAAAGTCAAGCCCTCCAAGATGTGGAGTCCTAGAAAGAACTAACTCAGTTTACCATTTGTGTAGAGGCATGCCAGGGAGCCTGTTTGGCATCTAGATAGTGGATGTTCAAGGAGCATAACTGGTGTGAAAGATTATCTGCATAAATATGTGGACGAATCAGGACCCAAAATGATATTTGCTGATAACTCATCATGTCTCACTGAAGGTTATGGCTCAGTAAACTGCAATGGTATAGTCTTTACTAGGATAGCTTATGTTAATGGTCTTAAATACAATTTGATCAGTGTCAATCAACTATGTGATGCAAAATACATAGTTCAGTTTGATGATAAGCAAGGAATCATCTTCAATGCAAATAAAGAAGTTGTCCTTATTGCACCTAGAAGACAAGATGTTTATGTGTTAGACATGTCCAGTCTAACTCATAATGAAACTTGTCTCTTTACTAAGGCCACTGAAACCCTCAACTGGCTTTGGCATAGGAGACTCTCCCACCTGAACTTCAAAAACATGAACAATCTTGTGAAACAAAACAAGGTCCTTGACTTACCATCACTTGTGTTTTCAAAGGATAAACCATGCTCTGCCTGTGAAAAAGGTAAATATCATAGAGCATCCTTTAAAACTAAAACAAACTTTTCCATCAGGAACTGTCTTCATCTTCTCCATATGGATCTCTTTGGGCCCATCAGTCCTAGATTCATTAACCATGAGAAGTATACTCTGGTCATTGTGGATGAATACTCAAGATACACTTGGGTTTACTTCCTGATCAAAAAGAGTCCGGCAGCTGAAACAATCATGTCCTTTGTCAGGAACATTGAAAATCAAAATGACATCAAAGTCAAACAGATTAGGATTGACAATGGAACAGAGTTCAAAAACTATGAACTTGAATGTTTCTGTGATGAGAAAGGAATTTCCCAAAATTTTTCCTCTCCTTACACACCTGAACAAAATGTTGTGGCTGAAAGGAAAAATAGAACACTCATTGAAGCAGCTAGGACAATGCTAAATGGATTAGTCCTTTCCAAACACTTCTGGACTGAAGCAGTAAAGACTGCCTGTTACACACAAAACAGATCCATCATTGTCAAGAGACATAGCAAAACCCCTTATGAGTTATTCAAGGGAAGGATCCCTGACATCAGCTACTTTCATGTCTTTGGGTGTCCTGTGTTTATTCATAATCACCAGGATCACTTAGGGAAATTTGATGCCAAAGCTGATGATGGATACTTCCTAGGATACTCACTTGTCTCAAAGGCCTTCAGGGTGTTCAACACTAGGAGACAGCATACTGAGAAAACATTCCATGTTACCTTTGATGAGAGCACTGATGCAATCAGTGTCTCTAACACCTCGGTAGAAGAAATAGGTATTGATAATTCATCAAGATACCCTCCTGATGAACATCATCCAGACAATGGTCCTTCCACTCAGTTCCATGCAAATGCTGACATCTCCTACAACATCATCCCTTACAACCTCCCTCACCCAACCATTACTGAGCTTGTTGAAGCACAAAGAAGTACTGATATAATCCATCAGTCTAAACATAGTGCTCAGGAACCAAACAACCTTAATGATGAGTCAACCCAGTCAGACACTCATGATACTAAAAATCATCATGTGTCTGCACTAGATCCCACCAATCAGGCCTCCTCAAGTTCTAATCAGTTTCCAAGACCTCAGGACAATTGGACTAGGTCTCAGGATATAGAACTTGTCAATATAATTGGAGAGCCCACTGAAGGCATGCTCACTAGAAGCATGGCTACACAATTAAGAGCAGCCTCTGCCAATGAATGCCTATTTGTGGACTTCATCTCCACAATTGAACCCAAAAGTGTCAAAGAAGCACTTACACATCCAAGTTGGGTTCAGGCCATGCATGATGAACTGGAACAATTTGACAGAAACAAGGTAATGACCTTGGTAAAAATGTCCTGAAGATGTTTCAGTCATTGGCATGAAATGGGTGTTCAAAAACAAATCTGATGAAAATGGCATAGTCATTAAAAACAAAGCCAGACTTGTAGCCAAAGGCTATAATCAACAAGAAGGCATTGACTATGAAGAAACATTTGCACCAGTGGCAAGGATGGAAGCCATCAGGATCTTCCTTGCATTTGCAACCTACATGAACTTCAAGGTGTACCAAATGGATGTTAAAAGTGTATTCTTAAATGGGTCACTGAAAGAAGAAGTTTATGTTCAACAACCTCCTAGATTTGAAAGCCATGAGTTTTCTGACTATGTCTGCAAGCTTAACAAAGCCCTTTATGGACTAAAACAAGCACCCAGGGCTTGGTATGAAACTCTCTCAGCCTTCCTGATCCAAAACAAATTTGTCAGAGGCAAGATAGACAACACATTGTTTATCTACAGGACAAATAATGATGTCATACTTGTACAAGTTTATGTTGATGACATCATCTTTGGCTCAACAAGTTATAAACTTTGCAAACAGTTTGAGAAACTAATGGCAAAGAAATTTGAAATGAGCATGATGGGAGAATTGACTTATTTCCTTGGACTGCAAATCAAGCAGACTGATAAAGGAACCTCTATCAGTCAAGAGAAGTATGTCAGAAGCCTACTAAATAAGTATGAGCTCAGTGACTGTGCCTCAGTCAAAACTCCCATGGTACCCCCAAACAACCTTGGTCCTGACCTTACTGGAAAACCAGTGAATCAAACTCTTTTTAGTGGAATGATTGGGTCACTGATGTATCTACTTGCATCAAGGCCTGACATCCAATTCTCAGTCTGTTTGTGTGCCAGATATCAATCTGACCCAAAAGAATCTCATCTCACAGCTGTGAAAAGGATATTCATGTACCTGAAAGGTACTCCAAACCTTGGATTATATTATCCAAAATGTTCAGGCTTTGATCTCAAAGGATACTCAGATTCTGACTATGCTTGATGCAACATGGACAAAAAAAGTACCTCAGGCTCCTGCCAAATTCTTGGTGGAAAATTAGTTTGTTGGAATGCTAAGAAGCAACAATCAGTTGCCATGTCCTCAGCTGAAGCTGAATATGTTGCAGCAGCCAGTTGTTGTGCAAATGTACTCTGGATGAAAAGTCAACTCAGTGACTATGGAATTCAGTACAAGATGGTTCCCATCTTTTGTGATAACACAAGTGCAATTGCTATCTCAAACAACCCTGTTCTTCATCAGAGAACAAAACACATTGATATTAGATATCACTTCATCAGGGACCATGTCATGAATGATGACATTGAATTACACTTCATTCCTACTGAATATCAGCTAGCTGATATATTCACCAAACCATTGGATGAACCAACTTTCACAAGAATGAAAGCTGAATTAGGAATATTGGATATTGAGATTCAGTCCACTGATTGAATCCATCTAACCAAGTGTAAATTCTGAAAACCCCAGGTCCCTGACTCAATGTGTTCCTCAGTGAAAAAGATCACTGAATCACCTTCCCTGTACCTCAGGAACTAAACCCAATTCCTGAACAAGAAGGTTCACTGAATGAAGATTCATTCAGGGCCCTCAAGAGACATTCAATGCTAACTTAAATGCTCTAAGTATCTAGTTAGTAAATGTCCGAGGTTGGTAACTGAATTCTTATTTAATATAAGAATATTTGTTCTTTTGCCTTTCTGGCATGCACCTCATGGGCCCCCACATTCCCACTTGGCATTTAATGCCTCTCCAATCACATAACAGATATGTGATGACTCAACCCTGCAAATTGCACTTTTTGCAGACGGCACAACTGTTCACCTCGACAGTTGCGCAAAACAATGAAAGTGGAGTGGTTATGCATTAAATGCGGATCTCAAACGTTTTATTCAAAACGGTTTTCAAAATAATATCTTTTGAGAAAACTAAACCGCTTAATGCCTAAAATACCCTCCTCTCCACTTCCCTATAAATACCCCCCAAACAAAAAACACACACACGTTTTTAAAAATCTTAAGCGAATTCTTGTTTTTTTTTTCTTTCAAAACAAAAAAGGGGATTGTGTGTGTGTTCTTAGTCTTTAGAAACCCATACCAGTTTTTGTTCTTGCAAACCCAAGACCTCCCAACAAAAATGGCTACATATAAAGCTATCAAATATGCCCCAAATGTGGAATTCCTCATTGAGGGCGTAGACATGACCAAGAACAACGTGGTAGGAAACTTTGCCAATCCCCAAAAATTTTGGGCGTACATGAATGTGGTTAAGTACCTACAAAACTGCTTTCTTGCTACGGCGTTCACTAAGACCCCCTCTGTCATATATCATGACTACCTGAGGGAATTCTGGTGTGTTGCAGTGGCAACAAGCCCTGAGGACACCAAAGACTCAATTATCACTTTCTCAGTGATGAATGGGAGAAGGACCCTCTCCCTTGATTACAAAACCTTCATCAAAGCCACTGGCCTTGATTTCGCTGAGAAATTTGAGCCCAACCCCACTGACCAAGAAGTTAAGGCAGAATTGCTTTTTCTAGGGCCACATGACCCCAAACAACCTGATGTGGCCCCAGGTTCATTATTGGCCAAGGCACCAATAATCAAGACTTGGTTTTCCCCAGTCTGGAGGATCCTGATGACTTTTGTCATTCAGGTCCTGGGAGGCAATAAATCCTCCACGGAGCAGTTGAACTCATCACAACAATTGATGGTGTTCAGTCTCCTGGAGGGTAGAAAAATTGACATCGGAGGAATAATCTTCCGTGACCTCTTGGCCAAGCTCTCAGGAAAATCTAGGCAAAGACACATGTCTTACCCTAGGTTCATTTCCTGTGTTCTTCAGGACCTACTTGGCTCAGATTATATGAGGCCTGACGCTCAAGGATCAAAACCTGACGTCCTACACAAGGCCAATTATACAAGTGGCCTTATTGAGGTACAACCAGTCGCCCTAACCAACTACATGTTGGTAGTTATTCAGGGGGAAAAGGCAATCTCACCCATTCCTTCTCCTGATAAGCAGGAGAAGAAGAAAAAGAAGGCAGGTACCAAGAAGGTGGTGAAACCCACACCACTCGCCCTTGAATCTTCTGCCTCAAAAGAAGGGCAAACGGCCAAGACCTCAGAGACACCTATCATTGAGACCCTCTTGACCTTAAAACAAAAGCCAACGGAGGGTACTGAGAAATCACCCTTAGTATCCTCGGGCACAACCCTTCCTCATGGCTCTACTGACATAAACAAGTCAGTGGGGTCAGGAACCTCCACCCAATCACATCCCGATGAAGGCATTGCTCAATCACAAGCTATGCCTGAGGGAGTACAAGGTCCTGAATCCTCGGTAGGGCAGCACTACTCTACTGAGAAGGGGACCCACACCCAATCACATCCCGTTCACGGCTCTGAAAAATCACACTCAGGGTCTCAGGGAGTCAAGGACCCTAAATCCCCAAAAGGGCAGTACAACCCTAATGGGAAGGGGGTCCATCAACAATCACAAACTGTGCCTAGTGATAGTACTGGAAAACGCCCACCAGTGCTTGAAGGCGCACATGGGGACAAAGACTCAGGAGGCATGCAACCACCCACTGATATGGAACCACAACCCCCTCAAGGCGGATCCATTCCCTCGGGAACTGACTCCAAAAGCCAGGCTGAGGAAACCCACTCAGTTATTATGGCAGGGTTAGGACCTGGCCAAAACCAGTTGCAGATTCAGTCCATGGCGGATTTTCAGGCTGTTCTCTTGTCTGATGAAGAGCTCAGCATTGACAGTGAGGAAGAAGTGTTTAAGGCAGGTGATGATATGGACACTGATGCTCAACCCACTGAACAATCGCATCAGTATTCTCCACCACAAGGTGAAGAATCAGCATCTCAGGCTGATCATTCATCGAACTCTGAATCATCCTGTCCAGCCAATCTCAGGAAGTATGACAACATTCTTCCTCTCACTGAAAGACAATTGGTCAAGTTCTTGCAGAAAGCCAACAATGCTCTCTTTCAAGGGCTCACTGAAGAAATCTTTGATCAACATTGTGAAGCTGCAGTTCATTATGTCAACCTGAAGGAATCTGTTGAAGCTTATCATGATGACATTAATGAACAACAATCAGGGATTTCCTACTCCTTGACAACTCTTGATCAGAATCTTAAAATGTTCAACGCTATTCTTTCCAACATTACGAAGAGCGTTGCAACTATTCAAGAGTCAGTGAAAGATGACCCTGAGCTCAACAAGAAAATTCTTCAGGCTTCTGAGACCTATCAGCAACAGTCAGCTCAGTTCACTAAGCTTGTCAACATGCTGACATCCTCCAACCTTCAGGGTCTCAGCTCTTCAGTGGACTCCATCAAGTCTTCCCTGGTTCTTATGGAGGCAAATTTGGCATCTTGGGCCAAGTCTTCGAATTCTTTGGCCTGGAATCTTGGGCCTCGGATGACTGCTATAGAGACTTCTCAGGCATCTCTTGAAGCAAAGGTGACCACTCTTCATCAAGACACCTCAGACATCAAATCCATGATGACTGAGATTTATCAGGCTTTCAAAGGTCAAGCTGCTCCCTCAACTTCAGTGAGCACTCCAACTCATGCTCTCACAATGGCTCAAGCAACAGTTGAGGGGGAGAAAGTCACTGAAGGATCTTCCAGCCAACAACCTCCTCACACTGAGGGGGAGATACCACCTACTCAGGCTCCTGAAACAACCCCATCAACTCACCAAGATAAAGGCTAAGGCATTCTCACTACTACTGAGCCTGAACCTACAATATTGGTGCCTGCTTCCTTGAAGATAAGGCCTGAACCTGATGAACCAGTCAAGGTCCCTTATGAGATTAATGGAGTAATGCATCTTCTCACTGAGGCTGAAATTCAGGCTCATATGGAGAAGGAAGAAGGGTTGAAGAAAGCAGCTGAAGAAGAAAGGCTGAACAAGTCTGCCCTCATCCAGGTGGTCAGTGAAGAGGCTGAAAAGCTTGGAATAGAACCACAAGCCCTTGCTGGAAGAAAAGGTGGTGAGAGCTTTATGAAAGCTCAGAATGCTGAGATGATTGCTCTCAGGCAGAAAAAGGATGAAAGGTTGAAAAAGGCTGAGGAGGTAAGGAGAAAGAAAATTGAGAGGTACCAATGGGTTATGACAAGCAGATTGAGACCTGAACCAATCACTGATGTCAAGATCCATCAAAATACCAAGCCTGCTGTCCTTAGTGTCTTCAGAGGTCCAGATAAGAGACACTATGAGGTTCATGATCCCTTTAGATTCGCTGACTTTGGGATCACTGAACTGGATGAATTGGGTCCAGTCATACTGAAAAAGTCAAACGTTGTCGTCAAGGACCTGATGAAATCCCTGAGGCTAAGATATGACAAACTGACTGCAACTCCTGATGAACTTGGTATTCCCTCTCTTCTCCCTGCTCCGGCCAATCAACCTGCTCCCTCTCAGTCCTCTAGAAGAAAGAGGAAGCAAATTGAATCTGAGCCTGAGATCAAAGTTCCTGGCCTTGAATGCAACGGAGCCCTCCCTGAAGGAGTTACCTTTGTGGACAACTTGGTCATTGAACAACCTGAGAGAGGTCTCTTCTTCACTGATGCGTTTGGTGATCAAGCCTTCCAAAGATGGAATGACATTGATAAGGCAGGAATTAAAACTATGCTTGGTTACCTCATGATGGCCTCCCCAATACAGAGTCCTGAAAATGTGAGGTTCTGTCATGACCTGAGAATCAAGATCCAAGAACATCCTGACCAACATGAGCTGGAATCCAAGAGACCAAAGCTTGAAGCCCTTGGTTACAAATTGGACTGAAGAATCTGCAACACCACCACTATCCTGTACTTTGTTTAGTTGTTAGGACTAATGTAAATGAAATTAATAAAATGATGGCCCTTTGTTTTGTTATTTCAGTGTCCTTAATTACTTTCTAGTACATTCAGTATGAGAAGAAGTCATTAGCTCACTCATAACTGATCAAAACACCCGAGGAGATTGTTGGGTCCTTCAGTACCAAAGGATCCTTAAAACATGATTTGAATACAAATTACACTAAGTGTTATTCACCGAAAACACAATTAAGTCACTGAGTGAACAGTCACTCAGTGAGTTACCTTCGAGATGCTCAGGACAAGTCTAAGAAGAAAGACTCGCCAATTCAGGGAGGCGGATCTTCCTGAAGTGTTACTTGAGACAAAGAAGAAGGTAATGGGTTCAGTGAGTGTTGGACAAGAACTCACTGAACCCCAGTCTCCTCAACAACAATGTGATTAAAGACTGAAGACTGAAGGCAAAGACTGAAGAATCTGAAGCCTGAAAGAAAGGCGGGTTTGAGCGGGAAGAGTTTGAGAAGATAAGGACAAGTCTTATCTGGCCAGAAACGAACCTTCCCTAAATCGGCTAAAAGTCAAGAAGTGTCAGTACTGACACTCGAAGACTTTTTAGCCCATTCCTATTAGTTCTTGGAAATGACAAATACTGTTGTAGTTGTCAGACACACCTTCTTATTGTTTATGTATTTTAATCTTTAGGACTCTTTGAGGTTTGTATATAAATAGCAACAGATGGAGAAAAGGGGTTAAGGTTTTTTGTGCATTAAAAGCTTAGACTTTCACAAAACCCCTTTTCTCCTACAAAGAGTAACCAATCCCTGAGATAGCTCAGTGGGTCGATATTGTTACCACTTAAGCATAGCTTGAGTTTAGATAGGAGACATACCATACCTTGTCTATTCAATCCCAAGTGTTTGTTCCGCAAAACACTTGGATGATAGATTATTTGATTGATTTTTAATAAGAATTTAAACGTTGAAAAACTTTGTGTTTTATATTTACGTTTTACTTATAAGATATAATTAATCATTACATTAATCTCAGTCATAACACAATTAGATTAACTTCTTAGTTATCTCTAAGCGTGTAAAGGGAACAACAGTTTTTAAATAAGTTTTTATACGCTTTTATATACGTTTCTATATACGTTTTTATATACGTTTTTATACACGTTCTTATATACGTTTTTGTATATATTCTTATATACTTATTATACTTTTTATCTATGTTCTTATATACTTTTTATAAGGTTTTATATGTTTTTATATACTTTCTTGTATATGTTTTCATATACAGTATATAATTTTTACATACATTTTTATACGCTTTTATATACGTTTTTATATACATTATTATAAAAACATATACGTTTTTATACACATTTATATATACTTTTTATACGTTTTTATATACGCTTTTATATACGTTTGTGTATACGTTTTTATATAGGTTTGTGTATACGCTTTTATATACGTATACAAAAACATATGTATACGTATGCAAAAACGTATATAAATACGTATACAAAATGTGTATAAAAACGTATACAAAAACGTATACAAAAACATATAAAAAATATATAAAAACGTGTATAAAACGTATATAAAAACATATATGTTTTTATAAATACATATATAGAACCGCATATAAAAGCGTATAAAAACGTATATAAGAATGTATACAAAAACGTATATAAGAACATGTATAAAAATGTATATAAAAACATATACAAAAACTTATATAAAAGCGTATACAAAAACATATTTAAAAACGTATAAAAAGTATATAATAACGTATATAAAAAGATATATAATAGCGTATATGTTTTTATAAATACATATATAATAACGTATAAAAAATATATAAGAATGTATATAAGAACGTATATAAAAACTTATATAAAAGCGTATAAAAACTTATATAAAAACGTATATGTTTTTATAAAAATGTATATAAAAAATCGAAAAACTATAAATAAACTAAAAAAATAAAAATAAATTACAAACGGTCGTTAGTTTAAGGAATGAACGCTGCAATCGTCGTTAACTAAAAGGGCTAACGTGTGACTGCTAACGGAATCCACTTAACGCCGGTTAAAACCAGAGACCAAAATGATCCAAAAGTTTCGCCACATGGAGGCCGCCTGCACTTATGGAAGATCAAGGACAATTTCTGCAACCTTGGCAAACCACAGGGACGATTTTTGCAATTTACTCTAGAAATATATAAAAAAGTTATCCGGTTTGACTGGAAACCAACCCTGTTTCTTTGACTGGTGTATCTATAGTAAACCAAATAGATTTTCACCAAGTGACTGCCCAACCTGCTCATTAGGTGACACACAGAAAGATATGGCAATTTTGGCTTCAGGGTGGTGCCGTATTCAGCATTGACAAATGCCTCTTTCTTTTCCACTCAGTTATCACCGCAATTCATAGCATATCAACTGTTGAGTAAGCATAACGATAAGCAACAACGGAAACAGGGTCAAAAGTGAACAAATAATAAAATACCTGGAGTGGTAATCAGTGACAAAAGAATATGTTTATGTATATTGTATACAACTCAACAAGTCCAATCGTTCTAACACAGGCAACACGCCTACAGGCTATTGGTAATTACGAGTACAAAATGATATGATTATAGAACAACAGCACAAGAATTAACTTGTTTAACTCCAAACAATGAGTTGTACAAATCTGTAGTATGATATAAGGCTTTTGGTCACATTCATCGATCACTTCCATGCAACTGCATCAATATCGTCTCTGGCTGACTTATATAGTTGAAGCCTCTTAGCTAAGGTCTCTCTCTTTTCCATGAGTGACGGATCTTCGTCCAACATTCTACCGAGCTGTTCTTTCTGCATCAAAGAGACAGCATAATAGATAAGTATTCAGTCTTTTTTGGTGCATTTTCTTTTACCTTCTATAGGTAGGTTACTTATTCGGTTTGATCATCTGGTATCAGCTCATTTTGTTTTGTTTTCACTCAAGTTAATGGAGATTTGACTATCAACTTTTTAAACCAGACGAAAATTTAATATCAAAAACCAAACATTCTATCAGTATTTATAAAACTGAAAAAGGTATCTACACAAGTTGCAATTATTTATTAATCATGATAAAAGTTTTAGAGATGAATATAATGTTTACAAGGTTTAATGATTAATCCATATTTGTTGATAAGACGTTTTCATGTAAATCCAAGGCTTGATATCTTTTATCGTACAAATTCCATGATAAGAGGATAACATATGGTCATCCTAAGTATATGAAATCAATTTTATCATCACAAATAGTGTAATGGTGTAGATGTACAATCCCAAACTTCATAAGCAAGTAACCACCAATTAATCCCATACTAGTTTTTTACTTGTAAGTTTTGTTCCATTAGATCTGTTACAGAAATAATGCTTGTGCACGTTTCATATATTTTCAACACATTCGATTTTCATAAAACAGTGGGAGTAACGAGTTTGACTTTTTAGGATTGAAGGAAAAAATATCAAAGAAACAGGGAAAAAACATACCTCTTTTCTACCAACTTGTGTGTAGAATAGATTCAGCAGTGATCTTCTTGCTTCTCGGACTTGACAATAAACAACAGCCTTTGGTATCGTATTCTTCAGAGTATCACAAACCATACCAATGTAAGCAGAGACGTTTGACCCTGATCACAATCACTTGGTACATTCAGAAAGGGGATCGATTTGAAGATAACGATTTAGCATCTGAATTTTTGAAGCACTTTCTAAAAATGACACTCTAAATGCATCAAATACACACCAAAGGGCTTATGCCCCAATGGTACCCCATGTTGTGTGAGAAGTTCCCCAATCAAGTGATTGTGGGTTCAAGTCCTGCTTAGGACATGTGAGATAGATTTGTGGTGTAAATGTTGTGAGATAGTTAATTGCCGGTTTTTTTTTTTTTTTTTTAAATGCATCAGATACACCACTACTGATCAAGTTTAAACATGAATGGGACACATTTTGTTCCATACATTTGATATTTAACCGTTGTTATGCTGGTATTAACTACAGAAAGCAATTCTGATCCATTACTTATAAATGAGTGACATTGCCTTGGGTTTTATCTTAAACAGGTCAAACAAAATTTTAGCTAAAACGAAAAAGGTTTTCCTGAGCAAAATGGTCAAACAGGTTGAAAGTCGCCCAAAGTTTATGTTTATTGCAGACCTCTTAAATAGTTTTACCAAAATATTTAAGTTGTTAATGTAAAAGTATTGTTTTTTAAATCATGATTCACAAATTTGACCACCTATAAAATGTTTCTATTCGTGTTTGGGATTGCTTATTTTTTCTGCTTTTCTTATGCAGAAAAGCACTTTTCCAGTCCAAACACTGCCTGCTTTTCTGCTTTTTTTAAAGCAGAAAAGCAGCTTTTCATAAGCAGGTTAGAAGATGCTTATTTCATATTGTTTGTTTTTATATACCAAATTGTTTATAAGTCAACCCAACCCAACATGGATCGTTTTAGCTCGTTATACAGGCCTTTTAAACCTGAACCCGCTTTGAAACGTCAGCAGCATAAATTGATTCCATCTTGCTACTTCTAGCATCAGCAGCATAAATAAAAAGAGCAAGAGGTGATGTGTTTACCGATCCTCCTGAAGTGTTGATCGTCATACCGATCCACTGCTGCATTTGGTGGAGGTCTGTTTGAATGCTTATCATCTTTGGTGGGGGGTCTCAGTTCCGATTCATGAATTTTACGGAAAAACTCTACTGTTAGATAAGTTGATTCCATTTCCACCAGGCGGTTAACTGTCTTTCGGCTTTCATCTCGATACTTTTCCAGTGATTCATTTGAAGCCGCTGCTATGTCAGCTTGGAGTGATGGGAACCGTCTTAACTCCTGCAACAGCCATCAAGGCATTAAGTATTACTAACAAACACCAGATTATATGCCTTGCAGCGCGAGTGTTTGATTTTTTTAAACATACTTGGTTTTTTGTTGCAAACAAGAAAAGTCAAATATGGAAAAGAATGATCACATTTCAAAGAAATTAAACATCTATGTGATCAAGGTAATGAAATATTTACCACTGTCTCTGCGATCGATTTCCTCACAAGTTCTTTCAAAACGAAGTGTACCTGAGAGAATGACACAATTAAGCCAATGTGACATGTACGAGTTTTTTTTTACCTTTTTAATTAGGTAAGAACAAGAACTGCAGCACGGAAAGAAACTAACTTGCTCTATATTTACTCATAGATATTGCAATATGTACTAAAATACATTTAGTACTAAAAAAACACATTTTAGTCAATGAGACGTGTGAGTTTTTTTTACCTATTCAATACAAAAGAACAAGGGCTGCTGATGGAACTAAAATTAACTTGTTCCAATTTCATTATATACTAGAATACAAGCAATTGGACTGAAATAATACCAAAAACTACAAAGATTACCGCATCTACAGTAGCTTCAGCTGGGCCCTTAAAAAATCCAAGAGATCCATCTATTAATCTTCTATATCCTTGTTCAGGAGCAACCAAGTGGGGCTGATAACCATCAGCCTCTGAAACAACTTTCCGGACATTACTGGTTGAGAGGTGGCGGTCCAGTGGAAGCTTTTTCAATGCAGCTGGTAGCTGATGATCAAAGACTCCATATATACGATCTCCACCTGGTCGACTGAAAAAGGAACCGGTTTTAGGATAGAAATACTATCCAAATAAATGACATCAGTTTTCTTTTATATGGGTGTCTCGTTTTACATCATTTTGTTGTGTTTAAGTGACATCAGTTTTCTTTTATATCGGTGTCTCGTTATATATCGTTTTGTTTTGGTTCCGGATTAAAATTTCAAAAATGGAACTGGTGCATTAAGTTAGAAGTAGAAATCATGCATTACCCTCCATCAAGGTGCTCTTTGAACACACGATCAAACGCACGGCACAATTCCAAAATTGTATAAAGTTGTGCCTATTCACAAGCATATATATTAACTTGTGATTAGTAAAGATAACCATTCAAGTAATATATAAGAATTATGAGACTTCTATGAAACTTACCCCTCCATCTGCTCCTATTGGTCTGCCAATACGATCCAGCTCCGCATTGATGTCATCGATATTTTTATTAATTAATGAAATTAAGCTTGGTATCTTCTGCCTGATAACAGACTCCAAATGCTGATGAAGAGAGATTAATAAGATGGAAACTTGTCAAACAATATAATTAAGAATACTGTTAAGTAAAATGAGTATGAAGAATATGGATACCTTTGATAAAAGTTTTGCAAGATACACTGAACCCATTTTAGGTGCCAGGTGTCCATATATAGGGCTAGATTCAAAATATTCCTGCTCCTTTCGTCGGGCAGCAATCATGTCAACATTCTTGTTGATATCAGCTTGTGAACGATTTACAATTCCAACCCATGGATGCTGAAGCCTGTAGGATCTTCCCTCGAGAACCTGTCATTTTGTAATAAATAAGGTCTATCCTTGATGCTGGGACCTAGCAATTGTACCTTATGAAATTGAGGTATGCAAGTGCTACGAGGTATCAAAGTCAGGGAATAATGTAAAGTATATCTAGAAACTTGTGAGAAGATAAAACCCATACATCCAGACAGTCGGTTCCCGCATCCATGAGATCGAGTTTAGTTACCACGCCAAATGTTCGGTCACCTAAGTACAAAATGAGAAATTTAGTATTTTAATTCCAGATATGGAAAGTGGTCAACAATAAGGGCACCATAACCAATATGTCCTTACGTCCCAGAGGTACCACCCCAATTGAATATTAACATTCAGGTTCAGGTTCAGGTTCAGGTTCAGGTTCAAGTGTATTTTAGACATATATATGTGTGTGCATGCGTACATTCGCCAAAGACCACAGAAGAACGGATCATGGAAACTTTTATAAACTGAGAAATTGAATCTAACAACCATAAGATACCTGTAGGATCAACTTCTTTAGCAAGCTTGATAGCATCAGATGTGGCAATGTCTTGATTAGCAGGGGAAATTGCCAATATAATGCAATTTGGCTACAGAAACATAAGTTTTCATTAGATGAACCGAGCGGAACTAATCTCGACATAAATGACATGAAAAAAATAGTTTCCAAAAGTTATAAGTTGCACCCAACAGCTTGGATGTATATTCCATGACCAAAATGGCTATATTATTAAGCATTTGTTTAAAATTAAATAAGTCATCTAGATGGTCTGATCTACTAAGATATGTTTTATACCTTTTCCACGTAGGAGCGGACCATATTTTCAATATCTTCAACAATGGATTCTGGCTGTCCCTCTGCAAAGACCAAAAAGATCATTACAGATACGTGCATCAGTTACTGTTGTCATAGTATAGTGCTAGACAGATTAATGTTATACCTAAAAACTAGTAAATGCTCACCTACAGCAACTTTTGTCAACCCAGGAAGATCTATAAGAGTCAGGTTCACGACTGTAAAACAAATACCAAGCTCTTAATGTTGATATAGAAACCAATTATAAGGAACACTTGAACTTGTCCATGGTAGTTAGTTCGTAATCAGCAAAACAATGACTATACCATTTGGAGAATAAATACTAAGGTGAATTGGACGGTTGGAGATTGCCTTTGACCTCCCAGTCATACGCTCTGTTTCATCTTCAATCTCCTTACGCACAGCAGCTGCTCCAGAGAAGAAACAAATTAGATATCTAATATATGACTTGACATAATCATTTATGGCACCACATAGATGAGAGCTACGTATTTACATGACAGAATGAGTACAAATGATTGTCATGGGGAAAGCAATGATATATCTATGCATGACTATTTGATCAGACAAATAATATGTAATATTGGCATATCATCAAATACTGAAGATAATCAAACAGTTTATTGTGGAAACATGCAGCATCGGGTTACTTCTTATCAACATAGTATTGTCTGCACTCGTGCATGTAACAGTAGTTTTATTTAGAGTAATGCTTAACTGAACTGATAAGGCATGCAGACCTTCCAGTTTCTAAAATTTAAGACCAAGATGAAGACATGCACATCTAACGGGACTAGCAACTTATGGAATATCTACTTGATATCTGTAGAGAACATGTAGAATGAACATTCAGTAAGACTGTCAATTTGATCTTACTAAATGTCCCTATTTGCAATTTGAGATCTCCGGTCAAGCTATTTCACCAATGAAACTGTCTTTCTTATAAATCAGAATTCTAAAGTGGATAACTAAACTTAGCAGAGGTAAAGTAGGCTCTCGAGATAATTCTACATTGTAACAGGTCAGGAGAGCAAACAAATCCAAATGCAGTAGGCCAAAACTATATCAGATGACATAATGATCGTTCCAGATCAACTATTACATCTGTGCAATATGATCCTTGTTTTCTAAAAGCAACTAAATGTGAGCCAAAGCCAATATGTTCTAGACCTAGTGTGACCGGGACCAAGTAACTCTGTTTTGTGTAGTTTTATTGGTGCACTTAGAAATTGATGTGGTTCAAATCAGAAATCTATGAATATTGACAAACTAATGAGCAGTGCGTATAACCATATATCCATTTAAATCTGCACACGTTAAGAACATTCAAAGTCAGGTTGTTTCCGTGTATCTCATTTCTCACGTTTACTGCTCTTCGAAGATACTGCGCAATTGTGATTGTGATACAATTGGTCGTGCAAGGTGCACCAATAATCACTAGTACAGAATATAAATAAAAAGTAAGGATCAGAAATTTGTAATTAACATACCAAAATCCGTGAACTTCTTCCTTGGATTATGAAGAAACTCTGCATACTCAGTTCCCCTCTCTATCTTATGCAATTGCAATACCAACGGCCTCCTTGTAACAATACCTTAAAGTTATCCACAAAACAAGAGGAGTTAGAACCTCCATACCAATAGAAAAAAAGAAGAACGCATTTCCTTTACTAATTCGCACGATATATAAACAGTTCAAAAAAATAACAATTTGCCTTATAATTTATTTCATTCTTCTTAAACAACATTTTCACGTATTTTCAATTTTCCTTCTCCTTTAAAGGAGAAACATCAGATATGACATGTTACCCCCTGTTAACTACTTATCTTACTCCCCCTGCTAAATTTTTTTTCATAGGCTCATTAACATTCTTAACAAATACTAACTGAAATTTGAATCTAGCAATACACTATAACATACACTCCTACAAATACTAGGCATAGTAGATCTCACAGATCAGCTCAAACACGCGTAAATCCTAGAGTTTTTTTTAAGCATTCCTATCGTTCGTGTACGGTTTAAAAAAAATATTATAAAATATAAATTTATATATATATATATATATATATATATATATATATATATATATATATATATATATATATATATATATATATATATATAGCAGTTCCGTAACAGTCATATAAATCACTAATCCATAATAAATAAAAATAAAAATATATACCAGATCCACGAGGTAAGAAATCTCTTCCAACAACGCTCTCCAACACCGACGATTTACCCGAACTCTGATATCACATTTCACAAAATCAGATCATCAACAAAATAAAAAAATAAAAAATAAAAAAAGTATATTATTGACCTGGCCACCGACAACAGCAACGGTAGGAAGAGCTTCCCAAAGAGACATGCCTTCACCGCCATGATCTCCTAGAACAGTACACGCCATTTGTATCTTGTTTACCAGTCCGATCAAGCTCCCCATTGTTGCCGCCATTTTTCACTAGATCTGATTGATTGAGGACAATGTGTGTTGATTTTGAATGTGGATTTGTTATTATTTGGGGATTTGAGATGTAGATTTGGGGCAGGAATGAGATGAGATGGAAATGAAAAACGGTTGAAGGAATGGGTGTGATGTTTTTAGCTGTATTGCTACGCACTCACTATGCACGTTGGACTTGATGTTTTAATTTCAAATTTTTAAAGTTACTCGATTTTGTTCAGGTTTGTGTGACGTTGTATAGCGGCAAATAATAGGTTCACTTTATATTAACAGTGAGTAAAAAATCTACAAATTAAATGAAAAATGATAAAAGATTGAGAATTAAAAAAATACTTAAACTATTAATTTGATAATGGATGTTGTAACTATTTTTAATTAAAAGTATGTTAAGAACTTTACTTATTTTTTAAGTTTTTAAGTTTTAAAGGAAATGTTTTTCTCTTTCTCTTTATATATTATAGATATATGCATAATCGGTTGTATATAAAGTCGGTTGAAATATGTTAAATGTAAGGGATTGACAATTATAATTAAAAGTACAAATAATTAACGCATATCTGAATAATTTAAATATAGAAACAAAGCTTATGTTTAGCAATTTTCCTTTTTTACATATGTTGCTGAACTTTTTTATTGTTCATATAAGTCACTGAACTTATGAAACACAAAAATACATAAAACTGAATTTATAAAACACAACATTCAAATGTTTGGGTAACACGTCACTCGTTTTAATACTGAAATTATTAAATAATAATCTAACAAAAATATAGTTCAGTAACTTAATTGAACGTAAAAGTAAAATTCAGCAACTTTCATGTAGCTTTAACATTACTAATATTATTATTTGAGGTAGAAAACGACGTCGTTTTGGCCTCCAAAAATACATTGTGCTACAGTTGACCTTGGGAAGTTGCTACTGTGGGAAGGACGACGTCGTTTCGAAAGTTTGGAAAAATGGCAGAAAATACCCCTGAAGTCGTTCACTCTTTGCAAAAGAAGTCCTTTTTCACGGTCGAAAAATAAGAGAGAACAAAAACAATCAAGGCATCGGGTTTGTTTTTCAAAATAATCAAAGAACTTTAAAGATCCAACAAAAACCACCATCGATATGTCACATACTCGAAAATACAAAACTAAAGATCTCGGGTTTCATCCTTTCAAGAAAAGATCTTTGAACATCTAACCAAAAACCCTTCATAGATCTTTAAAAAAAAACATTCGAGTAAGAAACTTTACCTGATACTTCTTTTGAACAAGATCTTAGACGAATAACAAGAAAAGAAAAAAAAAAAAAAGAAAAAAAAAACGTCATTTGTTTCAAAAACCAAACAACATTACAAACTCCATTTTGAATACAATAAAATATAATAGGGTGTTCAGTTTTGGTTTAGTGTGTAAGATTGATAGAGAAGACAAAGGAAGTGGCTGTGGTGTGAATTGAAAGGATAGAAAGGGAGGTGTGTTATAACTTTAGAAGTGTTAGATATATTAGGTTTATGAGATTTGGGTTGGACATTCACTTGGACCAAAGATTAAATTCGGGTAGGTTTTTTTATTTTTTTTTATAAAGGGCAGAATTTTCTGTATTAGTTTTTGTGTAGGTTGACTTTTGTTTAAGCTGTAATGAAGTTTATTACTTACGAATGTAGTGTTATTCGAATATTGGTTTACCATTTCGAATTGGGCCGAAACCAGTGATAATATATGAAATGCATTATTATTTGATTAATACGAATGTATTATGTTGTAAACTATTTGATTAATATATGAAATGCATTATTATTAATATTTTCCTCATGTTAAGATAATTAATAATTATCATTCATCTGTGTTAAAACTTTTTGAAACAAAAATATAGTGCTATGATTGAAAACAAAGTAGAATTACTCTGTATTGCTAAATTGTTTTGGCCAACATGGTTGAAAAAAACTTATGTCAATTACCCCAGCGCAACGCGCGGGCTGCCCGACTCGTTTCAATTTAAAAAGTGTCAAGTTTCATTTTTACTCACATAGGTCCCGAATTTTGTACTTTCTTCGTGGTAGGTTTTGCTATTGCAATCCAAAGTCGTGTGTGTTTGTTGTTTTTTTTTTTTTTTTTAATCTTACTAGCCCTCTTACTCTTACCAGTAAGAGGTGATCAGACGTTTTGCTTGTTTGTTTTTTTCTTTTAAGTCAGACCCAGTTAGACATATAACATCTTACTCAGTAAGAGGTGGGGGACTTGTCTTAGGGGGTGTTTGATAGCCACTTAATAGTAGGATTAAGCGTGCATATCTTAATCGGTCAGTGACATAGTTGTTTGGTACGAAGAAAATGGACGCTGATTGGTTCAATTTCATTCTGCATGGGCCAGCGTCAGAGGGACTATCCTCCCATTCAGCGTCAGAGTCAGTATGTTGCACATGCACTCTACTACCTCCTCATAACAGTAATTCCACCTACTTACCTTGTAGTACAAATAATTATTGGTCAAATAAACACAAAAAGATGATATTATTTAATATTATTTTCACACGTCTTTCATATAATTTTTCTATACTTGATTATAGTAGAGTGGTATGTATTAAAAAGCCTATTTGATGGGTCAACACACAATGAGGTCCCTAAGGCAATGAATATATGGCTAATCTCCGTAATCAGATTGCTAATGAGTTATTATTAAATGCTTCAACATAAGATTAGTTCGTAATTTATATTGTTTTATGATCTTTCGATAAGATTATTACATTTTTTTTATTCCAATATTACTTTCTTTATATTATATTTTTATTCGAGTTAATAACTTTTTTATCAAACGGTTTATTTTGTTCAATACAAAATCAGACAAAAGGTTAAATTGGTAATTTCAGGCAACTCAGATTGCTCATTCAGAACAAACATCAAACAATCATTTTCACTCAGAATCAGGTTCACTCAGCATCTTGGAATCATTCAGCAGCTTTGATTCATTCAGCACTAAATCATATTTTTTATCAAACAGCCCCTTACTGCCTCTAACTCGATAAGAGATTGAAGACTCGTGTTAATATAATATATTTGATGGTTTATTAACTATGTTATATTTATGATAAAAAGTATTGTTTCATATCTACATAAGTTACTTAAATAAATTGCAGAATCGAGCACTTAAAATCATTCGGATAACTATAAAAAAAACAACATTATTTCGTTCAGATTTAGACTTTCTAGTCACCACTTACTGGTAAGATATGGTAGTCAGATTCAGACCTAAAACATCTTAATGAAATAAACACGAACTTACTATCAAACAAAATTAGATTCGGGTATAAAACTATTTTGCAATGTAGAGAGTAGCTATTCAAGTTTATATATTAAAGTTTGTACATAACACGTTATCTCTTCTTTAGTACTCCGTATATTTTTGTATGGAGTTTTGTTTCTAGTTTTGTTGGATTGATTATAATAATGAAGATTGATCTCAATCTTAACGTCTTTATCACTAAGATTAAGGGGCATTACGGTACCAAAATTGGAGGAAGCTAAATTGCTAGAGTTAAAGAAGTTAGTCTAAACATCTCAACTACAAGGGCTCGGTAACTTTCTGTAATAGACGAGACAATTGTAAGTGGATTTATTGAACTTTAGTTGATTTGATTAACACCCAGGGAATTGTATAAAACATTGTGTGTCAATGATCTCAAAACAGTCTCCAATCTGCATTTTAAACAAATAGAGAAATGATGTATTCTGTTAAAAACGTTCCTAGACTTCCTATGGGGCTTGGTACGCATATTTGGTAAGCCTTTGTGCCATCCCACAACGTCACCCTATGGCGCCACAACGACACCAGACCTCGTGCCATAGGGTCTGACGCCTTCAAGACCAGCCCACGCCGTGAGTATTTTCCTTTTTCTTTGGGGTGTGGGTCAAGGGGTGTTCTATAACACCAGAGATGGAAGAAGGGTGTTTTGTGCTGAGTTATAAGTTTTGATGTTATAGGAAAAAAATATTAAAATGACAATACTTTTATCCATAACACCATATTGGTATCTTGTGCTCTTATGGCCATTAATTATGCGACTATCAAAAAACCTTTTTTTTTTGAGAAATAGATGAATAAAATGTGACTTTAGTATAATTAGGAATATTTAAGAAAGTATAGCGTTACTCGAATGTATAGCGTAGACAGCCACTAATGAACCTCTAATTAAAAATCCAATAGAAGTCAACACGTCGTTGAGTACGAAGTGTTTGTTTGGTAACCATCCATTGAATGTTTGTTGGAGCCTAGAGATTAAGGGGTCCGTTTGGTTTATAGACAAGGTTTGATTAAGATTTGGATTTGGTATGAGATTTGGATTTGAGTAGGTTTATAAGAGAGAAATTATACTCTCTCCGTCCCAAAAAAAAGTATCCACCTTACTATTTATGTTTGTCCCAAAATAAGTGTTCAGTTTTTATATGTGGACAGTAATTATGACTAGTTTTTCTACTTTACCCTTCTAATGAAAACTTGCATTAATTACTCATTTTTTATTTCTATATTAACTATGAGTGTAAAAATAATTTTTTATCAATCAAAACTAGCATTAATTACACATATCATAATTTTTCTACTTTTTGTTTGTAGACTCTCTTTTTGGGACGGAAGGAGTAATTGTTTAAATATATTTTAGAGTAAATTACACCGTTAGTCCCTGTGGTTTGACCAGATTTAATACGACATCCAAAAACGCAAAATCTTACACATTTAGTCTGAAATCTTGAAAATATTACCTAGGTGGTCCAATTTTGCTAACATCGTTACTTTTTCCCGTTATCTCGGATCTCACGTGCAAATCACACGATGGGTAGTTTTGTCCGAACACTTTTTTTTCCCTTTCTTTTCAACCTTTTAGTTTACTGTGTTAATACAAATATCGTCCAAAAAAGTTATTTATATTTTAAGATCTTTACTTAGTTTTGTTAATGACAATTACAAAGTATATCTTTAAGCAAATTATAAATACTAGCTAAAGTCTCTTTAGAACACATTTTACATTACACAAGTTTACTTGGAAATACATTTCATACATCTACATGTTTATTTCCTTAAAAGGAAACTTTATTTCTAAAATGATACAATGACATCATAGCATGCATCATACATGTAATCTTGGTAAGATCTTGTAATATCTTTGATAGATCTTCAAGTAAGATAGTTGACATTGGAAGATCTTGATATGACAACACAAAGATATGGAGAGATTGGAGAGATTTGGAAAATCTCTTAGTTGTCTTGTAACACCCCAACCCGACAAGGGTAGAGATGTCACAATAATGGTTTCACATCAGAACAAACACAAGCATATGACATAAATAATACAATAGAATTTCAATGGTTACAATGGAAAATCTGAAACTACAAGGTTACAAATGAGAAATACAATAATTACTAGTCTAAATATAAGCTCTTCTAGTCATCTCTAATCCAATTAGCTAGTAAGGTCTTCTAAGTCCAAGATACTCTCCACTCATACCCAGCTTCCAAACTAAAACCTGCCGCAGGAAAAGAAATGCGGCTGAGCTACGAAAGCTCAGTGAACATATATAAAGGTAACAAGCAGTAACAATGGGATAGTGAAGTGAGTGAAACGATACAAGGTATAACAAGAGTTAGGAAATAAAGAAAAGTAAAAGGTTATGCAGATATAACAAGAGTTAAGAAATAGTTACAATAAATAAGAGTAAAGGAAACAATAATCCACCACGAGCCCAAGTCAAATCAAGTCAAGTCAAATATCAAGTCAAGTATGTATCCGGAGGGGTGACCTCGGAATACCAGTATAAGGTTACAAGGCAAAGGAAACAGTAATCCACTACGAGCCCAAGTCAAATCAAGTCAAGTCAAATATCAAGTCAAGTATGTATCCGGAGGGGTGACCTCGGAATACCAGTACAATATGAGGGGATACCTCCAAGGGTGGAGTAGCTAGCTCCCAAGTTGTGAAAGACGTGTATCGCACACACCATCAGTCACCAAATATAACAAGTAATATAATGATAAACAAGTCAAGTCAAGTCAAATCTAGGATGCATCCATACGCCCCAGGTGGCCAAAGTCTGCCTCTACGTAACAAATCAAATCAAGTCAGGGACGGGACAGGTCATCACTCTCCTGCCCTAGAGTCATGTCATCGGTGCATCAATGACATGGACATGAAACCCTCATGCCTAGTTATGGCTCGTAGTCTCAAACTGTGGGTCAAGGTCAAGTATCAAGTGTCCAAGTTCAAGTTTCATATCAAGGGGTTCAAGTCAAGTTTCATATCAAATGGTTCAAGTCAAATTTCCAATTCAAGTGGTTCAAGTCAAGTTTCCATTTCAATTATATCATACGGTTCATATCAAATGGTTCATATCAAATGTTTCATAGCAAATGGTTCAAATGTCAAAGGTTCATATCAAAGGTTCAAAGCAAAGGTTCATATTAAATGTTCATATCATGAAAGTAATCCTTTATTAATAGTTTTCATAAAAGTGATCTTTAAAAACAGTTTTCATAAAGAAAGTCTTTAAAAGTAGTTTTCATAAACTTTTAGTAAAATTACATTTAAAAGTGGTATCGCATCGTGTTCAAATATCATTTTAAAATAACTTTTCTCAAAACATTTTCATATATAATTAAGAAAGTTTTCCATCCAATTATAATATCAAATGAACCTTCAAGGTATCCAAGGATTTGAATATTTATGTCACAGGGTAACGAACGAATTATATCAAGTATCAAGGGATCATAGCAAGGTTCAATTTATCAAGAGAAACATAACAAGGTTCACAAATCAAGGTTCACAAATCAAGGGGAGCAAGATAAACAAGAGAGATAGAGAGAGTTCATGAGAAACATGTGAGAAGGTCAGAATATCTGTACCTTATACCGCAAGTGACAACACATCTAGAAATATAAAAATCGGAAACAAACTCCATCTTCAGCGAATCTACACGAATACATGGTCGTCTTATTATTAATACCTTATTTAAATCAGATTTCTCATTTTAGTCAGCTTTCTATTTTTAGTAAGGTGGCGTTTGTTTATTCAGACATTTTATGTCTGAATCTGAATACCACGTCTGAATCTGAATTAGTGGTCCAAAAGTCTGAATCTGAATTATTTTAGACTGTTTGTTTTTCAAAAATGTCTGAATAAACAATTTCAGTAATCCGGGTGATCACAAGTTTACGAGTTGTCTGAGCGGTGCAGAGAATAAACAAATATATGTTTCATCTCACTCCTGATCCCCTAAACTCCAAAAATTAATCCCAAATATCAAAAATTAATCCCAAATATCAAATTCATCATCTCCAAAAATTAAAAAAGATAGCAGATCAAGATGAATTTGATTTTAACTTTATAATAGAACAAATCGAGAAGGGGGTAGCACCTCAAAAAGTTCAAATCGAAAAAGATAGCAGATCAAGATGATGGAGCAGATCAAATCAAAAAAGATAGCAGATCAAATCGAAAAAGATAGCAGATCAAATCAAAAAAGATGCCGGAGGTGTCGAGGCCACCGGCGGCGATGGAGGTGGGGCGATGGAGATGGAGGTGTGGAGATGGAGATGTGGAGATGGAAATGTGGAGATGGAGGTGGGACGATGGAGATGGAGGTGTGGAGATGGAGATGTGGAGATGGAGGCGGGGAGTGATTTAGAGGTTATCAGATGTTTCATTATGTCTAACTCAAATCAGAGGTAATCAGACAAATATACCTCTGAATCTGAATAGAAAAACAAACACGTAATTGTCTGATAATGTTTGATTCGGTCAGACTTCAGAGGTTATCAGATTTTTTTGGCAAAACAAACAGCACCTAACTTTCCATTTATAGCAGGTTTCCTTAATTAGTAAGTTTTCATTTTTAGAAAGTTTCCTTATTTAGCAAGTTTCCAAAAATAGCAAATTTCTATAATTAGACAAATTCCATAAAGTAATTAGGTTAAGTAATTTATTAATTATTATTATGGAAATAAGGTTCATTTTAGCAAGTCATGATAGTTTAGGGTTCATTATGACAACTTTCTTTATTTTAGGGTTTTAAATGTAATTATGCCAAAGTTAAAGGTCTAAAATGAAAATGTTACAAGTTACTCATTTTAAATCATAAGTTATTCATAATTACAATTCTAACCCTTTTAGTTTTACCAATTTACAATTTAAACCCTTTTAATTAAATAAGTTACAAATTAAACCTTATAATTTAATTTAATCACAAATTAATCCTTACAACATTTATAATTACACATCAAGCCCCTAGTTTTCCAAATTTACACAATATAACCTTATTTTAATAAATAATACGAACACACCCTTAGTTATATATGAATTACACAACAAGTCCCTTAAGTTATTTAATTTACAAATTAAACCCCTTATTTTAAATAATTTACAAATTCGATTCTCAATTATTAATAATTACACACTAGGCCTTTAAATATCCAAAATTACACATTACACCCTTGATATATTTATTTATACGAAACGACCCTCAATTTCCAGAATTTACAAATTTAGTCCCTCTATTTTATAAAATTACAATTCGAACTACAATTTACCAAATAAACCCTTTTCTTTCAAATTTTACACATAGCACCCCCAAATTATATTTTATACGAGTTTTCCCTGGTCTATATTATCTTAAAAAAATAGCCCATGAGTTTAAATATTTACAAAACACACCCTTCTAGTTTTATTTTCCAATCGGTATAACATTTTAATTATTAAAACCCTAACCCTAAATTTCTAATCATCATCAAATCATTAAAAAATAATTAAAACATCATCATTTAATCAGATTTAACCCAAAAACAATAACTCTAAATCGTATAACTAGGGTTTTCATTTTTTTCTTGATTTTCTTTTAAATCCGATTAGAACAAAAACTCCACAAAGGTTTTCTAGGCTTCAAAAATTATCAAGACCATTTTTCTAGCATCATATGGTACGTATAGGACCCAGTAAAAATGTGTTCGAGACCCAGAAAAATCGTATGGATTAATATGGGTTTTATTTACGTTTTTGCTATTTATAATGAATACGATTGATTTTTACGTGCATGATTCAATTTAGCCATTTTATATGAGTCATATAAAATATAAAGATCATAGGAAAAATACTAGATGAATTTTAGAACGAGTGAATTAAGCGTATGAATTTTGTACCTATCGGCTTGATAAATCGACACAAGAAAACTTCTCACAATCAAACGAACGACTCCACGACCTCAAACTATTTTTCCTAGCTTCCTTGGATGTAGAAGAACACCATAAAAATACCCAAGAGCCTCCAAAATTTCGGATGAAGAAGAGTGGATTTTTGTGTGATTTAGGGTTTCGAATGAGGAAATAAAAAAGGAATATAAGGAAAACCGTGTGGGAGGGGGGGGGGAATGGCATAAATCTTGGCTAATTGCTGATTGTGATGAGATACTTCCTGATTGTCCAAGGGTTCCTTATTTAATTAGATGTTTATCTCTTATTTTGAACCTTTTAAATATTTAACAATTAATTAAACATGTATAATTATATATTTCGGCCCATATTACATTTCTATGTGTGACAAGTATTTTTTTGTACATGTAAAATATTAAAATGTTCATGCAAAAATTATCTTACTTCATATGTTGTTAATTTCCAAGAGTTCGAGATTTATTTGGTGTTTTATTTACTTATTAATTGAAATTTAAAGTTACAAGGGTATTTTGGTAATTTTGCATGTTTTGAAATTTTGGGTATTACAACTTCTTCCCCTCTAAAATTAAAATTTCGTCCTCGAAATTTGAAGTCGCAAAGTTAGACGAAGTCGTAGCAAATCGCAAAAGATCGTTCCAAACATTCTCACGCCCGGGGAGGTTCTTCCAAAAAGGATCTTCAGACCAAATAGTTTCTCATGACTCAAATCAAAACAAGGTGGGTTCAAATTCTTCAGAAGAGACAGATTAGGTTGATTCGGATCAAAAGGCCCAAGCAACATAAAATGGATGATAGGTGAATTTTCTGGAAAGCTCATATGGAATACGAACTAGATTTCAAATCAAATTAATTGTATCAACAGTAGAGAGCTCTACAAGAGTTTAAGATTTATAACTGAGTTCAACAGAATGCGAAACGAGAGTCCAAACTCATCTAGATATCTAATGAACGAAAGCAGAGTATACGCATAGGTAGAATGAACCTAAAGTCTCACTAATCACGGATAATTCAACGGAGATCAAATTCTAAACTTCTTAGGTACTTCCCAAGATATCCTATGGCCACAATAAGTGCATGTTATATGGTGTAAGTATTATCACGTTGATCAGGCGTCATAATACTAGTACCACATAAGTATGCCTTCATGATGATCATACTTTATCTCGAGTCGTGAGCAAAACAACCTATCTTAATCCACCTAGTACTTCTATAGTCTCAGAGGTCAACAAAATCAATGTCATAGTCAAGCGGGAAAACAAAACTACTCGCAAGTGTATCGGAATCCCAGATTGCCTAGCAGAATTAAGGTACGCCGTCCACAAGCATCAGATCTTCCACAATTCGCCAAAATTCCCCAAAACAAAGCCATCATCGAACAGACGAAAAATAAACACGGAACTGAAATGTTTCTAGGGAACTTAAATCATTAGAGGATCTTATTACTATATAACGAAACTTAAGTGAGTCAATGGAAGTGAAAGTTAGTCGATGATAACTTCGGCCTTCACAAAATCAATTCTTCCAAACATAACAAGTCAGTTTCAAAAATTCGTTCATTCAACTCATTCAATCTCTTCAAGTCTGGTTAATCTGCCTTCGTTTGTCCATTAATCTAGAAGTGAAACAAAATCGTGAACTTGTATCTGGTTCGTCAAGCCTCCCGCAGTTCTTCTTGGAATGTGATGGAGTAATGTGAATTTCTTGCACGATCTTTAATTCCTTCATCATCCAGTCTGCCTCCGCTCTCAATTCATCTTAGTACAACCAAGATGAATAGGGAAGTGGGACTGCACGTCTTCATCAGCTCCAGGTTCGCCATCTTGACTAGATTTTCTTCTGCATCGCCAACACTTCTGCCTTGTAAGGAATGTCTTCACTCTTCAGGGTAGCCACCGCTGTTGTCAACTCCAGGTCAGTCAGTGAAGTAATTCTTCTGATATGTTTCTAGTTGTCTCAACAAATATCAACCTCCCAGAATGCACAAATGATCGTCCAATTTTAAGAAGGTGCAAAAATGATTTTCATGCTCTTCCTCGTCTCCGAATGTACTATTAAGTCATACAATGACCATTTGCCCAAGTACTCATGAGAAAACGTCATTTATCAAATTCACAAAACAGTCAGAGCTTTAGCTAATACTATTAGCGTCACTAACCGTCATAGCAGTCATTACGAATACGAAAAGCGATTCCAAGAATAACCTCAATTCATACTTCCATCTGAAGGAAACTTCACGCTCTGAAATTAAACAGGTACCTAGTCGTTTCAGGGTGGAGAAGTAATGGATCCTAATAGCAATACAGTTCAGCTTCCAGTAATCAATACATATCCCCTGTCACCATCCTTCTTTATCGCGAACGAAAACTGAAACGCGCCCAGAAGGTACACTTAAGCAAACTCACTTCCTGGTCCTTGGTTGCTGCTCTTCCCGGTTGCTCAAATCAACTGGTACAATCCCGGACACATCTTGAAAGACATCTTCGCTTGGTGACTAGACAATCTCTCGGTATCATGTCAAATCCTACTTCACACTCTGGTGGAAAACTTGATGGCTCAACCAGGAATCATATTCAGAAAACTCAGGGTGCCAAATAACTCTCAAGATAAGGTTCATTCATTGGTGTACGAAATGGGTTCTAGGAAAACTTCATAACCGCGAAAGTAACACACGAGTCTCCAGAGTAATAGTGATAGCCAAAAGTTTAACAATCGGTAATCATGGTAGGGAGTTCAAAATTGTTTCAAACGCCAAAGGTGAGACATAGGAGGATAGTTGTCAATATTTTGAATGCTCAATCAACCAATCCCTTATCAGAATAAAATCGAAGTTAACTATCCAAAGAAAGACAGGTCAACATAGCAAATCTTATCGTTCAAAAGTGATAGGGAAACATTCTTATACTCGTGGTTAAACACCACAAGGCTTTTCATAGGGATAGAGATGGGTAAGACGAAATCAAATAGCGTCGGAAGATTCATAGATGCTTATCAAAAGCAAGAGACAAATCACAGAATGTATCAAGTACGTCATCGCCATGGAGATTCTCAGAATACCCGAAGAGGCATCAAAATGATTAACAAAAGGATCAGAGGTCAAGGTCGGAATCTGAAGATAAGGATCAAATGATTTCAGGCAATTACTATGCAATTCTCAATGCCTTCAAGATTTATTTAAGTTTCAAATCTTAGGTGGTGCAAGGTATAAGCTTTCAATCTCCACAAGTGATCTCAACAGGCTTTAACCAAAAACAAGGCACGAATCAGAGTGATGCGAAAGCAATGATACTTAAACAAATGCCTTATAGTCTACCCATTCCTCACTGGTCAAAACATAAGTTCATATTAAGAAAATCTAAAGCAATTTCTCAAGGGGTTCTCCTATGTTCTTACAGTGGAAGCCTAATGGTCCAAATTCACAGGTTAAGGGTAAATGTATTACGAGTCGCAGCCTGTTTCTCTAACACCATAAATTGTAACACCCCAACCCGACAAGGGTAGAGATGTCACAATAATGGTTTCACATCAGAACAAACACAAGCATATGACATAAATAATACAATAGAATTTCAATGGTTACAATGAAAAATCTGAAACTACAAGGTTACAAATGAGAAATACAATAATTACTAGTCTAAATATAAGCTCTTCTAGTCATCTCTAATCCAATTAGCTAGTAAGGTCTTCTAAGTCCAAGATACTCTCCACTCATACCCAGCTTCCAAACTAAAACCTGCCGCAGGAAAAGAAATGCGGCTGAGCTACGAAAGCTCAGTGAACAGATATAAAGGTAACAAGCAGTAACAATGGGATAGTGATGTGAGTGAAACGATACAAGGTATAACAAGAGTTAGGAAATAAAGAAAAGTAAAAGGTTATGCAGATATATCAAGAGTTAAGAAATAGTTACAATAAATAAGAGTAAAGGAAACAATAATCCACCACGAGCCCAAGTCAAATCAAGTCAAGTCAAATATCAAGTCAAGTATGTATCCGGAGGGGTGACCTCGGAATACCAGTATAAGGTTACAAGGCAAAGGAAACAGTAATCCACTACGAGCCCAAGTCAAATCAAGTCAAGTCAAGTATGTATCCGGAGGGGTGACCTCGGAATACCAGTACAATATGAGGGGATACCTCCAAGGGTGGAGTAGCTAGCTCCCAAGCTGTGAAAGACGTGTATCGCACACACCATCAGTCACCAAATATAACAAGTAATATAATGATAAACAAGTCAAGTCAAGTCAAATCTAGGATGCATCCATACGCCCCAGGTGGCCAAAGTCTGCCTCTACGTAACAAATCAAATCAAGTCAGGGACGGGACAGGTCATCACTCTCCTGCCCTAGAGTCATGCCATCGGTGCATCAATGACATGGACATGAAACCCTCATGCCTAGTTATGGCTCGTAGTCTCAAACTGTGGGTCAAGGTCAAGTATCAAGTATCAAGTGTCCAAGTTCAAGTTTCATATCAAGAGGTTCAAGTCAAGTTTCATATCAAATGGTTCAAGTCAAATTTCCAATTCAAGTGGTTCAAGTTAAGTTTCCATTTCAATTATATCATACGGTTCATATCAAATGGTTCATATCAAATGTTTCATAGCAAATGGTTCAAATGTCAAAGGTTCATATCAAAGGTTCAAAGCAAAGGTTCATATTAAATGTTCATATCATGAAAGTAATCCTTTATTAATAGTTTTCATAAAAGTGATCTTTAAAAACAGTTTTCATAAAGAAAGTCTTTAAAAGTAGTTTTCATAAACTTTTAGTAAAATTACATTTAAAAGTGGTATCGCATCGTGTTCAAATATCATTTTAAAATAGCTTTTCTCAAAACATTTTCATATATAATTAAGAAAGTTTTCCATCCAATTATAATATCAAATGAACCTTCAAGGTATCCAAGGATTTGAATATTCATGTCACAGGGTAACGAACGAATTATATCAAGTATCAAGGGATCATAGCAAGGTTCAATTTATCAAGAGAAACATAACAAGGTTCACAAATCAAGGTTAACGAATCAAGGTTCAAAAATCAAGGGGAGCAAGATAAACAAGAGAGAGAGAGAGTTCATGAGAAACATGTGAGAAGGTCAGAATATCTGTACCTTATACCGCAAGTGACAACACATCTGGAAATATAAAAATCGGAAACAAACTCCATCTTCCGCGAATCTACACGAATACATGGTCGTCTTATTATTAATACCTTATTTAAATCAGATTTCTCATTTTAGTCGGCTTTCTATTTTTAGTAACTTTCCATTTATAGCAGGTTTCCTTAATTAGTAAGTTTCCATTTTTAGAAAGTTTCCTTATTTAGCAAGTTTTCAAAAATAGCAAATTTCTATAATTAGACAAATTCCATAAAGTAATTAGGTTAAGTCATTTATTAATTATTATTATGGAAATAGGGTTTATTTTAGCAAGTCATGATAGTTTAGGGTTCATTATGACAACTTTCTTTATTTTAGGATTTTAAATGTAATTATGTCAAAGTTAAAGGTCTAAAATGAAAATGTTACAAGTTACTCATTTTAATTCATAAGTTATACATAATTACAATTCTAACCCTTTTAGTTTTACCAATTTACAATTTAAACCCTTTTAATTAAATAAGTTACAAATTAAACCTTATAATTTAATTTAATCACAAATTAATCCTTACAACATTTATAATTACACATCAAGCCCCTAGTTTTCCAAATTTACACAATATACCCTTATTTTAATAAATAATACGAACACACCCTTAGTTATATATGAATTACACAACAAGTCCCTTAAGTTATTTAATTTACAAATTAAACCCCTTATTTTAAATAATTTACAAATTCGATTCTCAATTATTAATAATTACACACTTGGCCTTTAAATATCCAAAATTACACATTACACCCTTGATATATTTATTTATACGAAACGACCCTCAATTTCCAGAATTTACAAATTTAGTCCCTCTATTTTATAAAATTACAATTCGAACTACAATTTACCAAATAAACCATTTTCTTTCAAATTTTACACATAGCACCCCCAACTTATATTTTATACGAGTTGTCCCTGGTCTATATTATCTTAAAAAAATAGCCCATGAGTTTAAATATTTACAAAACACACCCTTCTAGTTTTATTTTCCAATCGGTATAACATTTTAATTATTAAAACCCTAACCCTAAATTTCTAATCATCATCAAATCATTAAAAAATCATTAAAACATCATTATTTAATCAGATTTAACCCAAAAACGATAACTCTAAATCGTATAACTAGGGTTTTCATTTTTTTCTTGATTTTCTTTTAAATCCGATTAGAACAAAAACTCCACAAAGGTTTTCTAGGCTTCAAAAATTATCAAGACAATTTTTCTAGCATCATATGGTACGTATAGGACCCAGTAAAAATGTGTTCGAGACCCAGAAAAATAGTATGGATTAATATGGGTTTTATTTACGTTTTTGCTATTTATAATTAATACGATTGATTTTTACGTGCATGATTCGATTTAGCCATTTTATATGAGTCATATAAAATATAAAGATTATAGGAAAAATACTAGATGAATTTTAGAACGAGTGAATTAAGCGTATGAATTTTGTACCTATCGGCTTGATAAATCGACACAAGAAAACTTCTCACAATCAAACGAACGACTCCACGACCTCAAAACTATTTTTCCTAGCTTCCTTGGATGTAGAAGAACACCATAAAAATACCCAAGAGCCTCCAAAATTTCGGATGAAGAAGAGAGGATTTTTGTGTGATTTAGGGTTTCGAATGAGGAAATAAAAAAGGAATATAAGGAAAACCGTGTGGGGGGGGGGGGAATGGCATAAATCTCGGCTAATTGCTGATTGTGATGAGATACTTCCTGATTTTCCAAGGTTTCCTTATTTAATTGGATGTTTATCTCTTATTTTGAACCTTTTAAATATTTAACAATTAATTAAACATGTATAATTATATATTTCGGCCCATATTACATTTCTATGTGTGACAAGTATTTTTTTGTACATGTAAAATATTAAAATGTTCATGCAAAAATTATCTTACTTCATATGTTGTTAATTTTCAAGAGTTTGGGATTTATTTGGTGTTTTATTTACTTATTAATTGAAATTTAAAGTTACAAGGGTATTTTGGTAATTTTGCATGTTTTGAAATTTTGGGTATTACAGTTCTTACCTCTGGCATGCCCACAGATCCTTTCGACATAAAGGACGGATCCCTTTTAAGGGATCCGCCGAGTGTTTATCAGCTTGCCTATAAATAGCAAGCTGATCACTTGGCCTCCTTATCACGTAGAAAGTAGAAAACATATATTCATTCATTTACTAACCCATATTAGTTATAACACTATCATTGATTTCTTTTGTAGCAAAGAAGATCAAGTAAAATAACTTCAACAAAACATACTGTTGCAAGTTGTTGTAGTTAGTGTCTGTGTGATCTTTGTGTAATTCACACATCATTATTTGTATCATTTATCTCAGTGAGTGTGGTTAGTGTTTTAGTCCTCAAAACACAAAGAGTGTAGGGAGTGGTTGTACCCTTGTGAAAGAACTCGACATCTAGCTTAGTGTCGGTAATTGTATAGGCGACGTTGGGTTAGTTCTGCCCTGAAGTAGAACTCGGTGTTTAGCTTAGTACCGGAAAAGGAAGTAAGCAACGTGTAAAGGTTTTCTCCACCTAGAAGAGAGTTTGTTTCTTAGTGAAGGATAACTCTCGAGTTAAAGGCTCGGGGAAGTGGAGTAGGGCAAGGAAAAGAGTCCTTGTAGCCGAACCACTATAATCATCCGTGTTATGTGGTTTGATCATTCCTCTCTTTTCTTTTCATATATATTGTTTGATTATCTCTATATGCATAAGTTTAATTGAATTCACATAACAAACAAAACGGTTTAAATTAATTTTAAAAGGTAAGACTATTCAACCCCCCCTTCTAGTTTTCCACAATTGGCATCAAGAGCCACGTTACTTAAGATTTTTAAAATATACTGTATTTTAAAACTTAAAACGACCCATGGATTTTGAAAACTTTAAAGAAGAAAAATCTATGCAAGAACCGCCACTATTTAAATAAGATAATCTTACATTTTGGGAAAACCGTTTTGGGATCTATGTAAAATCAAAGAATTGTAGGGAGTACTCTAAATGCAGGAATTCTAGTCATTTGGTAGAAGAATGTTCAAAGCCTTCAAAGAACAAATCCCAAAAAGCACTCATTAGTAGAACTTGGAATGAAAGTGAAAAAGATGACGACAAGCCAATAAACAACAAGGTTGCTCCTATGGCTAATGAGGTACAATCTGATTCATACTCTTTCATTAATGATAACATGTTAGATATAGAATATAATATATTATATAAAATCATTCCTAAAATCATAAGCAATAATAAGATCTTAAAAACCAGAAAGGAACTTTTAGAAAATGAAATTCATCGGTTAAAAGAAAAGGTTATAGGATTAGAAAAAGACAATGGTATTAGAACATGCTTATCATGTCAGAAACTAAAACACGAAATAGAAACAGTAAAATTCACACAGAAAGATTTTATCAAACACAACAAACTTAAGAGATTTGATAAACATCTAAACAATGTAGATGACATACTGAGGTTACTAAAAATACCTCATGGTAGTTTCAAACCAGATTATATGAAAAATGGTTGCTTAAGTGATTTTCAGAATCAAACTACACCAACTGAATCAGTGACCCACGGATCCCACGGATCCAAACATTTGGATCCGCGTGAGATAACCAAAGGATCCGTAGGTAAAAGTCAAAACTTAAAAAATACTAAACCTGTTAAGTTATCTAGAGAGCCTAACAATAATACAATTAAAAGAAAAGATAAGAATGAAGTTAAAACGACAGTAGACACTCCAGTAAGTAAAGAAACAGTGTTTAGTGAACAAATTCCATTTGATTACCTCCAAGATATTAGTGAACCTTGGTAATATTGTGATGAACCCATGAGATGTTGGGGACCATATACTTGAGCTTTCATTTGGTACGCTTGAAAGAAAGGATTATGGATTAATGGAACTCCAAGATACATTGCTGAAAACAAATGTATCTTCTTAATCCACAAAGTATTCAACAGAGGTAACATGGCATTCTTAGAAACAATCATTGTAAAAAGGTACGATTCTTCTTGACTTCTCATGATGATTGCTCTCATAGATAATTCAGATTCATACTCAATAAGTATAAGTTATTAGGTACCGTAATTAGTATCACATCCTTTGTGATAATAGAAATAAAGAATTTAAGTTAGCATAATAAGTAGGAAAAGAATCTTAAACCTCTATGACATAAAACACCTAAAGACAAGTAGTGTCTCATCTTCTTGGATTATATCTCAACTATATAGCATCAACTCTTAGGTATTAGTTCAAGAAACCTATTAGGATTCTAACCAAGTTGAAATATAACCAACACCTTTGTGAGTAATTAGACATGTTGTCACTTCCATGAAAATTCTAAATTTAGTTCTGACTTAACTCTAGGTTTCCTCAAATTACTTAGAAAGAAGTTAATCTATTTTAGGATAATCTCACCACTTCAACTCTAATCATAAAAAGGTACATTTCTCAGGAATTCATGAAAATATAAGGTTTACATCATTCTCAAAAGTCAAGGAGTTGTTGAAGTCAACATTAAACAAAAGTCCTCCTCCTCCTAAAGACATCATCTTTGGTAGATAATGACTCTTGAAAATCACTCACCAAGAATAAAGTTAGTAAATTCATAAGATGACCCTAAACATAGAGATACATAAGATAGAATACTCTATCTCGTAGCTAGTACTCCAAATATGATATAGTCTACACTTTCAAAAAGATTTCTACTTGAAACCATCAAATAACTTGAGAGACATTTACGTTATCCCAAAGAATCAGGTGTAAAAATCATATTTATCTCTGTAATTAGATATATAGGAATAATTCAAACAAAGTGTGTACTAATGTGAGACATTGTATCACATCATGATTTACGAAGAAATAAACGGTCCTTGCTACCTTAAGGCAAAGTGTGGAAAAAACTCTCGTGGTTTATGATATTGACCTCTATAACCTTCTCCTGTGTTGCAACAACATTGTAACCATTCATCTCAGCAAAAGTTTTGCTTTCCATCATCATTTCCATGCTTAGATAAGTAAATATCCCAAGTTGAGAAAGTTTCTCAAAAGATAACATTGATAATCCTCTCACAAATACATCAAGTAAGAACCTTACTTCTATGGTTTACTGAAACCTAGAAAATAGTTAAAACATTTGTTCGAATCCTAGTTCAACCAAAAATGGAGATAAGCAAACACACGTTCTGATCCTGCGGATCCCTTCGATAACAAAGGCGGAACCCTTTTTCGGGATCCGCTGGATCCGTGGATTGCTGAGAAAAATTCTCAAATAAACAAACACTCCTTATTTCTCAGTACACTAATTAAAACACACAAAACCTACTGATTATCGACCCTCATCACTCTAAACTCAATAATTAGACTTCTCTCCACAATCAACTCGTGCTTAATTGATCAAACTGTAAGTATTCTAATTCATTCTAATTCCTTATCAATATCTAGGATTCCTAATTAGTTACACCAAATCAAAAATTGGAATCATGCATTTTTCAAATCATGAAGCACTTCAAAAATACATTAAATCAGCTTTTGATTAAACATCATAATAATCAAATACTCCATTGAAATACTTCTCAAAACACCTCTCAATCATTGTTCATACAAAATCAAAAAAGTTATGTTTTAAAAACATCATAATATTTAAATGTATTTTTTGGATACATTTAAAACAAAAGCATTTGAGTTATCTCGCAAAAACTTGCTTCAAAGAAGTCGAGATAATCGCACATTCACATTGCACTCATTTAGGATATTTCTAACTAAAATTATAACATTCATGTCTAGGTGAATCATGCCTCCCGCAACTAATTATGATCACAAAAAGACTACCAAGTATCTACCCAAACATCATCAAACCAAAGGTCTAACTGATGCTCAGGTCAAGATTTTTAAAACACTAGAAAACCGTTATGTTCATGAAGGTAGAACTATAGACTCATCATTCTTAGAAGAAACTAACATCCGTGAACAACTGGCCTTCATCCACTTTGATTCACTCCTAGACATAGATGAGCCTATCGTTCCTAGGTTCATTCTTGAGTTTTATGCTTCAGTAAAACTTAGTACTGATGACTTAGGATTACTAAACATTCACTTCAAAATAAACCAAATTCAATTCAGTTTTCCTTTAGCTCACTTCGCAGAAGTTTTAGGTGTTCCTAGTCAAGGAACTTGTTTCTACTCAGACAAATGGCCTTTATCCATTCTTGAGTCTAACCTTGGTCGTGAATACCCATACGACACTCCACTCACTCCCAAAGAAATTATCCGTGATCACCTCTTCAAACCTAGAACCAACCCAACTAAGAAACTCCGTGGCAAACAAGTGAATCTAGATCCATTTGCTATGGAACTTAATGAACTCAAACCTGAATTTAAGAAACTAGAAGAAATTCTTAGGGCAAATGTTATTAGCACTGTTGGAAACAAAGATCATGTGAATGCAAGCTTATGTTACATGTTCTACTGTGTGTCGACCCATCAACAATTCAATTTGGCTTACTACATCGCCAAAAGAATGGTTGACATACCTGTCTTAGGAAAAACCGCAATGCCATATGGAATGCTCCTCACCCGTCTATTTAAAGCTTCAATTCCCATCCCTCCAAACTCAATTGGCTTTCTTCCAGACTACATCGAAATCCAACATACTTTCGTTCCACTTAGTGAAAAGAGAGTAACAGTTGGGAAAGGAAAACGTGCATATATTTCATCTTCATCTTCATCATCATCGGCTAGCGATGAAGATGGTTTACCTAACTCCAAGATCCCTCCACTCGATTACTTACGTCAACTTCCTTCCATTGATAATGAGTCTGAGGAACATCGACAAAGAAAGGGAATTTTGAAGAATGTAGGACGATGGATGATGAAACTTCGCAAGGATCAGAAGAAAATACTCAAAATGTTAAAAGATAAGTGAGATAGTGGAGCGTTTGGGATTAATCTTTATTAGACAATATTATGTTAGACATATGTGTTTCTTATTATGGTAGTACTTGATGTCAACTAACTCATATTTGCAGGTCGATAACATTTAGTGTTATCAATTTTTCCAAGAATAAGCTACTGTTTGGCTTAACTCAATTTTAAGCAAGTTATGATGAACGGATTTATCCATATGCAAACGTGTGTTAGAATATACATATTTAGCATATTTATAGTACATATTAGCCAATTGATATATTCGAGGAGAATTTTCAAGTCTTCATCGAAAAACACAAAATTTGCATTGCTCTCTGTTTTTTTAGGATTTTTGTTCGACGGATCTGGCGGATCCCTAAAATTGGATCCGCCTAGTGTCTATGTTGGATCCGCCAACCTTAAACCTGCGGATTAGACAGATCCAAAGGTTTTGGATCCGCATGCCTTGGCAATTGGATCCGCAGGAATACATAATAATCTTTTTCACAAAATCCAACTCATTCCAATACTTAGATTGTAGTTTAGTTTTTAGACATCTTAGGAAAATCCACCTCCCACCAAAATTTGAATATCTTGTCATGCTCATAACTTACAGACTCTCTCTCGAAAACAGTGAATCAATCACATTTCTCCCTTTTGAGTCATCATTCTGCATACCTTCATGACAACTCCATTCCTATGGATTGACTTTGTCATTAGGACAAATTACTTTTTCTTGTTCCAAGTCCTTGAAATTTACACACCATTAATCCAAACACCAATTTCCATAAAAATAGGAAGTATATATTAGAACCTTAAGATGATCATAACAAACACCAACTTCATCTTCTTTGCACACCATTCCTATAAACTTCTCACAATACACAAATCTCATATGTCTAGATCATACAGGCAAACCGCTAGAATTAGTGTTAGACCTTACTGGCTCATTAATCCAGTTCCAAACGTAAGCTCACCAATCATATCCACTACTACCACTACAACTTCTATCATAACTCCTATAGTCAACATGCCTTCATCTCCAAACTCACCATCACCAATCATAATTCCACTAGGTACAACATCATTACCCACGTATAGTACACCGTCACCTATAACTACACCAATAGCTTCTTCACCATCACCTTTACAATCTGAAGGAAGAAAATCATCATCACCACCAAATTCACCCAATCTTCAACCACATGATTTACTTACCACACTTCAAAGCAATGATGATTCAATGTGGCTTAATCAAACAAACACTCAAGAAAATGAAGAACATGACACTAACCCTTGTAACACCAAGGATTTAGAAACTATGTGGCTAGCTTCTATCATATCTCCATCAACACCAACAAATTCCACTTCATAGAAGCTGTTAGCTTTTCTTAAGTATCATCTAAGTGTACTTCATAGAATTATTCTATGATTTCTTCAATCTTTAGGGATTTTCTAATGTAACTTCAAGATTGAGATGCTTGTCACAAACAAATTTTCAATGAATAAAAGTTATATTTCAATGTTTGTAGGTGATCAAATATTTGTAGTACGGATCTAGCGGATCCCTCATTTTGGATCCGCCATGTGTTATCGTTGGTTCCGCCAACCTTCATCTTGCGGATTCTGCGGATCCCATAAATTGGATCTGCACGTGTTATCGTTTGGATCCGCAGGTATAACAGTCAAATTCTTAAAACTTTTCGACTCATCCCGATTCTTTGACTTTAGTTTCTAGTGTTCTTTAGAATAGGTTCACTGATCACTATAAATCTTAGAATGAGTTAGAAACCCTTAGAAACTTAAGAACAAAATTTCCCACCAAAATTTGAATTTTCAAATCTTAGGAAGTAAGTTACCTTTCTGTTACAAGTAAGGAACCCTTTTTAAGGATCCTTCAAATCCGTGGGTACATCACATCACAGGATTTTCCACTATCCCTTTGCATTTACTGCATATCTTCCTCCTCTTACTCAACATAAGTTCTATGGATTGACTTATGTGATGTGACTTGCACAAATTTTTGTTCCAAATCATTCAGAACCAACATTCTCTATTGGATACACATCAAATCCAAACACACAAACTCATATACCTTCTGCCTATAAATTAGTGTTTTAGAATCATCACTTCACACAACAACCATTCCCTCTCCTGTACATCTAGCTATCATACTTCACCATGACCAAGTCAAACAACTCTTCCATCTCTAGACCTCCAAGAAGAACAGCCCGCATTAGTGTTAAACCATGTTGCTTTGTCAACTTAGCAAACTCATCATCTGAGGAAAATTCTCCTTTCAATATATCATCACCCATTGCTAGTGAAAACTTCCTCACGCTTTCAACACCAACACCATCCAATATGGTCATACAAACTCCTCCTCCAACAATCACACCCATAGCAACCACACCACCACCCACTCCATCACAGACTGTCAAATCTTCATCACCCCCAAAATCACCCAAGTTGCAACCTATGGAGCTATTTAGGACTCCACCTACATCACCACATCCATACCTTGATGACTTGGAGGATCTTCCACCAAGATCAACCAATTCTCCACCCATAACCTTTGAAAGTCAACAACCTATGCTTTTTCATCCGATTTTTACGGATATCCATGGCACTTTATATCATGATGCACCATCATCTCAACCTCAAATACCACCTTTGTCACCCACATCAACTCTCATTGCCATAGACGAGGCAATGTGGATCAATTTGCCTCAAACCCACGAGGAGATTAGTGAAGAGCCTAACCATCTCTACACTTTCTCGGGTATAGTAGATCACCGCCTCAATGAAGCTATAGACCTCCAAAACATCCTCATGAACTCCCTCCAAAACATCCTCATGAACTCCCTCCAAACACCACCACCACCTCAACAAAATGAGCCTAATTTTCCGCCCGGTTTTTCTCGCCATGATTACAACATGTGTGAAAGAACCGCTCACATAGCTCAAAGGACAAACATTTTGGTGCACGAGCTCCAAAATGAAATGAGGTTCATATTGAACCACATTCTTGAGCGTCTAAACGCCATCTCTCATTCTCCTCAATAGGGGTGTTCTAATCTCATTATATAGGACCTTTTAAATTCTTTTTAGGATTATCATATTATGGTTGTGACTTTTGTCACATAATTTTCAATTAATGAATGTGATGTTTTTATTCTTATAAGTGATCAACATAGCATATTCTCATTATTTAGGTGACTAACATTATAATTATTTGGAATCTACATTATAGTTTGATCATGTACTTTAGGTACAAAATTTTGATCAGACACTACATTTTGACTTTTTCAAGTCAACTAGATTAAAAGTCCTATTTGGATGACCATCTCATATGCATTATGCTTCTCCATTGAAGCTACTCACAACTAACATTTTTTTTGTAGCATCTCATACTCTTCAAATGTATACGTTGGGACTCTTATAATGGGGAGTATACACCGAGGGGGAGCATATCATATTCTAACCATTTGTTTTGTAGGATCATGCATCATTACCTTGTTACTCCATTTAGGGGGAGTATCAAACAAGGGGGAGCTCTTAAAGTTCTCAAAATCGCATTCCGCTACGCAACTCTTCTTTTTGTTTCGACAAAAAGGGGGAGAAAGGATTAAGTTTGCATAACTGTGAATCATCACAGTACATACACTTTTTGCATAAAAATAGTTTTTAAACTCAAATAAAACAAACTTAATCTATATTTTAAAGAGCTCTTGCTATACTTATTCTTTTGCTCAAAAATATACTTTATGTTTTGTCATCAACAAAAAGGGGGAGATTGTTAATACAAATATCGTCCTAAAAAACGTTATTTATATTTTAAGATCTTTACTTAGTTTTGTTAATGACAATTACAAAGTATATCTTTAAGCAAATTATAAATACTAGCTAAAGTCTCTTTAGAACACATTTTACATTTCACAAGTTTACTTGGAAATACATTTCATACATCTACATGTTTATTTCCTTAAAAGAAAACTTTATTTCTAAAATGATACAATGACATCATGGCATGCATCATACATGTAATCTTGGTAAGATCTTGTAATATCTTGGATAGATCTTCAAGTAAGATAGTTGACATTGGAAGATCTTGATATGACAACACAAAGATATGGAGAGATTGGAGAGATATGGAAAATCTCTTAGCTGTCTTACCTCTGGCATGCCCACGGATCCTTTCGACATAAAGGACGGATCCCTTTTAAGGGATCCGCCGGATCCGCCGAGTGTTTATCAGCTTGCCTATAAGTAGCAAGCTGATCACTTGGCCTCCTCATCACTTAGAAAGTAGAAAACATATATTTATTCATTTACTAACCCATATTAGTTATAACACTATCATTGATTTCTTTTGTAGCAAAGAAGATCAAGTAAAAGAACTTCAACAAAACATACAGTTGCAAGTTGTAGTAGTTAGTGTCTGTGTGATCTTTGTGTAATTCACACATCATTATTTGTATCATTTATCTCAGTGAGTGTGGTTAGTGTTTTAGTCCTCAAAACACAAAGAGTGTAGGGAGTGGTTGTACCCTTGTGAAAGAACTCTACATCTAGCTTAGTGTCGGTAATTGTATAGGTGACGTTGGGTTAGTTCTGCCCTGAATTAGAACTCGGTGTTTAGCTTAGTACCGGAAAAGGAAGTAAGCAACGTGTAAAGGTTTTCTCCACCTAGAAGAGAGTTTGTTTCTTAGTGAAGGATAACTCTCGAGTTAAAGGCTCGGGGAAGTGGAGTAGGGCAAGGAAAAGAGTCCTTGTAGCCGAACCACTATAATCATCCGTGTTATGTGGTTTGATCATTCATCTCTTTTCTTTTCAGATATATTGTTTGATTATCTCTATGTGCATAAGTTTAATTGAATTCACATAACAAATAAAACGATTTAAATTAATTTTAAACGGTAAAACTATTCAACCCCCCCTTCTAGTTTTCCACATACTGTTCACATTATACTTCACATACACGTTTCATGTTGACATTGTACTTCATATCCACGTGTACTTTACTTTTTACTAATCCCAATATGTTTTACATATCCCGATTCAATCAAGAGTACTCCACACTCTTCCCACTCACTTATTTCCATCACTCAATCTCTCTTCAGCTTTTTTATTTATTCCCCAAAATTTACGGACAAAAAATGGTGGCGTGTTGGTGTGGAAAACAAGATGTAATTCGCACATCATGGACAAATCGAATTCAGTACGTAGGTTCTATGGTTGTCCACATCCGAGATCTGATTGTGAGTTTGTTGACCGGCACTGTGCAAGATTAGTTAATATCATTCCCGGTCTATTAAGGGCAAAGAATCATATGGAAGCTACACTAGATGAAACAAGACTTGAAGTTGCTTAAGTTGGTTTTTTTGTTGCAATTTTTGTGTTTTTTTTCAAGTGAAGCAGTATAAGTTACAAGTGGGGAAGAGATTAGGTGATGGGTTTTGATTTTTGATTTTTTATTTTTTTTGGTAATCTGATGTAGTTGTTGACCCGTGTAATTTTTTTTTTGTAATGAAATATTAGTTAAGTTCTACCATTTCTTTAGTTTTATGTGTTGATGAAACCTTTTTTAAGTTGTTGACTTTAATTTGGGTAAAGACTAGTAGTTGACCATTTGGTTAGTGGGTTAAGTTTGACCTATTATGGCATACCAAACTGATAAACAAAGGTTTTTGCACCAGCAGATGCACCTGTTCAATGTGGGTTGCACCACCAACCACAAAGCTTTGACCACTTTGACTTTGCAGCAGGATGACTTTCATTTCTACCACTTTTACTTCCACCAACATTCCCACTTTAACTTGCAGATGAACCACTATCACTTTGGCTTGGATTGATCCTCGCATCATCACTTTGTCTTGCACCAGCAGATGCACCTAATTCAATATGGGTTGCACCACCAACCACAGAGCTTTGACCACTTTGACTTGCAGCAGGATGACTTTCATTTCCACAACTTTGTCTTCCAAATGCATTATCAACATTCATAAAAATTGATAACAAGAAATGAAAAGCTATAAAATATGTGGAGGAGTTAGTGTTGTAAGACATGGAGATTTTTTCCAGAAGGTCTTACCACTAATTGGTTGAATCTTAAAAATGTAAACTTGTTTTCATGTTTCTAACGAATAACACTTATTGGTCCATGTTTCTAGTATTCCAACAGGTTGGCTTGACAGCCATATTCCAGTTTGCAGCAACTGCATGCTTACAAAGAATCCTTGTAATCTACCATCTCCTACAAGTATATGTTCACCTAACAACATCAACTACACATTGATCCCCCCATGGCTCATTACACTGATGCTTATGTTCCATATTCCACTGAACAGTATAATTACTAGCATCTTCTTTGATTTTGTCATAATTTGCAGTAGGGGTTAGAGGACTAGGACATTTATCAATGGCTTTTACAACATTCGCAATTCTTTTGCCTTTCCAATTGATTTGAAGTGTCGACGCCCACCGGCCTAGGCATCAACAATGATGCTATTATCCAAAGTTAAATAATTTAACAAAGCATCATATATGATTATATAGACTTTGTTTCCCTGGACTACAAGATGTATGCCAACTTGAATTAAGAGCTAGTAGTGTAGTGGAAAATCAAACAAATGCCTTTAGCAAGTTAAATAAACCGCAAAATCAATGAAATTGGGTTATACCCCAAGAAAATACTTGTTATCTTGCCACGTTAAGAAAATACCAAGATGTATCTTAGTTTTTTGAAAGATTAAAATTGAGTTTTGTGGTATATTTATTTTTGCTAGGAGTTGTACAAGACTTACAAGTACTAAATAGAAGGATATGTCCCGTTTATACAAGACTACAAGTATTAAATAGAAGGATGTGTCCCACTTACGAGAAAGATAAGATGTCTATTTTTATTTTTATTTTTTTATTTTTTTATTTTTTATTTTTATTATTTTCACCGTCACTTGAAAGGAAAGCAACGCCAGCATTTTGGTCTTCTTTCAATTTCCCACTACACTACCAAAGATTAAAATATTAGCATCCATTTATCTCTTTGACTTTGACCTTTCGCAACAGTGCATCACACAGCATAATCATTTAAAAACATTGTTATACCATAAACATATTGATTAAAAAATCTCAAACATCCTTAAAGTATGCAATTTTGTTTAGCAATCCCAAACACCCCTATGTTATCTTCTACCTTTATGATGTACAAATTAATCTTAACGGCGTATAAATGAACTTACAACCGCCATTGTTCAATATACATGTTTCAGTGCAGGACCTACGCAAAAGTCATTTAAGCAGCATTGATATTACCTTCCAAAAAAAACAGGCAAACAAACATTAAACAATCTAATATTTCATTTTGCAAAAACCACAACTACTGCTAATCAGAAAACTGTATTACAAATCTCACATAAACACTACCCAACTCCAGCTTTCTTCCATCTGATTACAACAATATCGACAAACAACCGACAATCACACTAACAAACTATAGCATCATAAGATAACACCAACAAAGCTACCTATACAACCACACAATGGTTAGCTCAGCTTCAATATTGCCCATCCACTTGTTCCCTATCAAATAGTCAGAAAGAATACCGACAGCATGCCCTTTTCACCAACTCTTGAATTTTGATCTTTATGCTACTCCAAAGACATAATGTATCAGTATGCTAGTTATATAGATGTAGTAAAGCGAGAAGAGACCTAATCCACATGGTCTTTTCCATGTTATTGGGTGCTTCGGGTAATCCCACCCCGTGCTACATTCCTGCATATAGTAGATACGTTGGTCAGATACTGCCTCATTGAGCCAAGGAAAGATAATAGTTTATGTGTAATATAAATAAGTTCATCCATTTATTTTGCTATTGATCCATGTTTTCTTTCCTAGAATGTCAGGGACTAAAAGTTTCAGTCGCAGGATTCCAGAAAGGTCTAAACTCAATCTCAGAAACAGGGTCTATAAAATTCTCATCTAGGGTCACTTAAGATGCTACCTAGACGTTAATCATCCGCAGTGCTTAGATTTTATCAAATCCCCACTTAGGTACTCACAAGAGTGATGTTCATATCTTTATATTCTCAAATATAGAAAAGGAAAGGGCAAGATTGTAAATAGATATGTGATGGTTGAATGTAGTCTACAGAAAGTGCACTTCAATTGTCCTAGTAGACAATATGAAATCAATTGGTAAAGGCATGAATATAGCTTCTCTCTAACTTTCCTCAACGTGGTCTGAAGTCTATCTTGAATCCTGGAAGGTTGATCGGCTTTTGATCCATATGAGGTTACCATAATACTCATTTATGAGTAATGAAATATGTCACTATATCGCCTAACCCAACTTGATGGTTTTAGGCCACTCAAATGTGGAAGGATAAAGGATCATTTAGATATGAGAAAAAGGTAGTATTCTGATTTCTGAAGGAAAAGGCTCATTTAATATGAGAGTAAGGTGGTATCAGTATTGTCATTTACTTATTAATGGGTCAATGCAGGTTGCGTTATATCTCAACGTGTCAAACAAAAAGTAAGCTAAAACGGAAAAGGGTCAAACGGTTTAAAGTCACCTAAAAAATCTGAAATCTATAGTTGATGCATACAAGTATACAACCCCCTATGTAAATAGATGTGCGATGGTAGTCCTATATTATGCCATATACATGAAGATTTTCTATATTATAAACATACAAACCTTCAAAGAACAAAAGAACAGAAAAAAGAATATGCACATATAGAAAAAACAAAGAAGCATAGAGCATACCTGGCTGGAAGTTGCTGAGAGCTGTTCACCGGACCCTTGGAGCTCCCAAATCTTTTAGCCCTATTATCCTGTTCCTTGTCAACACGCATAGCAGCTACCTCCTTCTCCATTGCAGCAACCTCCCTTCTCATCTTTTTGGCCTCAACCTCCATGGCCTTAGTTAAAGTGTCTACTTTCTTAGCTAACATCTGAAATCAACATTAAAGTTCAAATGATGAGCAATAATTCTCACAAGTCACAAAAACAGACAATTTAGAAGAAAGACATCAACCTCAATTGCATCATCCTTGTCTTTTATGCTTTGATCCTTTTCATGGCCAGATTTCCTCAAAGCAATAACCTCTTTTTGAAGTAAATCATACAACAGTCCCGGCACACTATCTTCAGTTTCAGTTCCTGAAGGCTCGCTTGGTTTTTCACTAGAGACCTCAATATCCTTAGTTCCGTCACAAGATTGGCCAATGTTAAAAGTAGGACTACCACTTCCATTTGATTTACTCCTGTCAAGTGCACGTGTACCACCATCAAATGACTTTGATGTGCCTTTTGCATGCCTCAATATTGAACTTGAACCAGATGAAAGAGATGATCTCATTTGAAAAGATGGTGATCTTTTTGGTAACATTCCGTTTAATTTGGAGAAGTTATCTGCTCCACCTAAAGACTGGCGGCGCGAAGGACCATTGCTCACGGACTTTCCATCCGAGATACGAGGAAGAGAGTTTGGTGATCTTAAAGTGTCTTCCAGTACTCTCAATCGCAGTTGGAATTTTTCCTATAAAATTTTAGGAAGGAAATAAAAGTTAGTGTCGTCAATTATCAAAAATGCAATACATCCTTCAGAAACAATAATTAATATTAGACGGAGTATTACTTTTAATTGTGCTTCAGACTTTGCTGCGCGCTCGGTTATAGCTAACTTATCCCTCAGCTGTTGCATCTCTCCCTGTTAACAATACAACATGGTTATGCTTATATTACAAAGTGGCCAGTCAGAAACTTAAAGGAAAGGGGGCAAAATGGGCATAGCAGCAGGGTTTGGTAAGTGTCAAAACAAATTTAAAAATATGAACAGGCAACACTCGTGAAGGGTGGAACAGGTCAAGTTGGGTTGGTCCAAAACACTTTTTATCCAAAATAATTTTTTTGTGTGCGTCTTAAATGATGACACCAAGGTTTAAAAGTACGGAAACGAGTTTCGAGGCGTTTTCCCTCCGCCTCAAGAGGCGTAAGCCTCGAGGCGGACCGAGGCGTAAGGTCGAGGCGGAATTAAAAAAAATATAGAAATTATATATATATAAGTTTTAATAGGTATTTATATATTTTATATATATATTTTATAAACTTTTATTAATTTTTTATTTTTTTTAATATTTTTGAATTATATATTTTATATAAATGTTGCAAAATTTACATTATATATACATTTAGTTGTATATTTGAGTAAGACCCAATCTTAATTAACATAAAAACTTTTAATTGGTATATTTGTAATTGTAAATAGGCCCAATAAAAAAACAAATCTGGCCCACTACTCATATATTATATCACTTCTCATAATAGGCCCAATAAAAAAAAAAAAAAAAAAATCCAGCCCACTACCCATATATTATATCTTCTCTCTCCTTTTAGGGTAAAAACAGCCGCCCCTTTCACTTCTTCCACAGATCCACCATATCCTACCTTCTTCCTTACTTCAAAACACAGATCCACCAGATCCACCGCCCAAAAAAACGAATAATCCGCCTCGTACCCGCCTCGCCGCCTCACACGCTTCACCACCGCCTCACCCAACCAAGGCGTACGTTCCAAATCAACCACCAGAGGCGCCGCCTCATAAGCGTTTTCCGGCCGATTCGCCTCAAGGCGCGCCTCGAGGCGCCGCCTCACACCGTTTTTTAAAACCATGGATGACACTATACTATAAGTCTCAATAACAATCTAATTTTTGTACAAACATAACTTGGAGGATGTTTTAAAAAAAAAATTGCATTTACGGAAAATATCAGTTGAGCTATTTCCTTGTTAGATATTCTTTGTTTCACCCGCTTGACCCGTTATATCCCGCGTTGACATATTTATAGGTGAATGGAATGAAATTATGGCCTTAAAATACATGTAAATAGATGCATATCAACAGGAACAGCAACTAAACACTTAAAAAGAAATTCATATACCTGCAAGAACCTTCTTTCTTCAAGCCATTGTTTTACTGGCATCACTTTGTCATTAGCATCTTTCCATTCATTAGCGACTACTGTTGCTACTCTATTTGCTGTAACTTTTGCACGAGCTAGCTCTCGATCCAGAGTTTTCCTTTCCTCCTATATGGTTTACAAAGAAAGTTTAATTACAGTGATAGACCAAAGGAAACCCCATAAATGAATATGTTTAAACACTAGTCAGCTATAAGGGTAGAATGTAGGGTATTTACATTCATTTCTTGCACTTTCCGCTGGTAGTCCCTGACAGCATTAGCAGCTGCACCGCCAGCAAGAACGGCCTCTTCAAGCTCACGTACAGTTTGGGTAAGCTTTTCGACTTCAGCAACTTTTTGTCGATGCATTTTGTCCAAAATTTTATTTTCCTCCTGATAATAAAGTGGCAGGAAATTAATGGGTATATATATTGGAATGATATATACACAAACTAATTATTACAAAAGCTCATTTAAACCAAAGGTAATTAAATTAATATAACAAGATATAATTTCAAAATTTTTGGGGAAAAAGTAATGGCCATATATAAAAAGAAGATAAAAAATACGTTACTCAGAATTATCCTGTGTATTCTTCATTCCCGTACACGAAGGAATAGAAAGGGGGGAAACCCACCCATGGAATGAAATTTAAGCAAATGGATGGAATCACATTCCTTTAGAAATGGTCTAATCAATTCCATTTCACAAAAACTAAAAGCTTTTTCATTCAATATAATGATCTTGCTATGATTACATCATGCCAAACCCTACATAAATGATAAAAGGCATACCGAACCAATATACCTGGCAAATTTCTATCTGCTTCATCAACTCCTGATTCTTATTCTGAAGATCATCCACCATTGAAGCCTTCGCCAAGGCAACCTGCACAGTTCTCTCAGCTTCCAGTAGAGCAGCTTCTTTTGATTTGGTAAGTCGATCTAATGCTTTATTGTCGTCCTGAAGCTTAGCAATCTGGAAACCAAAAAAGGCAACACTATAAGTGTATAATCTTTTATAGTTAATCAGCATTAACTTGAGGGTCATTAACTCATTGATAATTACTGCATGAAAGCCAGACCTCTTGCCGGGCAAGCTTCAGCTCAGCTTCTAATGGTGCAAGAATCGCCTCTATTGGAGGCATGTCATCATCTTTTTGAGCTGCGTGAACCCTTCGCAGAGTGGCTTCTGCTGCAAACTGAGCCGCCATAGATGCTTTCTTCTCATCATTGATCTTCTTGATTTCAAGAGTCTGCGTAGCCGAAAAGTATATCTATCATATCTGACCTAAAATGAAAAGAATGAAAAAACAGCATCTATAAAAGAGGTTCAATCAATACCTTGGTATCTAGAAGAGATTCAGTCAACTTTAGCTTCTCATCCACCTTGGACAATTCGTCAGTCAGCTAAACAAGGAAAGAAAATGGAAAAATCGTCAGATTTAGTTCAAACTAGAGTTACTTTAGGGAGGAAGCAACACAAGACGTGGCAACATCTAGTCTATAAAATACTTACTCCAGCATTTTCGGCAAATCAAGGAAAATAATTAACAGGTGAGGGTAAACAGTGGGAAAATAACAACCGCTGGCTTAGCGCTTTTAAAATTGTTAAATACTAACGGAACACACGTGTAGTAACCGGAACATTACTCCCCATAACAGAACGTATAAAAGGGCAAAAGCCCCACGGAGTGTATAAACATTGCATATAGCAAGACGACAAACACAAATATGAGCTGATAGGAAACAAGCAGCTTGGCGCTGTATAGAAAATACTTATACAACACCATATCAGATGGAAAAAAGGGAACACCACATAGTTGTTGCATCCGACAAAATGCATTATGACTGAACCAGTAAAACTAATCCCAAATGGAAAGCCCGTTACACCAAAAGCATGTTCAATCCCTACCTCATTAAATACACTACATGCTACGTGGCAGACACTCAAAACCACAAACAATTACTACATTGCTAGATCTTTCGCAATACGCAACATTACCATTTCACTAAACATTTCTCATATAGTCACATAAGTATCAAACTATCAAAAAATAAATAAATAAATAAATAAATAAATAAATAAGGATCTAGATGATAGGAGGATTGACTATGTACATGAGTTCAAATTGTATGGCATATCATGCTTATTAAATGTGCAACATACGTGAAAACTATTTCAAAACGCACGCCACACATAAGAATCAATCAACATTATCAAATAACTATACGTCTACGCCAAAACCAACAATCATCCAAACTACTTAAAAACAATGATTCGAAGCACAACCATTCACATTCACATTCACATTCAAATCATATAACCTATCATTTAAACTCACATTATATCCAACAAAACTAACAAACAAACTACACATAAACAAATATCAAAACTACAACCTCTTCAACAGCTTTTTCGCGCAATCGTTCCGATAACCGCAGCGCCTTAATCTCCGCTTGCGCCTCGCTCAATTCTCGATCCTTATCTACAACAAACAAACAAAAACCACATCACATCAAAAATCAAAATCAAAATCAATCAACAGATCAAACAAAAACAAAATCAATCAATACCTCTAACTTCATTCTCTAACCGATTAAGCTCCAATTTAACCGGATCAGATCCATGTAACAAATTCATAAACTCATCAGTATCTAAACTAGGTCTCCTTGAGCTTCTTCTACGGCTTGAAACCACCGGTGGCCGTACATTGCCGCCGCCGCCGCCGCTGCCGTTGTATAACATTTCCGGTGTGTCGTCTTCCATTGGTTGTTAGATCTGAAGTGAAGTCAATCGTGCATCAATAAGCTAGGGTTTCGAATAAGTAGTTAGTGTGTGAAATGAAATGAAGTGGTCTTGTGTATTGGAATTGTTATTAGTATTTGAGATCTCTGAATGAAGAAGAGACTGTGTGTGTGATTTGAGTGTGGGGAACAGTGGGGGTTTTCATTCTGTCTTAATTGTCTATTTAATTTTAAATAATAAATATTCTTCTTCTTTACATTTTCTTACATGACCATGCCTCTTAATTCTTTTATTACACATGATGTATTTTCTCAAATACTTAAAAGAGTGTGTTCGAGGGTATCTTTTAAAGAAGAAAAATAAAAAAATGAAGTGAAACAAAATTCGTTGTATTTTCGGGTATTATTTAAAAAAGGAAAAAAAAAAAAAATGAAAATGAATGAAAAACAAAAGTAATTTGGTTGATTTTGAAGTAAAACTTTTTCTTTCAAAACTTGACTGAAAATGTTCACTTATTATTATTTACTTTTTTTTACTAAAAAAAAACTTGAAAACTAACCATAAATTGCTCAAGAGAGGAAAGAAATAGCTCAATTGTTAAAAAAGAACGAATGGCTTAGGAATCGGTTGGTTCCGAGCAGGCTTGTGGAGCTGTAGTTTGGATTATTATAGAAAGAAAGCGGCGGAAAACTCTAACCCCATGCATTATTTTTGAGTGTTGATAAACTCCTCAAAAGTCAAGTTTCAGGTAATGAACACATGTTCCAACGACTATTAGACAGAATTTAAGATTGAACTCATGATATATTTTTCCAAACCCTTGTTTCATCGGTCAACTAGACGTTTGGAGTGAGAGAGTGATACCATTTAGGCAATGCTTCAATAACGAGGTTGGTTACCCGTGCGTTGCGGCGGGGTGTTTGTATATGTAAGTTAGCTTTAAAAAAGGAAGTAAAAAGTGAGTATGTTGCGTTAGAGTGTTATAATGTGTTATAAAATGTATGTATGTTTAATAATGAATAAGTAACATAAATAGGACACGATATTAAGGTTACATAATAGTAACAGAATCTGTCGTAAACTATATACCGTTTGCATAGCATTGGTATTTTTTAGGCAATAAATAAAAGAAGTAACATATCTTTTGTATTAAAAAGAAAATATACGTATATATTAAAAGTTTTTAGGGTATGAAGGGGCTAATTTGTATTGTTGTCTCATTTTTCTCAAACGGACTCAACATTAGGGTTTTGGTTCGATTTTCTTATTGGTGAAGGCGTATTTGTATTGGAAGTTAGACAGTCTGATCCTTCAATTATGGCATCTCGATTTCCCATGTGCACTCTACTTTCTAAGAAGGCTGTAGGGTCTAAGTGTTTACATGATATCTTGGGGGAGCTTCTTAAGCAAGAGTGGGAAGGCAATACTTATGCAGTAAAGTATTACAAAGATATGATGTCAATGATTGAAAACCGTATGGCTTTTAGGCGAAGGGTTATCAAGGAGTTTGAGTGTTTTGGGGAAAGGGATGTGTTTGTTCGTACTATTGAAGGATTAATGGTGGCAAAGGAAGAAGACATTGAGGAGATTGGGTATCTGAACCTGTTGGTAAGGGCTTGTGAACGACGGCGGGCTGCACAGACGAAGGTTATGATGTCGTTTCTTAAGTAAATAGTTTGTAATTAGGTATGTTGGATTTCAGTTAAGATGTAATGTTAGTATGTTTGCAATGTTGTAGGTGAACTTTTTTTAGTAGTTTGTTGTGTTGGTTGTTGTTAATAGCGTTTGTGTAGGTGTAGTTGCTGTTAAAGTCGTCGGGTCTACTGAAGGTATCGAAGCATGTGGTAGTATAGTGGTGTGCCTGTTGTTTAGGTGTCGGTATTTTGTTGTATGGTGTTAGCCTGTGGACAGATTTTGTGATGGCAGTGTATATGTCTCGGGTTTATGTATGGATGAACTGGTTATAGTTTTATCAATAAAAATAAGTATCATTAAAAAAAAAGTCTAAACTGTTATGAAAATGGGTGTTAATGTTATGCGTGCGCGAACGCAGGGTAAGTGAAGCGAGTAATTCCTTTTTAGTAGGCGTCGTTTTTTTGCATTGTTTTATCTGTCATTTGTGTGTGCTGCAGATATGCAACTTTTATGAGTATTTCAAATAGTGTGTAGATATGGATTTCAAATAGCAGAAGACATAGGTAGAGTGTGGCTAAACATGTGTGAATGTACGTGATAATTACAGTTTTCGTAGGTGCACAACACTTAAAGTGTTGAAAGTTTTAAGGCTTTTGGAGAGTAAAAGTTTGATAACAATATTTGATGTGTTACTATGTGATTTATGGTTTTAGGTTTGCATATTCTGCAAGTAGCGTTGATTTTCAAACTGATCATGTAGGATTAGTTGGTAACAGGCTGATACGTTCCAAACAGGCCAAATAAAAGTGTTACTATAACGGGTGCGAAACAGGTCGTGGTATTTTCGTTGGTGTTTTAGTATTGTTTAATTTTGAGTGGGTATACTAATGGTAGGTTGGTTGATATTTTACTATTCTTTAGTTTTTATTTGCATTCTTATTTTTAAATTCTTTTGTTGATTTTTATTTATTTAATATTTTTTTTTTAAATTTATAATGCAATGGTACTATTACTTTTTGTTTGCTTCCTATTTCTTTTTGGGTATAAAAGAATGGTTAGGAGAAAGGTTTGGGTCCATCTTTTTTTTTTTTTTTTTTTTTTTTTTTTTTTCCTAGGATATATTGAAGTTTAATGGTTGCAACACCAAAGCTTGATGAACTAAAACAGGAGTATGGTTCGAATCAGCTTCATCATTGTTTTAAATTTCTTTTTGTGCAAGAATGGACAGAAAATGAGGGCCTTATCACGTATCTTGGACAGAAATGTGCTAATCTGCAAGCAAATATCGAAGGGAGGGAACAGTTGATTCAAGAGGCGCAATCTTTTGGTCTTTTTCATGATGTCGCCACTGATGGGTTAGAATGCATGGTTCAGACGCAGCAGAGGGAGCAAGAGATTTTAGCTGGGTTGAGCGTCATTTTGGATTTAGCTCGTGCAGGCAGGCTTGAAAAACAGCGACATGTTGGTTTGATGTAGCTTAAGGATTAGCCTGGTTTGGTTTGGTTGTTGCTGGTTATTATGTTAGTTGCATTGTTATGTTTTGTTTTTTAGGTAATGATGATGATGGTGTTCATCTGTATGTTGTCTTTGTAAACCAATGGTTGTTATGAATAAAAGGTTGGTTTAGTTTGTGTTATTCGTTTGTCGATGATTGTTACTGAAGTTGTTTTTGGTTTGTTTATGGTCATTTGAGGTTGACATTAAGCATGCATCAATTTCAGCATTTGTGTCACAAAGGGTCTAGAAAGAAGCTGTATATGTTTTTATACATATTTTTGCAGTTGCAGATCTGGAGCAGAAATATGGAACAAAACATCTATCTGTTAGATTTTCAAATTTTAAAAATTTGTTAGGCAACTGTTATAACTTTATACATAAACAGATTCTTATGAAAGAGTATACTAACAACTTATCATACGAAGGATTGTATGACCTCACAACAAAACAATAGTCACAGAAGCAGTTTTGATGATATTACATAACATAAAATATTTTAAGACACATAAGCTGTTTGTGCAGGGGCGGCATTTGCTGCATGTGTTGGGAACACGTTTTGTATTAATTCAAGTATTGGTCATTTAGATATAAAAGGTTGCTAGTTTAAAGGGCTTTATGTTTGTAATCACAACCCACGGCTTATTAGAAGCCCATGGGCCGTGTGGTTTAACGTTATAGCTTTTAGAAGAATTAGGCAAGTGTTGCCCTAACACTTTGCCTATAAATACCACACTTGTATCTCTCATTTCCTTGTTGGTTTATTTCTCTCTTGTACCGAACCCTTGCTAGTATTTCGTGTGAAATGAATCAACCATTTCTCTTCATCTATTTCTCTCATTCTCTTATCTAGATATTGTTATACGTGTTATATATCTTGTGTTAAGTTAAACTAGGACCTAACGGCATAAATGTTATACAAAAAATGAGGGTCAGCCCGAATGTTATACAAAAAATGAGGGGCAGACCCAAATGCACATCTGCTATAGAAAGCATGTGTACACAGTTAAGGTGTGCGTGCATCTATAGTTTAAAGTCTAAGTGTCATACAAAAGATTGGTGTTTTGCTGGCATGACTGCCCGACCTTCACTTAGACTTCTTCTTTTGAACATTCCTGGGTTTTGACTGTTGTTCTATTGACGCTTCTGCTGTTGCTGCATAAGTCAAAATAAGCAGGTTATGAGTGAGTAATAAGATGTCATTTAGGCATACTAAAAGTAATAATCAAGTATTTTAATAACTAACAGATGCAAAAGTTCTAGATGACATTTGAATCAACCTTTTTATTTGTATTTTTTTAAATGGTTGTATGATTTAAAAGAAACAAGTATTAGTCCATTATTTCTGCCAACTTTTAAAGGCTGCAAGTTAATAATTTCTGCTTATTTTGGATGCTAGTATGGTTGAACAGAAATCAGTGAAAGTAGAATACCTACCACCACTTTGAACGGCTACAATGGGTATAAAAAAGGTGTTTTTGCATTTTTGATAGATATGCTTTATTCCTAAAGGTTTTTTCAATGGTTGTATTATGGTAACAGGTCAAAGGAGATAAGGCAATAACAGAGAACACTTGTGCATAGATACAAAGATGTTGTACTAAAAGGGTTTTTATTGTTGTTGTACTTGGTGTATATAATTGTAATATCTGTGGTGACCATAAATGGCAGGCTGCCAAAAATAGCACAATCCAATTATGGCTTGTGTAAAAAATGCAGGTACACTGACAATTAGTTGAAAGGAAATATAGAAAATAATAGTGAATCTGTGTATTTTGTTTTCATGCAAAAAAGGCAATGGTTTACCTAATATTAAATTATGCCATATACATGTGGGTGGTTTGTTTTTATGTGTGCAAACTGCAAAGGATAACTTTGTGGGCTCTTTTTTGGCCTTGGTTTGTCTATTTAAAACAGGTTTGCCCTACATTTATTTTCACAACTAGTTTTTCAATTTTTTATAGAGAAGTAACAAAAGACAATGTCTAGACGTCCCAAGTTTGATCAGCTTAGAGTCGAGGCCAACTCTAACAATTGGTTTGAGATGCTAGTTCTATATTGTCGTCAATCTACAATCGAAGACATTCAAATGGCACAACAGATGAATGCAGTATGTGGAAGACTGGTTGGTGTAATTTGTGAAAGGGCTAATTTTATTCAAGAGCTAGACACTGTTGGGAACATTTATGCCCAGAAAACGGCCGAGTACCTAAGATAGGTACAGGCAAAAGATGACCAAAAAGTCATTCAGATGCGCATAATGACAGCTGAGTTGGAGCTAAATGCTCGTGATAAGGATATCTTTATTCAGAAGCTTAAGGGTGTGATGGATTTCTGACTGTGTGGCTAGACTCAGAGGAAATTGTTGTTAGTTATGATGTGTTGTTTATGTTGGGGTCTGTATTTGCAGCTATGTTTCTGTATTTTATTTTATTATAAGTCTTGTTGTAATGTTTGGCTGAAGCCTATGTGATGTGATTGTAAGATATTTGATTGGATAAAAGCGATGGTTTATGTTAAGTCAAATTGCGTAACTAACCTTTTTGTTTCTTTGGATGTGGTGGTTCACCTTGAAACAATGCTCTCCTAACTGTCTTTGATCTGCTCTGTTCATCTGTCTCTTCGCATCGATCTTCTTGGTTTGTTATGGCCAGAGGTGTTGGTAGTGTTTCTGCTTTTTATAAACAAAATAGTTAATATCTGCATTTGTAAATGTCATCTTTAAATAAGAGAAAGTGTTAACTGAAATGTTGGCACCTAGGTTTTCTTCTATTGCTGAGCTTGTTCCTTGTTGTCTGTTTGTTTTAGTGAAAACCTGATCCAGAGTAAAATCTACTGTTCTGGCTGTTTGATTGAAATGGAACTGGAAAATATTCTTTTGACCTTCAATCGCAAAGATCTCCGATGGTATTTCTTGCAGGTCTGCTAAGTTGTGCATTGCAATTAGCTCTGAACACGGATATCCTGTCACATCATCCGATGCAGGGGTGAAGAAAGTGATCGGAGTGGTTGCAGATTGGTCTGTGATAAAACCTTTGAAATTATACCTGCATATGGTGAACCAAGTGCAAGGATTATTAAATTTTTTATGTTTTATTTAAGTTTGCATGGATCTTAATTAGAATAGCATGTACCTATAGCATGGTTTTTCTTGTTTTCCATGATCCAAACACCGGTAGATTCCATCTTCTTGTTTTGCTTTTAAAAGGCACTTGTTGCAAGATATGTAGAACCAATCTCTTTTGATGTTGATGCTTGTTATTGTTGCTTCAGCAGTAAACTTGACTCCCTAACAATGTTTGTGCAAATGGTCAGGTACGGATAAAATTTTATAGCAAGGTTTGTTATATGGTGTAGGAAATTTACCTTGTAGGCTTCTGGATTCTGTTTTAAAAGTGTTTTCAAAGGGAACCTGTTTCTAAACTTTTCCTTTTCAGGATCTTCATAAGGGGTTTTGCAAATGCGCAGTGGGGGAGTTGCCTGGTGCCTCTCTCTGTATCTGTTTCATTTTGAAAAGTTAGAATGAATCTGTTTGAGCAAACTTTTATGTGAATGTGAAGCGATTTTTAATTTTTGGTTTGAAGACTCTTACTGTTCTCTTGCTTCTTCAGCCTCTGGTATCTTTAGGTTTAGGTAAAAGTGTGTTGTCGACGTCGCTGTCAATTGATAATCTACCATGTCAATATTTAAAAATGCGTTAGTAATTTCATATTTATATAGAAATGCCTGTTACAGTATTGATGGAGTACCTCTAAATCGCGTCACACGGCAGGAGCTTACTGCAATTATAACAGGCTGCTCCATTGTTTCGAGCCTGGCCTCCTCAAAATTTTCAGCCATCACATCCCACATTGTGAATTCTATGACATTACCGCTGTCAACATCAGCAAGCCTTCAGAAAAGTGGAAAAATGTGCTCAGTATTTATTTTTCAACAAATATTTGTTACTGCAATGTTACATACCTTAAATTTTCAATGTCAAGCTTTCTGTACACAGTCTCATCTTGGTTGGCGTTTTATTTACGTTTTAGTTCTCCAGCTGACCTTAGACAACCAATGTAATCTGTAACTAAATAAGTATCAGAATTTCTGTATTTTGTTGGATCTAAAAAATTTAAGGTTTAAAACATGACCTGTCAGCATTGGGTATTGCATTCTTCCTCTTGCATCTTCTGCTAGGAGTCTGGATTGAAGCTGGTTGTATGAAACAAATCGAAAGTAGTGGTATGGTATCTCTGGTGCTGTTATAGCGTGAAAATTTGTGATTCTTCCAAATATGAGGCTTGTTCTGTTGTCAATTGTTTGTTGGTAAGGGTTGGTGGGTTCACACATGAAATCTGAAATCCTGTAGGCAGATCCAACTTTGATTTTTGGGTCAAAGTAGTCGATCTCTTTGACATTCATGTTGGCTTGTATAGTGTTTCACTGTTGATATTAATTTCTCGTTATACAAATTGAAAGAGTTAACATGTATTTTTTATACTACATGAGGTTTAACATACCTCTCGGTCTATTAATATGCAGCAGAATGCAGTCTCTCCCTTTTCTTTTTATTTTATTTTATTTTATTTTATTTTTTTTTTATGAAAATTGACTTCCACCTTTCTTTGGGTAGCTTACTGATATCCATTTTCTGTATACTCTAACTTCAAGTACTTTGTCAAAAGAGTTCGGTTGTAAATCAGCAATTGCTGCAATCTGCGTTGCATTGCTACTTTCAACCATTGTGTCTTGAGATACATGTTCGACCTCAGCCAGTGCAGCGCTGCTACTTTCAACCATTTTGTCTGCAGATGGATGTTGTATGTCAGCAAGTGTACGCTCCTCCATTTAACTGTTAACACATAATAAATGAGAGTGAGTTATAAGAAAAAAATGGTAAGTGAAGATGATGTTTACACAAAGCACCTAAGTAATAATACGATGGCAGATGTTAAATAGGGCGGCTGTCTACAAAATGTACTTGCATGTCAGCATTTTTGTGATAGTTTTATGAAAGCAAAAGTTCATCATATGCAGTTGTCAAGGCATATTCAAGAATGGTGAGGGTTAAAAGGCGTTGCATTTTTGTTTTTTTTAAATGATAATAACATGCAATCGGCTATCTATCGTAAAAAAAGCTTGTGCTATGAAAAGAAATGAGAAAAGTTAGATGCTAAATACCTGTTAATGCTAAAAAACATATTTAAAAATACGTGAAAAGAGTGAAAACCCGAAAAACCAAAAGAAATGAAATTGAAAGGGTAAAAAAAAAAAAAAGAGATAAAAGGGAAAAAAACACTAAAAAAAGGCTAAAAAGGAAAATATTAAAGGATGTGGTTGCATTGTGAAAAAGAATGTGCATCCCCTATTTTTGTTAAAAAGTCTTTGTAAACTATATTTTTAGTCTCATTCGGCCTCCGATTGTCTTGTTGTTTGATGAGAAATTTTAACCCATGAGGAGATGTAGCCCTAGAAAGAGCGACATACAACTGCCCATGTCCAAAAACTGGTTGCAGAAGGTAAACACCAATTTTGTTGAGAGACTGGCTTTGACTTTTGTTGATTGTCATGGCATAACAAAGCTTAATTGGAAATTGGTTGCGTTTGAAAAGGAATGGAAGATTTGGATCTTTATGGATTAAAGGTATTCTATGTATGAAAACTTTTTCGCCGACTCTTGTGCCCGTGATGATTTGCACTTCAATAAGTTTTGACATTAGTTGTGTGACTACCATGCGTGTCCCGTTGCACAAACCACCTGCGAGGCTAACATTTCTTAGAAGCATTACCGGTGCTCCAAGTTTAAGTTCAAGTTGATGTGGTGGAAACCCTGGTAGCTTAAACGTGTTTAGATATTCAGAAGGATTCAACATCTCTGTTTCAGCGCCACTATTATTAACTGGGACAGCTATATCATGGCTTGCATAAGTTGTAATTTCGCCTTCAACCATTGATAGAACTTGTGTATTAATAATGTCGGCAGTTTCATTTTTTGGGTAGATAATTGCTTTTTGTTGGAGGGTGATTGCCGAAGGCGTGCGGAGCGTGCTTTGGTCATAGATGAAATCTATGAGGTTGGAGAGACCTTCTGTGTCATCTTCTATACATTATCTATCTGGAATTTCAACCCATGTTGTATTTCTGCTATCTTATTCGTCGGGTTCACCGAGTTTCCCATCACCAATATCAAGAAGCCATGCCGCAAAGGAATGTGCGAAGCTCTGTTCTTCTAAGTTGAGGCCTGATCGAAAAAGCCTCATGTTTTCTTTCAGTGTCATCAGCCAAAAATGTGGCCAGAGGTGGGATCTTGCAATAGATGAGGCTATTATTTCCATTTTTGGAGCACCTTTTTTGACAGATAGTGTTTGTCGAAAATCTCCGCCTAAGATTATTGTTTTCCCACCAAAGAGAACATCGGATGCATCTAGTATGTCTCTAAGAGTTCTGTCTAATGCCTCGAAGCATCGTCGATCATTCATAGGCGCTTCATCCCAAATAATTAGATCTATTTCTGCCAACAGCTTTCCTATATGAGTGTTGTTTTTAACTCTGCAGAGCGACTCATTTGTGAGTTCAAGTGGCAATTTAAATCTTGAATGTACAGTTCGTCCTGATGGAAGAAGGAGGGAAGCAATGCCGGAAGAAGCAACTGCAAGTACGATCTTACCTTTGGACCATAGAGTGCTAATAACAGTTTTCCACAAAAAAGTTTTGCCAGTTCCTCCATCTCCATATACAAATACCAATTCCTGCGTGCCTCTTGTATAAGCATTTAGAATAAGCTAGTAAATTCTCCTTTGTTCAGCATTTAGCTTAGGGACTGAATCATCTCTTTCCTGTGCTAATACTGCTTAGTTTTAATTCTTTTCTTCCATTAGCAACCGATTGTTTAACTAATCAAGCAACTGTTTCGGAGGTGGCTGCAAACCATAGTATTACACTGATTTACCACAACTGCTTAGTAATAATTGTAGCTCATATAATATGTAACCTTGTAATTAAGTATCATTGACATAGTAGTTTGGAATCCCCACACATTCTGAAACAATGCGTGGAATATCATAACCCATTTCTTGCCAATATTTATTCCATAGCTGTAAAGGGTTCGCTACTTCACAGTGAGTAAGAACCTGAGCAAAAAGAAACGTTAGTTATAGTGATGATGCCGAGATACATGCCTCTTGAAGGGCTGTATCCCATTCTTTATCATCACCAAGTAAACCAAGAGCCTGACATGCAGCTCGATATGTAGGATATACGATTCGGTTTACTGTTCAGACATCTGCAAACCCTCTACATCCTCGTTGATGACATAGCAACATTCGAAAGTAGAAAAGTTCTCCTAAACTTGGGTGTACATATGCAAGACGGCCAACAGAATACCTGCTATTTTTTCTTCTTGACCAGGATTTCCTATCTGTATACCAAACAAATTGTGATGGAAACTCTAGATAAGTCAAATGGCGCCCATCTGTGTTTTCAGTGTTGTAAGTAAACCATTCTATGAGTGTCGTCATCTTCTTATCTGGCCGATTTACAACTGATTCCAAATTCTCGTGGTCTCGAAAGGTTATATGCTGCATGCCTTCGAGGTGGACTGAAAGTATTTGGACTGCTGGTTCTCTACTATGCATTTCAAATTTTAGGATCCTCCACCAGGCTTCATGAGGACATATGAAACGCCCGTCAACAAAATTTTGGATTTCATCGATGTATGGATGTGGCTGGAATGCTGAAGTAGATGCATCACCTATAGACCTGGTTACTTGTGCAAATATTCGGTCCGTCCCTTTGGATATGTACTTAAACAGGTATTTTATGAGCATGCTCCATCCACAGTATTCTACATTGATATGTGCTAAGAACGCCAAGCACAAAGACCAGTTATATGGGACGACATAGTTGTTGTCAAGCTTCACCTAGTGTTTAGCTGCATAAATCTTTGTTTGCTTTCTTCGATAATGCACACGACCCTCGTCATCAAAAAATCTCTCATTATTGTATTTCTTTGGGAATTTTTTTGTGCTAAGCTCGCCTTACATACACGGTGCACCCAAATTGGCTTTTCCACAGGGCCCATGCATCATCATTTCAGAGACAATTTTGTAGCCGCGTGGATCAACAGCTGGGTCGGGCAATGTTGGGAATTAAATGTTCTGACTTAGTACTGCTAGAGAATTACACTAACAGTACAAACTGTTAGTGTATTAACTGAAGAACTGCTGAAGTATAACTAACAGTACAAACTCTGAAGTTAGTACTGCTAGTTGAGAAGAAGGTACTACTGCATGGATAAACGTTTAGAAGATATGTATTAAGGATAAGTATGGAATAGATCTTTTGTATATCATAATTAGTTAGAATTATAAGGTAGAATACTTATCTTGTAAAGGACTCCTTAAGTCTATAAAAGGAGATCCTAGGTTAGACGTATATGTACAAGTTATACAAGTTTTGTTAAGATTCAAGGTCGTTGTAACCCTAGTGATATTGAGATCACTCGTATTATCATTGAATAATATTGAATCGTTTGGTGTTAAACTTTCTGTGTTCATACAAGCATTACAGTTCCATTAAACAAACCAAAACTCTTCTAAGTGTGGTTAAGTAGATTCCGCATACTTAACTACATAACATCAAAGTATCATAAACACATCACAAGGGAGTAACATCCTAAGTGTTTTATAATCCTCTCAAGTGGTATCAGAGCTAGGTTGATACTATTGATTTTAGAATAACTCTTTTATGAAGATTATGGACATGGAGACTACACAAACAAACATGGCTGCTAAACTGCCAATGCTCAAGCAAAACGAATTTGATATGTGGAGGCTGCGAATAGAACAGTACTTCCAAGTGTAGGACTATGTACTCTGGGAGATTATTGAAGAAGGAAACTCTTTTAACCCTTCCACATCTACATCAACAGTTGATGGTAAAGAAGAAAATGTTGTGCAAACCTCTTCAGTGACTGCAGAAGAGAGGCTACAAAAGAAAAATGATGTCAAGGCCAGAAGCTTACTGATGATGACCATTCCCAATGATCAACTATTAAACTTCAGCAAGTACAAGATGCAAAGTCCTTGTTTGAGGCAATCACTGCTAGGTATGGTGGGAATGAAGCCACCAAGAAGACACAAAAGACTCTGTTGAAGCAGAACTTTGAAAACTTTACTACAACCAGTAATGAGACTTTGGATCACATGTTTAATAGGCTGCAAAAGATTGTTAGCCAACTTGCTGTTCTTGGTGTTGATATACCTCAGGAAGATCTGAACTCCAAGTTCTTGAGGAGTTTACCTGCAGAGTGGGCTATGAATGTGGTGGTCTGGAAGAATAAACCAGACATTGATTCTATAAGCCTTAATGACTTATACAACAATTTCAAAATTGTTAAGCAGAATGTGAAGAAAGCTGGAGGTGCTAGTTCAAGCACTGGGAACATGGCTTTTATGTCATCTCCCAGTAATTCAAGTCCAGTTGAAGAAAAGGTTGTTGCAGGAGTTAGTACTGCTAACCCTAGTGTTAGTACTGCTGGCTCATCAAGCAGTACTACCGGTATCTTGAATGATACTACCTACTGTGCCTTCCTGACAAGCCAGAATGATGGGTCAATGCTGACACATGAAGATCTCCAGGAGATAAATGATGATGATTTAGAGGAGATGGATCTCAAATGGCAGATTTCCCTTCTTAGCATGAGGGCTAAGAAATTCTACCAAAGAACTGGCAAGAAGATCAACAACAACAGTAATGATCCTGCTGGTTTTGATAAATCTAAGTTAGAATGCTACAACTGTCACAAGTTGGGGCATTTTTTAAGGGAATGCAGGAGACCTAGGCAACAGGATGGCAGGAGCAAAGGTTATGGAAGCGAGCCTAAAGTAGTGGAAGAGCCTGAGACTTCTTCAAAGGCTATGGTGGCTATTGATGGACTAGGCTTTGATTGGAGTTTTATGGCAGATGATGAGGAAGCATCTACTGAGATGGCTCTTATGGCCTTCTCTGACTCTGAGGTACAATCTGCTAAATGTTGTTCTAAAATATGCACTGCTCTAAAAGAATTAGAAACTTTAAAGAAACACTATGATGAGCAAAGGATTGAGCTAAACAAAACTAATTACAATTTATCTAATCACAAAAGAGGTTTAGCAGTCCTAGAAGATCAAATAGTGCATTATAAGAACAATGAGTCTGCTTTTGCTGAGGATATAGCTGTTCTTAAGAGAGATTTGTCACTTAAGAATGCTGAGATAAAATTGCTAAAAGCTGAATTAGATAGAATCACTAAGGCAAAAGATAATATCCAGTTAACTGTAGACACTTTGGAATATTTATCAAAAGGTGTGAACAAAATCATAGAGTGTCAAATAGTTAACAAGGCTAAGTCTGGGTTGGGGTATAAAACATGTCCACCTCCTTACAGAGGAGTGTCTGCACCCCCAAGAATAGACCTAGAGCATACAGGTTTACCAGAGTTTCAACAACCTAGGTTAGAGTATGGTTGTAAATCTAAAGACAACATAAATGCTAATAAACCTGTAGAAGTCAGTGAGTATTTTGAAAGTGAAAGTGACACCTCTTTTGTTGAGGATAAGGTGTCAACTGATAGGAATTCAGATGTTTCAACTATTGAGGACTGGACATCTGATGATGAGGAAGATCAAGTTGTGGTTAAACCTGATGTGGTTAAAGTAGAAGGAACCAGTGTTCCTAAGGTGGTTAATTATGAAACTGTTAAGCCTACAACAAATGTTAAACCAGTTAGGAAAACAGTTAGGTACTGTGAGATGTATAGATCCACAGACAAGCTAAGATGTAATCAGAGGAACTGGAATAACCTCAAGTCTCACCAACTAGGTGATGGCTTTGTCATGTATAAGAAGGCTTGTTTCACTTGTGGTAGTTTTGACCACCTTGAGGCTTTTTATGATAACCATCAGGGGAGAAAGATGGTTACTGGGAATGACAGGGTAACTGGGAACTCAAGTCATATGGTGAACAGGTCTCAAATTCACCCCAATGCTAATAGAATGACACCCAGAACACTTTTAATGAAGTCTGGCCCAAATCCAATTAGTACTGCTCGACCAACAGTTAGTACTGCCAGACCTGTTAGAACTGTTTACCCTAAACCAACAGTTTCAAGTGCAAAACCAACTTTCAAACATGCACAACAAACTGCTAAAAGACCTTTTCAAAAGAAATCAGTGGTTCAAAAACAATTTTGGAAACCAAAGGCACAAAGTGCAAAGCCAGCAGTTAGTACTGCTAGCCAAGCAGTTAGTACTGATAACTCTAAAATCACTGCTAGGGATAAAAGGGCTAATGTTGTTAAGGCCTCAGCATGTTGGGTATGGAGACCAATCAAACCCAATGGTGCTTCAATTGTTTTCAAAAGATTTGACTATATTGATGCACGAGGCAAACCCAAATCAGTGATGGCTTGGGTACCCCAAGGAAACTATTTTCTTATTTCATGTGCAGGAAGATTTACAGGATAATGATGAAGATCAAGGTTATGCAGACAGTGGATGTTCCAGGTACATGACAGGCAACATGTCCTATCTTTCAGACTTTCAACCAATGGATGGAGGATATATTACCTTTGGGGGAGGAATAGGAGGAAGAATTACTGGTAAAGGTACATTGAAAACCGGTAAATTAGACTTTGAGGATGTGTACTTTGTGTAAGAGCTTAAGTATAACCTCTTTAGTGTCTCACAAATGTGTGACAAAAAGAACAAGGTTCTTTTTCTGACACTGAATGTCTTGTGCTTTCCCCAGACTTTAAGTTACCTGATGAAAGTTAGGTATTACTCAAAGTTCCAAGAAAGGGCAACATGTACAGTGTTGATATGAAGAAGATTATTCCTAAAGAGGCCCTTACTTGTCTTGTTGCAAAGGCCACACTGAATGAGTCTATGTTATGGCATAGAAGACTTGGTCACATAAACTTTGAAACCATTAATAAAATTGTTAAGGATGGTTTGGTAAGAGGCTTGCCTCAGAAAAGATTTGATAATGACCAGACTTGTGTTGCCTATCTCAAAGGAAAACAACACAAGGCTTCTTGTAAGCTTAAGACCTTTAACTATATTAATCAACCTTTGTTTATGCTACATATGGATTTGTTTGGCCCTACTTCTGTGAGTAGTATTATTCATAAAAGGTACTGTCTTGTGATTACTGATGACTATAGTAGATTCACATGGGTTTTCTTTTTAGGTTCTAAGGATGAGACACCTAGCATTCTTAAAACATTCATTACTGAGATAGAAAACTTAGTGGATAAGAAAGTAAAGGTCCTTAGGTGTGACAATGGGACCGAGTTCAAAAATAGAGTTATGGATGAGTTTTGTAAGGAAAAAGGTATTAGAAGAGAGTTTAGTGTAGCTAGGACTCCTCAGCAGAATGGAGTTGCTGAAAGGAGAAATAGAACACTAATAGAAGCTGCTAGAACCATGTTAGCTGACTCTAAGTTGCCCATCACTTTTTGGGTTTAAGCAGTTAATACTGCTTGTTATGTGCAGAACAGGGTTTTGGTAGTTAAACCTCACAACAAGACACAATATGAGCTTTTTAGGGGTAGAACTCCTGCATTAGGATTTCTAAGACCTTTTAGGTGTCATGTAACTATTCTAAATACCTTAGACCATCTAGGCAAATTTGATGGAGAATATGATGAAGGTTTCTTGGTTGGGTACTCACTAAATAGCAAAGCCTTTAGAGTATACAACCCAAGAACAAAGAAAATTGAGGAGAACCTGCATGTTCAATTTTTAGAAAATAAATCTAATATTACAGGTGAAGGTCCAAAATGGCTATTTGACCTTGATACTCTAACCCAATCAATGAACTATGTGCCAGTTGTTGCAGGAACCTTTTCTAATAAAATTGTAGGTTCAGAAGCTGATGATGCAACAATTGAAGCAGGCTTGGGAAAGGAAAAAGATCATGATCATTTGCTGATGCCAATATGAAACAGTATGGATTCTTCTTAAAAGAATGGTGAACCTTCTACTGATGAAGCCAAAAAAGGTATTGAAGATGAAAACAATGTAGTTGGAGCTGAAGAACAAGAGAATCAAGATAACAGTACTAATGGTGATTGTACTGTTGAGCCCCAAGTTAGTACTGCTGGGCAGAATGTTCATACTGCTGGCCCATCAGATACTAATACTGCTGATTTCTCAGAAGATGAGGTGGATATCAACAATCTACCACCTACTTATGCAGTTCTCACTACACCACATACAAGGATACACAAAGATCACTCCTTAGATAATGTGATTGGTGACATGCAGTCTGGAGTAAAGACAAGAAAGCAATTCATAACTTCAGACCAACAAGGATTTCTTAGTGCTGTTTATGATGAAAAGCAGAATGAAGATGCCAACACATGTTTATTTGTATGTTTCCTCTCACAATCAGAACCCAAAAATGTTCTCAAAGCCTTAGAAGACTCAAGTTGGGTAGAAGCAATGCAGGAAGAGCTTCTCCAATTCAAGATTCAGAAGGTTTGGGTACTAGTGGATTTACCCAAAGGTGTGAGGGTAATTGGCACCAAATGGGTTTTCAGGAACAAAAGGGATGAAAGGGGTATTGTGATCAGAAACAAGGCTAGACTTGTAGCCCAGGGGTATACACAAGAAGAGGGAATAGACTATGAAGAAGTTTTTGCACCAGTAGCTAGGATTGAAGTAATCAGACTATTCTTAGCCTATGCTTCTTTCATGGGCATCACTGTCTACCAGATGGATGTTAAGAGTGCTTTCTTGTATGGTACTATTGAAGAGGAGGTGTATGTCTCTCAACCTCCAGGTTTTGTTGATCCAGAGCATCCTAATAAGGTGTACAAGGTTGTGATAGCTCTTTATGGACTACATCAGGCTCCAAGGGCATGGTATGAGACTTTGGCTTCTTATATTTTAGAGAATGGATTCCAAAGGGGCAAGATAGATCAGACTTTATTCATCAAGAAGAACAAGAAGGATATCTTGCTGGTACAGGTTTATGTGGATGATATCATCTTTGGATCCACAAGGAAGGATATGTGTGTAGAATTTGAGAAACTTATGCATGATAAGTTTCAGATGAGTTTCATGGGGGAACTTACATTCTTTTTGGGGTTGCAAGTGAAGCAATCAACTGAAGGCATATTTATCAGCCAGGATAAATATGTAGCAGAGATACTAAGGAAGTTTCAGTTTACTGATGCTAAAGTGGCAAGCACACCAGTTGATTCAGACAAACCTTTAATTAAAGATGCTGATGGAGAATGTGTTGATGTACACACTTACAGATCTATGATAGGGTCCTTGATGTATCTTACATCATCAAGACCATATATCATGTTTGCTGTATGTGCCTGTGCAAGGTTTCAAGTGACTCCCAAGGCTTCTCATTTAACTGATGTCAAGAGAATCTTTAGATACCTTAAAGGTCAACCTAGGTTGGGTCTGTGGTATCCTAGGGAATCACCTTTTGACTTGGTGGCATATTCAGACAGTGATTATGCTGGTGCAAGCCTTGACAGGAAATCAACAACTGGTGGATGTCAGTTCCTTGGTTGCAGACTTATATCATGGCAGTGTAAGAAGCAGACAATTGTGGCAACTTCTACAACTGAAGCTGAGTATGTAGCTGCTGCAAGTTGTTGTGGTCAAGTGCTTTGGATTCAAAATCAGCTGCTTGACTATGGGTATAATTTTATGAACACCATGATATATATTGACAATAGCAGTACAATTTGCATAATTAAAAATCCAGTGTAGCATTCTAAAACAAAACACATAGAAATTAGGCATCATTTCATTAGAGACTGCAATGAGAAAAAGTTAATTCAAGTGGTTAAAATTGATTCTGAACATAACTTTGCAGATCTTCTCACCAAGGCTTTTGATGTAGGGAGGTTTTAATACTTGGTAGCAAGTATTGGAATGCTCAATCCTTAAAGTTTTTAAAACTGTGTATTTTTGTATATTACAATGGATTTGTACTGCTAGGTTTATCAAAAGGTACTGTTATGTATAGTTTGTACTGCTAGTACAAATTTGGTCTGTTTTGATAGAACTGTTAGTCATATGTTTATACTGTTATGAAGCAAGTGCTTTGAACTTTGTTTTCTTGGTTTTGGACTAACAATTGCAGGTCATGAAGTTGATAATGACAAAACCATATGAAAGATGTCACTTCCCCTTAACCTATGCAATATCATCAAGGATCTTCAAGTTGCAAATCTTCAATGTACCCAGAGCCCTCAAGCTCTCATGAGCAGTATTTGAAAGATTAAGCATAAAGGAATTACATGTGCATAGTGTGAGCAACATATGGTGGTTCAGTTGCTAACATAATAGGTTAATGATGAATAGAGTTTGGGAATTCGTTAACAAAGGTTTTATACTTAAGTTAATTGATTCTTTAAAACTTCTTTCTTGAAATCTTATTATGATGTTTTGAATTGGAATTGATGGCTTAGTTAGTCAGACAGTAACTGACATAACTCACTTTCTACCATTTTATACTTTTGTATAATGAGTTAGTCTAAGGACATCTGGTAGAAAGAACAGTGAGCAAACGTGAATCTAACACTTGTGTTAGAGGCAACAACTGCCACGAGCTGGAAACCCTGTCAAGAAAGTTATTTGAATGAGTTTATCTGATCAAATGCAGTGATTTATAATTGAAAACATTGGTTCTCACACAACCAGAGGTTGCATTAAACCGAAATCATGATTAAGTGTCTGTCTTTACACTTAATCCCTTCAAAATGGTTGGTAGCAGTATGGTTTTTAATCAAAATTGTGTTCATACTGCTGAGTCAAATTTTTCCAAAAAGTTTGTACTGCCAGGCTTAAAATTAGTACTGGTAGGCTTAAGTTTGTATTGCTGGATAGTCGTTAGTACTGGTGCGAAATAACAACTTTTTGAAAATAGCCATTGAGAGTTTGTTGGGATTTTTACTGATCATTTCCTTGGTTTAAGGGTTTTCTTTTTGGATATTTTTACTTTTATATTATTATCTAAGCCATATCTTCAATTAAAAGTTATCTTTTGATTAAAGTCGGTCCAATAGAAACCCTAACAAGCCTCTCATAATATCTCAATTCACTTTCTTCTTCTACTTTCTACCCTAAAAATCAACTATTCACAGCAGTCAAATCATTTTTTACTGAAAAAATAATGGCTACTTTATCCTTTGTTGACAAGCACAACGTGGTTGCTTTCTTGGAAAAAGCAGAGGATGATGCTACTTTTCATCAGATAGTGGACTTTTTAAATGGTACTCACATAAGGTATTCTTTACTCTTAAATCCCACTATCTATGTCTCCCACATCAAACAGTTTTGGCAGACTGCGACTGTCAAAACATTTGAAAATGGTGACAAAGAGTTAAATGCTAAAGTGGATGGTAAATCTATCACTATTACTGAATCATCACTCAGGAGGCATCTCCACTTGGATGATGATAATGGTATTACTGTTATGCCAAACACTGAGATTTTTGAAAATTTAACCAGGATGGGGTATAACACTCAATCACAAGCTTTAACTTTTCAAAAGAGTCGTTTTGCCCCTCAATGAAGATTTTTAATTCACACAATCCTTCACTGTCTTAGTCCTAAGAAAACCTCATGGGAACAGTTCAGTAGCAATATTACAACTGCTCTCATTTGCTTAGCTACTGATAGAACTTTCAATTTTTCTAAACTCATTTTTGAAGGTATTGTTAAAAATGTTGATAGCAAGTCAAATTTTTTGATGTATCCCAGGTTCATCCAAACAATTTTGAACATGAGAAAACATCAACTTCTTCCACACAAAACTGTTTATCCAACACCCAAACTTACCCAAAAAAATTTTAGTAACATGAAAATGGCTTCAAGAGGGTATAGTGGGGAAGAAGTTTGACTTTTTGATTCTATGCTCCAAGTTCAGGGTGAAGGAGCAACACGCCCAGTTGACTCCCATCACACACCCACACCATCAGAACAATCACCTTCACAACAAAATTCATCAACAGATAGGACTACATCCAGACAGGACTCTGATGTACCTCAGCACAGAGCTCCTGCCCCTCCTAATGTAGCAGATGAGGCTGACTATGTCAGTATGGAAAGGGCTGCTTCTACTGTCTCAGGCTTAGAAGCTGGACAGGACAAAAGTAACATACCTAAGACCCAATCCATGGCAACACCAACAGTACCTAGTACTCTTGGTGGAATCCCAAGCCAAATGGAAACTCTGGGTGGCTCAGAAGCTCACCATATGGTGGACTATGAGTCTTTGCCCCATGATGCACCTCTCCCTGAAGGTCACACATCAGGAAGTGCTGAGGGCAGCAACACACTTAAGGAATTGATGGAAATTTGTGCATAATTGTCTGAAAAAGTAAACACTTTGGAAGCTGATCTCAAGAGTCACAAGAAGAACTTTGGAGTAGTCTACACTAAGCTGGTTTTAAAAGTGAAACAATTGGAGAATACAGTCATGACACTTAAAAGGAAAAGATCAGCACAAGTGGTGGTATCAACAAGTTCATCAGAGGGTCCAAGTGCAGATCAAGATGAGGAATCTTCCAAACAGGGGAGGAAGATTGCCTAATTAGATGCAAATCCTGACATTTCTTTGGTTCAAGAGGAGTATGATACTCAGGGGAGGCAATAACAACAAATGGATCATGGTACTGCTGACTTTACAGAAGGTACTGGTAGTGCATTTCAAGGTACTGCTAGTATTCAGGATCTTATTACTGCTGGCTATCAAGGTACTGCTAATGCAGTATATACAAGAAGACCAAGGATTTCAAGAGCAGACAAGGGCAAGACAATAATGACAGAGCAAGAACCATCTTCTCAGAAGTTATCCAAGAAGCAACAAGCTCAGTTGGCCCTTGATGAAGAATTAGCTCAGAAATTTCATGAAGAAGAGTTAGAAAGGGTAGTTGAGGAAGAAAGATTAGCTGAAGAAAAAAGATTGGCTGCATTTATGTTTGAAAGAAAGTTTCTGTAAGACATAACCATCTTGATTGTGTGGATGATTCGGGTGGTCTTGTGTTATGAAAGTATAGATCCATGGTGAGTTAGTAGAGAGATGTTAGTGAGAGAGAGGGGAAACTCAAAAAACAAAAGATTAGATTAGATGAAATGTGAGTTCCACCCTTCCCTTGTGTGGGAAGGGTTATATATATAGTCCTAATATTGTGCCCCTAGTGGGCTGTGGAGTGAGCTGACAGTGGAAAAAGCCCCGACCCACTCCACAAATATAAATACGACTAGTCTAATAAAACTAATATTACTAATATTACTAATAATACTAAACTAATATAAATAAGCCTACGAGCTATGTGAATGCTAAATAGATGCTCGGGGTGACCGAACCTTCATCTGAATATTTATATTTCTAACAATCTCCCCCTAAGGGAGGTCACCCCGGAAATAATAACTTGAATTCTAGCATTATGTCTTCAGACCTTGTCTTCATAGCTCGTAGTCTTTGATTCTTCAATGTCATGAAACTTTGTGCATTCAACAGTGTTCGTTTGATGACCGTTTGATCGTCTTGGATGATCTTTGAGTATTCTTTGACTTTATCATCCAACATTTGTTTCCAAGTCATCTTTCAGCAGTATGTTTCCTTGTGATGTGATATTCTTCGAGCCGACATGCTCACACTATTTGGTGCCATGATCTTTAGCATCAGAGTTAGTAGAAGCCGTGTTGAAGGTCTTTTGGTTGATCATGACTTTGTTGAATTACAATGATGGTGTAGTGTGAACATGTGGTAGAGGATTGGCATCTTTTCTGCAACTAGCTACAACAGCAACCTGCTACAACATTCCACAGCTACAATCGCCAGAAGTTCCTGCATACGACAGTTAGCAACAAATCGACCGGTACTTACAGGTTCGGACTTCGAGATTGTTAACAGCATAGTGTGAAAATCTCTCTAATCCTTACCAAGACCGTTCCTAATCGAAAACCCACAGAGGGCTTTTTAAGATCGAACCGTAGCACATCAACGATTAGGTGAGTCGCTGGAGATCACTCCACGACTGTAGATCGTTAGAAACCGTCGTGACCACTACGCGTAATCCATAAAGAATTACCGAAGTGACCTGCTTTCAGGGCTGCTTGATGTTGACCCTGGCAGGAATTTCCATTCAATCATTGAGAATTACATTTGTAAATTCCCTCATAAATGTTCTGGCAGATTGCTAAGATCTGCGTAGGACTCTTAAGTTTACAACTGGTGTCCTTAATGTTGAACACCCAGTGTAGAAATAATCCGTGTCCCTATGAGATCTTATTATGCATCTCGTGGCTCTAGACTCAATTGTGCGTTTTGATTTGGTGATCGGAGGCTGGAGAGGACTGCCACCTTTTCAATATCATCTAACTCAGAGTGAGAGAGACGATAGAAATGTATTGATCTCCGTGACAAGTGAAACAAGAGTCCTTTGAGGGACCTTGAGTGGCTAAGGAGGGTTGTGCAGCGTATCACTGGGTCCATGATACTTTGTCTTCAATGCCAGCAATCAAGTAAGTGATTCTGACAGCATATGTATTGACCCGGTTTCTGCCTAAGTTGTAAGGAGGGCTTCTTTCTTTTCACCCTTTATCTTTACAATTCTTTTTCATTCTTCAACCCCTTCAGTGCTTACCGAGACTTCATTACTAGTACCTTGTTGGGTTTGTTCCAGTACTAGCTCCATCTCAGTCGGCACTTTTCCCTTATCCACTTTTCTCCTTTTTTAATCATACCTAAGGACTTCTACACTAACAAGTGGATTATCCCTGGGTAGATCCCTCCGGCTCTGGCGGGATCGTGGGAACTTGAGCCTAACCTAACCATCCTTATAACTCCATGCATTAATTAAAATGGCCGGTCTTTGGTATTCATCCACGATTGCCAAACCAAATCTTTGAAAAATCTCTCAAAGTGTTCATGATTCTGAAACACATTTTCAAACACTTGAGAGTTTTATATTTTTCAAATGCTCCCCCTCAATATGTGCTCGGTTGATTGTTTTATAAATTTGCACATGTTAGGTAGAGCTCGCACTTTTTGAATTGATCAACTTTCAGTGAACATGACCGATTCGAGACACGCTTACATCACTGGTTAGACCAGCTTGAAATTATTACCCGTCCTGGTCAAGTCCATAGAAAGTTTCTCGAAACGGTACACTCTACTCAGACACATCCTTTTCGAGACACGCTTACATCACTAGTTAGACTAGCTTGAAATTATTACCCGGCCAGGATATGTCCTTTCGATTCATGATAGTATATGTTTCGTCAATTCATTTGTTAAGTCTGAGTCACGATCTCATGTTATGCCAAATCCTTTTTGTTTCAACAAACCATTTGCTCCCCCTCAATATATGCATTGATATACAAAAGAGTTTAGCACATATGGGAGAGCTTACATTAACGTTCAAAACATCACATTTTATCAGATTTCATATTTAAATCACATTCTCTCCCCCGATCAAAAATTTCAAACCTTTTGAGATTTGTGATCCCAATTGATTTAAATAAGTTAGAAAATGTGGGAGAAAATGTGTCCGATTTAATATATTCTGATGATAAGACATACTATGCTCCCCCTTAATCTAAGAGGGAGATTCACTGCTTGTTTTGCACAAAGTGACTTTTATGACACGAATGATATTGACCTTTTTGGCACAGATGATGTTATCATTCGCTTCTCTGAGGGAGTCAGTGGTCAACATCGATTATCCATCCACCAACAAAAACGTCCAAGTATTGTAGATCCTCACTTGGTGAGATCGGAACCAATATTGCTTTGTTTCACTGAAGGTGGTGGTGGTGATGACGGTGTTTTTGTTGTTGTTGCTGCCGATGTTGTTGTCGTGGTGAATTCTGAGCCAATCAATAGAGTTTGAACGTCTGATCACATGGTTAGAGCTGGAACTGGCACATTCATATTGGCTATGGAATCTGCATAAGAATATCAACACAGATATACATACATACAGATACACTGTTCCTTAATAGCTACCCTTCAGCAGCTTGCCACATTATAATACCAAGTTCATCTCATATTCAAACCACAATCAGGAACTACGTCAAACCACTATCTAGCATGAAGAGCAAATAGCAATCATGAACATGGCAATTCACACAGATTCAATATTCAATTCAGGATCTTAGGAGCATGATTCTAACATAATAGCTATATACCTAAGCGAATCCTGAGAACATATGCACAATTTCAACAACATTTAAGCAGCAGTCGACCAACAAAAGTCAAACAACATTTGAAACTCATTCATTCAGATCATACAAATGTCAGTGGAGTATTCAAGAACATCAAGCACAATGGGTTTTCTAACTTCTTTTAGATTTTGTGTTTTAAAGTATTTAGGGGATTAAACGAGGATTCCAAAGTAACAAAAATGAACCTTCTATATACATAAAGCTAGGAACTATAGGCAAATTGCACATAATGTCCTAAACTTTCTAGCAACTAACACATTCGGCCATTTGATATAAAGTTTTAGCAAGATCCTCTTCAACTAATACCCCATTAACTACAAAACCCTTTCTAACAAGTATGAGTTAACCAAGAAACCCGTTTGATGATATAAAATTTGAATTCACTCTCCCCCTCAATCAATGACCAGTATTCTAGTTAAAGATTTGTAGTCGTTGATTGAGTGACAAATTTTATGCACAATCTAAGTATAAAAGAATTTCAAGCAACACATAATCACCAGGTGTCTCACAAATAATTTTCAGAAGAATCATAGAATGAAAACTATTTGTATGCAAAGAAGATTTCTCTTCTTTTTTAAGAAATGATGCACTGAAACGTACATCAGATCGAAGAAACATGGATATAAAGTAATCCATGCCCAGGTGAACATCACCCAGTTGGAGGAACAGCCGTCTTTTTGGTGACGTGCTTTCCCCATTTTGAAGCGCGGGTTGCTATCTGAAGTAATAGCAAGCCATTTTAGACATGTTTTACCAATCCATTTTAACTTCTGCTCGAGCTTCATTTAAAGACCCGTGCCATTATTGAATGACATTTCTAAGTCCGTAAATGTTATCGATAAACAGAAGACATGCCTAGGTGAAACTATTTTTGGTCTTTTCTAATTTTTTTTTTAATTTTTATGGTTTTTCTGGATTTACGTTTCTCTATTTACAATTAGCAGGTTTTCTATGAATCTATTTACAGTATGGATTGAGATATATACAAGAATGAATGAAGAAAAATATATACAAGGATACGAACCAAAAACCATTACTCCTCAGCTTTCTGAATCTTCTCCGCTTCCATCATTTGACTAGCTGAAGAGCAACGTGAGCACATTTAATTAGGGATTAATTCAGGCTTTTCACTCTCCCCTAATTAGTGCTCTCCCCCAATCTGACAACCTTTCCGATGAACACCCATAATAGAAGGAAGACTTTGGATGAACGCCCATAATATGAAGAAGTCTTTTGATAACCAAATGCATGCCGTCTTTAGTCTTCTAACACTCCCGTCCTTGAGTAACGCCGTCAAAAACCTTGGGCATCTTTTCGATAGTTTAAGTTGAGCCTCAAATGAAATCTAGCTTAACCCCACAACTCATCAAACAAGAACTGTCATGAGGTTAAGCTAAACCACAAATTTAAGCCCAGTAACAACTTGATTTCAGCTTAACCTCACAACTCATCAAACAAGAACTGTCATGAGATTAGGTTAAAATCAAGTTGGACCTAACCTTAAACTACAGAACAACTTGAACCTAACTTAACTCCACAACTCATCAAACAAGAACTGTCATGGGATTAAGTTAAATATCAAGTTGTAAGAAAAGAACTCAACATTTTTGAATGTAGAGAAGACTGTAGACTCGACCTTCTTCAAGATTGCCCAATGTGGAGGTACAAAATACCAATCATCTTCATCTCACCAAAATCCTTCCAGTAACCTTACATATAACCCATCAGCCCACAGCATTAGGGGTGAGCATGGGGCGGTTCGGTGCGGTTTTTGGCCAAAACCGCCCCGCTCCGGAAAATGCGGTTTTTAAAAAATTGAGGATCCGCACCGCTCGGTTTTTTGCGGTTTCGGTTTTGCGGTTTTGTGCGGTTTCGGGTTGGTTTTTGGTCAAAACCGCCCCGCACCGCAAGATATATTTTTTTTAATTTTTGGTGCAGTTTTTGGTGCGGTTTTGCGGGTTTATGTGGTTTTGGTGCGGTTTTAGTGTGTTATTCTAAAAAATAAAAAAATATATTTAAAAAAATATATCTAAAAAATAAAAAAATATAAATTTTAGTGTGTTATTTTAGTGTGTTATTCTAATATATATATATATATATATATATATATATATATATATATATATATATATATATATATATATATATATATATATTTAAAAAATTATAAATTGTAGAGTGGTGCGGTGCGGTTTTTGCGGTGCGGTTTTTCGGTGAAAACCGAAACCGCACCGCAAAATGCGGTTCGGTTTTTTGTGGGGCGGTTTTTTGTGGTTTTTGCGGTTTTGCGGTTTTTGTGGGGCGGTTTTTTGTGGTTTTTGCGGTTTTGCGGTTTGCGGTTCGGTTTTTGCTCACCCCTACACAGCATACACATGAGATGATAACACCCAACAGAGAATGTAGAGTAGACTGACGACTCGACCTTCTTCAGTCTTGAGTATAACACCAAAGTAACAAGTTGAACCACTGATCATCTATAGTATGTATCCATCCTTGGATATTAAGCCCTGATCACGTGAACCTGTTGTGCGTCCTTGATGTACACATTCTCTCTCCCCTGATGGTTACGATTAATCAGCCCATGACGTAACAGTGAAACGTAAATACCAAGGTAACAAGTTGAACCACTGATCATCTCTGCGGTTATCAACACCGGAATAAATGATTAAGCCCGATCACGTGAACCTTTTGTGCGACCTTGGTGTACACATTTCTCTCCCCCATGATGGTTACGATTAATCGGAATCATCATCATTATGTGTACATGTAGCCTAATGACATATACATGAAGCATTGACTAGAAGCCGTTTGATACTGATTGAACCAGCCCGTGAGAAGATGTCGATTAGCATTCCATGACCCTGTTCTTCAACACCTTGATAGACGGAAGAAGTAGTGTTGGAGAAACATGGTTTGCACGACTCCTGAACTAACGTATTCAGGAGTCGTATGACCATTTCTCAATCATCAATCAACATGTAGAGTCATATTCACCCTTTCCCCCCCTCAAAAATTGCATATGCCTGCCAACTGCAATTTTTGATGATTGAACAAGTGAATATGAATACCATCAACTGTAAGTAGCTTCACTTGACGGTTCTTGAAGACTGACATGTTGTTTATTCACCCTTTCCCCCCTCAAAAATTGCATATGCCTGTCAACTGCAATTGGAAGGATATGTGTGTAGAATTTGAGAAACTTATGCATGATAAGTTTCAGATGAGTTTCATGGGGGAACTTACATTCTTTTTGGGGTTGCAAGTGAAGCAATCAACTGAATGCATATTTATCAGCCAGGATAAATATGTAGCAGAGATACTAAGGAAGTTTCAGTTTACTGATGCTAAAGTGGCAAGCACACCAGTTGATTCAGACAAACCTTTAATTAAAGATGCTGATGGAGAATGTGTTGATGTACACACTTACAGATCTATGATAGGGTCCTTGATGTATCTTACATCATCAAGACCATATATCATGTTTGCTGTATGTGCCTGTGCAAGGTTTCAAGTGACTCCCAAGGCTTCTCATTTAACTGATGTCAAGAGAATCTTTAGATACCTTAAAGGTCAACCTAGGTTGGGTCTGTGGTATCCTAGGGAATCACCTTTTGACTTGGTGGCATATTCAGACAGTGATTATGCTGGTGCAAGCCTTGACAGGAAATCAACAACTGGTGGATGTCAGTTCCTTGGTTGCAGACTTATATCATGGCAGTGTAAGAAGCAGACAATTGTGGCAACTTCTACAACTGAAGCTGAGTATGTAGCTGCTGCAAGTTGTTGTGGTCAAGTGCTTTGGATTCAAAATCAGCTGCTTGACTATGGGTATAATTTTATGAACACCATGATATATATTGACAATAGCAGTACAATTTGCATAATTAAAAATCCAGTGTAGCATTCTAAAACAAAACACATAGAAATTAGGCATCATTTCATTAGAGACTGCAATGAGAAAAAGTTAATTCAAGTGGTTAAAATTGATTCTGAACATAACTTTGCAGATCTTCTCACCAAGGCTTTTGATGTAGGGAGGTTTTAATACTTGGTAGCAAGTATTGGAATGCTCAATCCTTAAAGTTTTTAAAACTGTGTATTTTTGTATATTACAATGGATTTGTACTGCTAGGTTTATCAAAAGGTACTGTTATGTATAGTTTGTACTGCTAGTACAAATTTGGTCTGTTTTGATAGAACTGTTAGTCATATGTTTATACTGTTATGAAGCAAGTGCTTTGAACTTTGTTTTCTTGGTTTTGGACTAACAATTGCAGGTCATGAAGTTGATAATGACAAAACCATATGAAAGATGTCACTTCCCCTTAACCTATGCAATATCATCAAGGATCTTCAAGTTGCAAATCTTCAATGTACCCAGAGCCCTCAAGCTCTCATGAGCAGTATTTGAAAGATTAAGCATAAAGGAATTACATGTGCATAGTGTGAGCAACATATGGTGGTTCAGTTGCTAACATAATAGGTTAATGATGAATAGAGTTTGGGAATTCGTTAACAAAGGTTTTATACTTAAGTTAATTGATTCTTTAAAACTTCTTTCTTGAAATCTTATTATGATGTTTTGAATTGGAATTGATGGCTTAGTTAGTCAGACAGTAACTGACATAACTCACTTTCTACCATTTTATACTTTTGTATAATGAGTTAGTCTAAGGACATCTGGTAGAAAGAACAGTGAGCAAACGTGAATCTAACACTTGTGTTAGAGGCAACAACTGCCACGAGCTGGAAACCCTGTCAAGAAAGTTATTTGAATGAGTTTATCTGATCAAATGCAGTGATTTATAATTGAAAACATTGGTTCTCACACAACCAGAGGTTGCATTAAACCGAAATCATGATTAAGTGTCTGTCTTTACACTTAATCCCTTCAAAATGGTTGGTAGCAGTATGGTTTTTAATCAAAATTGTGTTCATACTGCTGAGTCAAATTTTTCCAAAAAGTTTGTACTGCCAGGCTTAAAATTAGTACTGGTAGGCTTAAGTTTGTATTGCTGGATAGTCGTTAGTACTGGTGCGAAATAACAACTTTTTGAAAATAGCCATTGAGAGTTTGTTGGGATTTTTACTGATCATTTCCTTGGTTTAAGGGTTTTCTTTTTGGATATTTTTACTTTTATATTATTATCTAAGCCATATCTTCAATTAAAAGTTATCTTTTGATTAAAGTCGGTCCAATAGAAACCCTAACAAGCCTCTCATAATATCTCAATTCACTTTCTTCTTCTACTTTCTACCCTAAAAATCAACTATTCACAGCAGTCAAATCATTTTTTACTGAAAAAATAATGGCTACTTTATCCTTTGTTGACAAGCACAACGTGGTTGCTTTCTTGGAAAAAGCAGAGGATGATGCTACTTTTCATCAGATAGTGGACTTTTTAAATGGTACTCACATAAGGTATTCTTTACTCTTAAATCCCACTATCTATGTCTCCCACATCAAACAGTTTTGGCAGACTGCGACTGTCAAAACATTTGAAAATGGTGACAAAGAGTTAAATGCTAAAGTGGATGGTAAATCTATCACTATTACTGAATCATCACTCAGGAGGCATCTCCACTTGGATGATGATAATGGTATTACTGTTATGCCAAACACTGAGATTTTTGAAAATTTAACCAGGATGGGGTATAACACTCAATCACAAGCTTTAACTTTTCAAAAGAGTCGTTTTGCCCCTCAATGAAGATTTTTAATTCACACAATCCTTCACTGTCTTAGTCCTAAGAAAACCTCATGGGAACAGTTCAGTAGCAATATTACAACTGCTCTCATTTGCTTAGCTACTGATAGAACTTTCAATTTTTCTAAACTCATTTTTGAAGGTATTGTTAAAAATGTTGATAGCAAGTCAAATTTTTTGATGTATCCCAGGTTCATCCAAACAATTTTGAACATGAGAAAACATCAACTTCTTCCACACAAAACTGTTTATCCAACACCCAAACTTACCCAAAAAAATTTTAGTAACATGAAAATGGCTTCAAGAGGGTATAGTGGGGAAGAAGTTTGACTTTTTGATTCTATGCTCCAAGTTCAGGGTGAAGGAGCAACACGCCCAGTTGACTCCCATCACACACCCACACCATCAGAACAATCACCTTCACAACAAAATTCATCAACAGATAGGACTACATCCAGACAGGACTCTGATGTACCTCAGCACAGAGCTCCTGCCCCTCCTAATGTAGCAGATGAGGCTGACTATGTCAGTATGGAAAGGGCTGCTTCTACTGTCTCAGGCTTAGAAGCTGGACAGGACAAAAGTAACATACCTAAGACCCAATCCATGGCAACACCAACAGTACCTAGTACTCTTGGTGGAATCCCAAGCCAAATGGAAACTCTGGGTGGCTCAGAAGCTCACCATATGGTGGACTATGAGTCTTTGCCCCATGATGCACCTCTCCCTGAAGGTCACACATCAGGAAGTGCTGAGGGCAGCAACACACTTAAGGAATTGATGGAAATTTGTGCATAATTGTCTGAAAAAGTAAACACTTTGGAAGCTGATCTCAAGAGTCACAAGAAGAACTTTGGAGTAGTCTACACTAAGCTGGTTTTAAAAGTGAAACAATTGGAGAATACAGTCATGACACTTAAAAGGAAAAGATCAGCACAAGTGGTGGTATCAACAAGTTCATCAGAGGGTCCAAGTGCAGATCAAGATGAGGAATCTTCCAAACAGGGGAGGAAGATTGCCTAATTAGATGCAAATCCTGACATTTCTTTGGTTCAAGAGGAGTATGATACTCAGGGGAGGCAATAACAACAAATGGATCATGGTACTGCTGACTTTACAGAAGGTACTGGTAGTGCATTTCAAGGTACTGCTAGTATTCAGGATCTTATTACTGCTGGCTATCAAGGTACTGCTAATGCAGTATATACAAGAAGACCAAGGATTTCAAGAGCAGACAAGGGCAAGACAATAATGACAGAGCAAGAACCATCTTCTCAGAAGTTATCCAAGAAGCAACAAGCTCAGTTGGCCCTTGATGAAGAATTAGCTCAGAAATTTCATGAAGAAGAGTTAGAAAGGGTAGTTGAGGAAGAAAGATTAGCTGAAGAAAAAAGATTGGCTGCATTTATGTTTGAAAGAAAGTTTCTGTAAGACATAACCATCTTGATCGTGTGGATGATTCGGGTGGTCTTGTGTTATGAAAGTATAGATCCATGGTGAGTTAGTAGAGAGATGTTAGTGAGAGAGAGGGGAAACTCAAAAAACAAAAGATTAGATTAGATGAAATGTGAGTTCCACCCTTCCCTTGTGTGGGAAGGGTTATATATATAGTCCTAATATTGTGCCCCTAGTGGGCTGTGGAGTGAGCTGACAGTGGAAAAAGCCCCGACCCACTCCACAAATATAAATACGACTAGTCTAATAAAACTAATATTACTAATATTACTAATAATACTAAACTAATATAAATAAGCCTACGAGCTATGTGAATGCTAAATAGATGCTCGGGGTGACCGAACCTTCATCTGAATATTTATATTTCTAACAATCTCCCCCTAAGGGAGGTCACCCCGAAAATAATAACTTGAATTCTAGCATTATGTCTTCAGACCTTGTCTTCATAGCTCGTAGTCTTTGATTCTTCAATGTCATGAAACTTTGTGCATTCAACAGTGTTCGTTTGATGACCGTTTGATCGTCTTGGATGATCTTTGAGTATTCTTTGACTTTATCATCCAACATTTGTTTCCAAGTCATCTTTCAGCAGTATGTTTCCTTGTGATGTGATATTCTTCGAGCCGACATGCTCACACTATTTGGTGCCATGATCTTTAGCATCAGAGTTAGTAGAAGCCGTGTTGAAGGTCTTTTGGTTGATCATGACTTTGTTGAATTACAATGATGGTGTAGTGTGAACATGTGGTAGAGGATTGGCATCTTTTCTGCAACTAGCTACAACAGCAACCTGCTACAACATTCCACAGCTACAATCGCCAGAAGTTCCTGCATACGACAGTTAGCAACAAATCGACCGGTACTTACAGGTTCGGACTTCGAGATTGTTAACAGCATAGTGTGAAAACTCTCTCTAATCCTTACCAAGACCGTTCCTAATCGAAAACCCACAGAGGGCTTTTTAAGATCGAACCGTAGCACATCAACGATTAGGTGAGTCGCTGGAGATCACTCCACGACTGTAGATCGTTAGAAACCGTCGTGACCACTACGCGTAATCCATAAAGAATTACCGAAGTGACCTGCTTTCAGGGCTGCTTGATGTTGACCCTGGCAGGAATTTCCATTCAATCATTGAGAATTACATTTGTAAATTCCCTCATAAATGTTCTGGCAGATTGCTAAGATCTGCGTAGGACTCTTAAGTTTACAACTGGTGTCCTTAATGTTGAACACCCAGTGTAGAAATAATCCGTGTCCCTATGAGATCTTATTATGCATCTCGTGGCTCTAGACTCAATTGTGCGTTTTGATTTGGTGATCGGAGGCTGGAGAGGACTGCCACCTTTTCAATATCATCTAACTCAGAGTGAGAGAGACGATAGAAATGTATTGATCTCCGTGACAAGTGAAACAAGAGTCCTTTGAGGGACCTTGAGTGGCTAAGGAGGGTTGTGCAGCGTATCACTGGGTCCATGATACTTTGTCTTCAATGCCAGCAATCAAGTAAGTGATTCTGACAGCATATGTATTGACCCGGTTTCTGCCTAAGTTGTAAGGAGGGCTTCTTTCTTTTCACCCTTTATCTTTACAATTCTTTTTCATTCTTCAACCCCTTCAGTGCTTACCGAGACTTCATTACTAGTACCTTGTTGGGTTTGTTCCAGTACTAGCTCCATCTCAGTCGGCACTTTTCCCTTATCCACTTTTCTCCTTTTTTAATCATACCTAAGGACTTCTACACTAACAAGTGGATTATCCCTGGGTAGATCCCTCCGGCTCTGGCGGGATCGTGGGAACTTGAGCCTAACCTAACCATCCTTATAACTCCATGCATTAATTAAAATGGCCGGTCTTTGGTATTCATCCACGATTGCCAAACCAAATCTTTGAAAAATCTCTCAAAGTGTTCATGATTCTGAAACACATTTTCAAACACTTGAGAGTTTTATATTTTTCAAATGCTCCCCCTCAACATGTGCTCGGTTGATTGTTTTATAAATTTGCACATGTTAGGTAGAGCTCGCACTTTTTGAATTGATCAACTTTCAGTGAACATGACCGATTCGAGACACGCTTACATCACTGGTTAGACCAGCTTGAAATTATTACCCGTCCTGGTCAAGTCCATAGAAAGTTTCTCGAAACGGTACACTCTACTCAGACACATCCTTTTCGAGACACGCTTACATCACTAGTTAGACTAGCTTGAAATTATTACCCGGCCAGGATATGTCCTTTCGATTCATGATAGTATATGTTTCGTCAATTCATTTGTTAAGTCTGAGTCACGATCTCATGTTATGCCAAATCCTTTTTGTTTCAACAAACCATTTGCTCCCCCTCAATATATGCATTGATATACAAAAGAGTTTAGCACATATGGGAGAGCTTACATTAACGTTCAAAACATCACATTTTATCAGATTTCATATTTAAATCACATTCTCTCCCCCGATCAAAAATTTCAAACCTTTTGAGATTTGTGATCCCAATTGATTTAAATAAGTTAGAAAATGTGGAGAAAATGTGTCCGATTTAATATATTCTGATGATAAGACATACTATGCTCCCCCTTAATCTAAGAGGGAGATTCACTGCTTGTTTTGCACAAAGTGACTTTTATGACACGAATGATATTGACCTTTTTGGCACAGATGATGTTATCATTCGCTTCTCTGAGGGAGTCAGTGGTCAACATCGATTATCCATCCACCAACAAAAACGTCCAAGTATTGTAGATCCTCACTTGGTGAGATCGGAACCAATATTGCTTTGTTTCACTGAAGGTGGTGGTGGTGATGACGGTGTTTTTGTTGTTGTTGCTGCCGATGTTGTTGTCGTGGTGAATTCTGAGCCAATCAATAGAGTTTGAACGTCTGATCACATGGTTAGAGCTGGAACTGGCACATTCATATTGGCTATGGAATCTGCATAAGAATATCAACACAGATATACATACATACAGATACACTGTTCCTTAATAGCTACCCTTCAGCAGCTTGCCACATTATAATACCAAGTTCATCTCATATTCAAACCACAATCAGGAACTACGTCAAACCACTATCTAGCATGAAGAGCAAATAGCAATCATGAACATGGCAATTCACACAGATTCAATATTTAATTCAGGATCTTAGGAGCATGATTCTAACATAATAGCTATATACCTAAGCGAATCCTGAGAACATATGCACAATTTCAACAACATTTAAGCAGCAGTCGACCAACAAAAGTCAAACAACATTTGAAACTCATTCATTCAGATCATACAAATGTCAGTGGAGTATTCAAGAACATCAAGCACAATGGGTTTTCTAACTTCTTTTAGATTTTGTGTTTTAAAGTATTTAGGGGATTAAACGAGGATTCCAAAGTAACAAAAATGAACCTTCTATATACATAAAGCTAGGAACTATAGGCAAATTGCACATAATGTCCTAAACTTTCTAGCAACTAACACATTCGGCCATTTGATATAAAGTTTTAGCAAGATCCTCTTCAACTAATACCCCATTAACTACAAAACCCTTTCTAACAAGTATGAGTTAACCAAGAAACCCGTTTGATGATATAAAATTTGAATTCACTCTCCCCCTCAATCAATGACCAGTATTCTAGTTAAAGATTTGTAGTCGTTGATTGAGTGACAAATTTTATGCACAATCTAAGTATAAAAGAATTTCAAGCAACACATAATCACCAGGTGTCTCACAAATAATTTTCAGAAGAATCATAGAATGAAAACTATTTGTATGCAAAGAAGATTTCTCTTCTTTTTTAAGAAATGATGCACTGAAACGTACATCAGATCGAAGAAACATGGATATAAAGTAATCCATGCCCAGGTGAACATCACCCAGTTGGAGGAACAGCCGTCTTTTTGGTGACGTGCTTTCCCCATTTTGAAGCGCGGGTTGCTATCTGAAGTAATAGCAAGCCATTTTAGACATGTTTTACCAATCCATTTTAACTTCTGCTCGAGCTTCATTTAAAGACCCGTGCCATTATTGAATGACATTTCTAAGTCCGTAAATGTTATCGATAAACAGAAGACATGCCTAGGTGAAACTATTTTTGGTCTTTTCTAATTTTTTTTTTAATTTTTATGGTTTTTCTGGATTTACGTTTCTCTATTTACAATTAGCAGGTTTTCTATGAATCTATTTACAGTATGGATTGAGATATATACAAGAATGAATGAAGAAAAATATATACAAGGATACGAACCAAAAACCATTACTCCTCAGCTTTCTGAATCTTCTCCGCTTCCATCATTTGACTAGCTGAAGAGCAACGTGAGCACATTTAATTAGGGATTAATTCAGGCTTTTCACTCTCCCCTAATTAGTGCTCTCCCCCAATCTGACAACCTTTCCGATGAACACCCATAATAGAAGGAAGACTTTGGATGAACGCCCATAATATGAAGAAGTCTTTTGATAACCAAATGCATGCCGTCTTTAGTCTTCTAACACTCCCGTCCTTGAGTAACGCCGTCAAAAACCTTGGGCATCTTTTCGATAGTTTAAGTTGAGCCTCAAATGAAATCTAGCTTAACCCCACAACTCATCAAACAAGAACTGTCATGAGGTTAAGCTAAACCACAAATTTAAGCCCAGTAACAACTTGATTTCAGCTTAACCTCACAACTCATCAAACAAGAACTGTCATGAGATTAGGTTAAAATCAAGTTGGACCTAACCTTAAACTACAGAACAACTTGAACCTAACTTAACTCCACAACTCATCAAACAAGAACTGTCATGGGATTAAGTTAAATATCAAGTTGTAAGAAAAGAACTCAACATTTTTGAATGTAGAGAAGACTGTAGACTCGACCTTCTTCAAGATTGCCCAATGTGGAGGTACAAAATACCAATCATCTTCATCTCACCAAAATCCTTCCAGTAACCTTACATATAACCCATCAGCCCACAGCATTAGGGGTGAGCATGGGGCGGTTCGGTGCGGTTTTTGGCCAAAACCGCCCCGCTCCGGAAAATGCGGTTTTTAAAAAATTGAGGATCCGCACCGCTCGGTTTTTTGCGGTTTCGGTTTTGCGGTTTTGTGCGGTTTCGGGTTGGTTTTTGGTCAAAACCGCCCCGCACCGCAAGATATATTTTTTTTAATTTTTGGTGCAGTTTTTGGTGCGGTTTTGCGGGTTTATGTGGTTTTGGTGCGGTTTTAGTGTGTTATTCTAAAAAATAAAAAAATATATTTAAAAAAATATATCTAAAAAATAAAAAAATATAAATTTTAGTGTGTTATTTTAGTGTGTTATTCTAATATATATATATATATATATATATATATATATATATATATATATATATATATATATATATATATATATATATTTAAAAAATTATAAATTGTAGAGTGGTGCGGTGCGGTTTTTGCGGTGCGGTTTTTCGGTGAAAACCGAAACCGCACCGCAAAATGCGGTTCGGTTTTTTGTGGGGCGGTTTTTTGTGGTTTTTGCGGTTTTGCGGTTTTTGTGGGGCGGTTTTTTGTGGTTTTTGCGGTTTTGCGGTTTGCGGTTCGGTTTTTGCTCACCCCTACACAGCATACACATGAGATGATAACACCCAACAGAGAATGTAGAGTAGACTGACGACTCGACCTTCTTCAGTCTTGAGTATAACACCAAAGTAACAAGTTGAACCACTGATCATCTATAGTATGTATCCATCCTTGGATATTAAGCCCTGATCACGTGAACCTGTTGTGCGTCCTTGATGTACACATTCTCTCTCCCCTGATGGTTACGATTAATCAGCCCATGACGTAACAGTGAAACGTAAATACCAAGGTAACAAGTTGAACCACTGATCATCTCTGCGGTTATCAACACCGGAATAAATGATTAAGCCCGATCACGTGAACCTTTTGTGCGACCTTGGTGTACACATTTCTCTCCCCCATGATGGTTACGATTAATCGGAATCATCATCATTATGTGTACATGTAGCCTAATGACATATACATGAAGCATTGACTAGAAGCCGTTTGATACTGATTGAACCAGCCCGTGAGAAGATGTCGATTAGCATTCCATGACCCTGTTCTTCAACACCTTGATAGACGGAAGAAGTAGTGTTGGAGAAACATGGTTTGCACGACTCCTGAACTAACGTATTCAGGAGTCGTATGACCATTTCTCAATCATCAATCAACATGTAGAGTCATATTCACCCTTTCCCCCCCTCAAAAATTGCATATGCCTGCCAACTGCAATTTTTGATGATTGAACAAGTGAATATGAATACCATCAACTGCAAGTAGCTCCACTTGATGGTTCTTGAAGACTGACATGTTGTTTATTCACCCTTTCCCCCCCTCAAAAATTGCATATGCCTGTCAACTGCAATTTTTGGTTGAATATGTGAATAAAAGTATACTCCAATATGCGCCGATCCACTTGAAGACTGAATAAGCACAGAAAGAGCATGAAACTTGTTGATGAGAATGGCCATAAATAAGAAGATTCCTCTTCTTTTGAGATAAAGTGCACTCAAGCGTACACTTTTATTTTCTTTGATGAACGAGGCCTGAACTGATATGAACAGACATCATAATGATGAAGAGCGAGGCCTGCACTGATATGTACAGACGTCATAATGTTGAAGAGCGAGGCCGGAACTGAGGTATTCAGACGTCATAATGTTGAAGAGCGAGGCCTGCACTGATGTGTACAGACGTCATTATGTTAAAGAGCGAGCCCTGCACTGACTTGTACAGACGTCATAATCTCTCTCTTTACTACTTCTCTCATCTAACTCGATACCAACCCCATTATCATTTGTCGACTTGACGTCGTGACCACTGATGGAGAGATACCCAATATGATGAACTTGAGACTGAAGTAATATAACCCGAACTTGTGACTTAAACTTGTACTAATGCGTGACAAAGAGCGGTGTAGAGACTTCGTGCAACATCGAATCCCTAAGTACTCTATACTCTTCAACCAACCAACCATCAAGTATAAGACGTACATCACCTCTTGGATATCCACAACTTCGTGTGACACTGAGCACTACAACATGACTCCTTAAAGTGATAGTTATTTTGCAATAGAGAGAAAGAAAAAATAACTAGATATCCAAGTCCTCGTCATTGTAAATGTTGAAAGCTCGAACAAGGATCTCGAAGAATCTTCATCCAACCTCCCCGATATCTTCAGATTCTAAGTACACGCACCCATGAAATTTCACTTCAGCCTCAAATAAATAATACTGAACTAACCCCGTAGTCACATCTTGTCGATTAAATGCCTCGATCCAGCCATTTGTGATGTTATAGCTGAACTTTGATAATGGTTTTAACCCGATCATGGTCAAGAGAGCATAGTTCATCATCACGGGATTTTACAAATCTATGATTTAAACCGAGAAATAAGTTCTTTCGCGGGATTTTACAAAACCAAGAAGAAACCGTGAGACAGTAACAGATTGAATGTGGCATGACCGATTTGGATTTGGTGAGCATCAGTTTGGGTTAAGAATATCTTGAGAATTACAGATCACATCACACCTTTTAAAATCTTTGTCCAACTAACCAACCTCGAACACAAACCACTATTTGTGACCACTTGATGAGGGAAACCCGATATACCAATCTTGCAAATGAAGTAGAATTACTCAAATTTGTTACCTAAGCTTGCATTGTTGTTGGAAGAACGGTGTTAAGTCTTTAAGTGCTTAATGTTATCCTGACAAAGCATGAGACTTTCATCACCTCTTGCGATTATCCACAACGTCTTCTACGTGTGACACTGAGTACTGCAATGTATCTCTTTTAAGTGATAGTTTACCAGTTCTTCAACCATCCACCCCGACTTCTGGAAACTAGATAACCCAAGTCTTCAACTTACATCATAAGCATGAGCAAGTTATCATTGAAATCATGCATCCAACCATCCCCGATTTCAAGATAAAATAGGTAGACTCTTTCGTGAAATCCAACTTCACCCTCAAGCAAGGAATATCAAATTAACTTCGTAATTAATTTGTGCGGTTGAATAGTCAAAGAGAGAAGAAACAAGCGCTAATTATTAGCAGTGCCCAAGACTCATAGTCAGTCCAATCAAACATAGCTGTCTGTCCCAGCTGCTTGGATGATATCAGATGCAGTGCATGGAATATATGTCGTACTGTGTACAGGATTTTACAGTTCTTTGAGATTTACCCAAGAAATAAATTCAAGAGCAAACTGCACAACAGTAAGTATCAGACTGCTGAAATCTTAAGCAATTCGCTAAGCCCCAAACCGCTGAAAGCTAACCCACTAAAGCTGGAACCGCTAATATTCAAACCTCTGGAGACTGAACCCCTGAATCCTGAATCGCTACGATCTGACCCGCTGAAACCGGAACTGCTAGTATATAAACCGCTGGAGACTGAACCAATACGATCTGACCCGCTGTAACCGGAACCGCTAAAATTCACATCGCTGGAGACGGAACCGCTAGGAAACTCGCGCTAATTCTCCCCCTCAAAAAGGGCATGAAATGACCTTTTTGCCAAAAATTGAAAGTTCGTGATGGTTGTGAATTTGTCAGGCACAATACATGGAAAGAAACAAATAAAATTACTGCAATGACGATGGAGATTAAGACACTCTTGTAGTAACCCCTTGCTTGTCTCCTCATCAACGGCTTAGTAGATTAACAAAGTCACTGAAGCTCGTAATATGCCAAAGCCGCTTGATGAAATATGATTAGCTATAGAATGTGTAACAGGTTAAAACACGTCTCTGAACAAACTACCTCTCGTCTTTAAGTCTGACCACCTCTTGAGAAGATCTTGTACTACAATCCCATTAGAAGCTTGAGAAACAACAATCACTTGATGAAGCTTGATAAAGGACAAGTTCGCGACTTATACTTGCACTAAATTTGTGAATTAGAACCTATATTGAGCACAACAACGTAACTCCTTTAAATATAGGTGGTGATATATACCCAACCTTCCATCCTTTATTGTATATATCCACTTCTTGAACATCCAAGTCTAATCACCTCAATCACCTAATATTGCAAATTGTGATTTAGAACCTATATTGAGCACAACAACGTAACTCCTTTAAATATAGGTAGTGATATATACCCAACCTTCCATCCTTTATTGTATATATCCACTTCTTGAACATCCAAGTCTAATCACCTTAAATACGCTCGAGCAAGGGTCATCAAACATCGTGCATCCATCCTCCCCGAGATGTTTGTGACACTAAGTACACCAACCCATGAATTAACAAACCAACCAAGTCACCATAATTTCCCAATTCCTGCCGCTCTCGAAGCACAAACTTTTCCTAAGAAAAATAGTCAAACCCCATAATTATTTTATTATGTCTAAATCCAAGCCCAGCCTACTTGTCTAAAATTAATTTGACGGGATTTTACAACTCTTGAGATTTAAACCGAGAAATCGAATCTTTCGCGGGATTTTCTAAAATCATCAAGAGAAACCATGAAATCAACACGAATGCCCAAGAGTGAATAGCAATACTAATCTTTAAAATTCAAGTCAAAGAAGTCAAATCTCAACTGGATCAAATTGCAACAAGTCAAGTCACACTTTGTCAAATCGCAACAAGTCAAATTGCAATCAACCAAGTCGCAATAAGTCAAATCGCAAGAGTCACCTCGCAACGTCAAATTGCAACTACTCAAATTACAATCAGTCAAATCGCAACAAGTCAAAACGCAACTTGACACATCGCAATTTAAACAAATTGTTATTTGTCAGCTATAACTCAAGTTGCAAAGATCAAATTGCTGGCTCACTCAAGTCGTAGGCACTAATAGAACAATGCGGCAAAATCCACAACTTGGTAATCACGTTGACATTCATAAACCCAAATACTGACAGTGACGTGTGTATCCTTGTAAATTTTGTACCACCAAAATACCGCTCAATATCGTCAACCCATATCACACCCAAGAGAATACGTAATAAACATATGCCAGCCTTATAACCGAGACTCGGCCCAATGCAATATAGTGCCATATAATAGCCCAAAACAATTAACCTCATGATCCTTTCCGACTAACATTAACCCATCCCATGTTTTGTTTAATATCACAGACCCCAATCATACCAAAAATTTGTATTATCATATTTGAGCTCAAAAACACATAAATGATACAAATTTTTGGATAAGTAATTTTGCAGCTGAGTAACCAGTTAACATTACTTATACGATTAGAGCCCATGATCATGGTTAGTCCAACAGAAAATTTACTTGGCTATAATCTCAGCCCAACACCTTTTCGATAGAAGCCCATGTCCAATGCATCCTTAACACAAACCTAATCCTGATATATATAAGCACCACATCCTAAATTTACTCACAATTACTAACCCTAATCACACTTTTCATTAGTATCCGCCCACCACAAGACAATCCTTTCCCTTATCCAACCGGTCTCATCACAACCCGATCAAAGTCTCATCACAATATCAGTTTAAATCACTCATCAAATCATGCATCACACAAACCCATCATCTATTCCAAAACAAATACACGCCGAAGCACTTGTGTGACATCAAGGTATGGTGAAATAGATCTCGGGTAGGTTGTTTTTCGTATAGGTTTCAACCGAATGAGAGATTTAAATGAAACTGTTTGTTTTGTTCATCTCTTTTAATTATTCGGATATTAAATGAAAGAGGTGAAGCCTCCACAAATCGATCGATGATGATGTTCCTTTTCGTGCGTAGATCTTGAAAAGGTCATGAAATACTTTGTTAAGCACGAAATGATTTCAGAGATCTTTGTATATTCTTTAAATTTAAGTTTGAGTCTAGCTGTTGGTTGGATGAGGCAGTTTTAGGATAGTAGTGATTTGTTGTTGATGTGTTTAGGTAGTGTTGGATTTGTTAAGGATGCTGTTGTTGGATGGTATGATACATTAAATTTCTTTTCGAGTCTAGTAATGAGAGTTGGGTATGTTCGGTTGTAATCGGTTTGTGTTTGGACATATGTTAGCAGTTGGTTTGATATGATTTGGCACTATGTTTGTAGTCATTGTCACTAATTCTGCTTCATCTCCTTTCTTTTTATCTTTTTGAGTTTTCTTGACTAGTCAACTGTGGCCCACCGCTGCAGTCACAAAACCGCTACAGTCGCTAAACCGCTGAAGGTTAAACCGCCAAAAAGTTAAACCGCCGAAAGTCAATAAACCGCCAGTCAATACACCGCCAGTCCATAAACCGCCAGTCAATAAACCGCCAGTCAACAAACCGCTGCAGTCTACAAACCGCTGCAGTCAGCAAACCGCTACAGGTAACCGACAAAACAGTCACTTTCAGTCAATTTGTGTTCTTTTCGGTTTTAGTTAAGCTCCAAACAGCCCTCCCAGTATTCACCAAACCGCCAGCAAGAACAAGCATCTTTTGACAAGCCGCTACGAAGAATAACTTTTATAGCCACACTTTTAATCCAACCGCAAGAAAGAGCAAAACAAGAACAACACGTGGTGTTACATCTTTGAACGTATGAAATACTAAACACAACACATGTTTTCGATAAAGACCAAAAAAATCGTTCACAGAAAATCTTTCGCAAACCAAGCCATACGTTCAAACAAAAGAGTTAATTTTCTCTTAACAGGACACAAAGAATTAATATTCTCTTAACTGGGCTAGGTTCAAGTCCAAAAACATTTAAAGCCCAACATTCATAATACACTGTACGATCCCAAAGAGAATCTTGAAAAATGGTATTCGGACCAAAAAAAATAAGACAAGAAAAATAGACACCGGGAATCCAAGCACAATCAATCGAACTTAACCATGGCTCTTGATACCAATTGTAAGACATAACCATCTTGATTGTGTGGATGATTCAGGTGGTCTTGTGTTATGAAAGTATAGATCCATGGTGAGTTAGTAGAGAGATGTTAGTGAGAGAGAGGGGAAACTCAAAAAACAAAAGATTAGATTAGATGAAATGTGAGTTCCACCCTTCCCTTGTGTGGGAAGGGTTATATATATAGTCCTAATATTGTGCCCCTAGTGGGCTGTGGAGTGAGCTGACAGTGGGGAAAGCCCCGACCCACTCCACAAATATAAATACGACTAGTCTAATAAAACTAATATTACTAATATTACTAATAATACTAAACTAATATAAATAAGCCTACGAGCTATGTGAATGCTAAATAGATGCTCGGGGTGACCGAACCTTCATCTGAATATTTATATTTCTAACAGTTTCAGACTGAAGAAGAAGAGAGAGCTGCTCAGATTCTTGCTGATAAGGAGTTAGCTGCAAAGCTACAAGAAGAAGAAATGTCTAAGTTCACCACAGAAGAGCAAGAATCAGCACTTGATGATCTATTACAGGAGATCATAAAGAAGCAAAGTAAAAAAGAAAGTTTATCAGAAGAAACCTCCTTCAAGAAGTGAACAACTAAGATATATGAAGAATTATCTGAAGCATCAGGACACCTGGAAAGAAGAGCATTTCAAGTATACATCTTATGAAGAGATTCAAAAGATCTACATTGATACACATAGAAGAATACATATGTTTCTCAGAGGTGATCCTGAAAGAAGTGAAGGAAGAGGAGAAAAGAGAGCAGCAGAACAGTTGGAATCAGGAGATTCCAAGAAACAAAGAACTGAGGATGAATCAGTTCAAGAAGAACATGCAGAGGAACAAAAGATAGAGGAAGAAAAGCAGGATGAATCATTGAGGAAAAGACATCGACTGATGAGCAGATCCATAGTATGATAGTAGTGGTTCCAGAATCCCTTAACATTGATCCCCTTCAAGCCAAGCATCCTATTATTTGTTGGGAAACGTTTTGTATTGTTCAAGTATTGATCATATTGTATTTAGGTTGCTTAGGCCTTTAGGTTTGTTATTAGGCCCAGCCCGTGTAGAAGGCCCATGGGCTGTGTCGTTTTATTTATTTTATTATTGTTAATTTTGTATTATGTTAAGTTAGTTGGGCTAGTAGCCCATTTCTCATGTAAAACTATAAATACCCCTCCCATCCAAGGGAGAGGGTTGTTGGTTGATGAATTCTAATCATTTGGTATTATTGTGTGTTAATCATCTCCCTTCCATCTCTTTCTCTCTCTAGCTTTCTCTCTCTAGATCTAGTAGGTAATTAGTGGTAGCTTAATTCATAATAGTTTAAAACATCAAGTGGTATCATTCGCCTAGGGGTAATTTAGGTTGTTAGAAGGTTAGATCTAAGAAAAATTAAGAAATCCGAATTGTTAGACTAGTTACTGTTCATCCGAGTTGTTACTGTTCTTCAGACATATATTCATCGAATTTTTTGTTCACCGAAGTTTCATTGATCGAACTTGTACGATCATCGAACTACTGATTATTCACCGAGCTAGGTGGTATAATCGAATTTCTGGGTTTAATCGAACTATTTGATCGAACTTTCGTAACCGAACTTTCATAACCGAATTTTTCATAATCGAACTTTCGTAATCGAACTTTCGTAATCGAACTTCAGTGATCGAATTTCAGTGATCGAACTTCCGTAGTCGAACTTCAGTAGTCGAACTTCAGTAGTCGAATTTTAGTAACCGAACAACTTTGATCGAACAAGTGCTTAACCGAACAAGTAATTGATCCTTATCTAATCTTCACACAACAACCGTCTTTATCCTTTAAAGATCCTTAACCGTCACAAGCTACTACACGATGTCTCAACCACCACACTTTAATTACTACTACCAGCTACAGCAATATCCTCAGCAACAACAATACTCTCAACAACAACAACAGTTTCCTCAACAATATCCACAACATCATGCATATGTGCAACAACATCAATTCATTCCTCCACCACAACTATCTCCACAACAAATAATGCAACAAAATTACCTTCAGAACAATCCTTCAGTGTCCAGAGAACCTCACTGGTTTCATAAGATGTGTGAAGCTATAAGCAGTCAGCAATCTCGTCATGAGGCTGGAAATCAAGATACTCCACCCATGTTAACACCTGGAAACTATGTGCAGTGGGCAAGTAGGTTTCTCCGATTCATTGAACTCCACAAACCCCATGGACCGTATTTGAAGCATGTCATCACTGTGGGACCCTTTCCTGAACCAGTAATTGTTGTTCCAGCAACTCCTGAAAGAGAAGAAACATCCACCCCTATTGCTGTTTCTAGCTATACAGCCGAACAAGCCTTACAACAAGAAGCAAATGGAATGGCAATGGCATTCATCCTTCAGGGAATTCCAAATCCCATCTATCGAAGTGTTGATGCTCAGAAGACTGCAAAGGATATGTGGGAGCATGTACATCTTCTGATGGAAGGAACAGAGCTCAATCAGGAAGACCTTGAATCTAAATTGTACATGGAATTCAACAATTTTATTATGGAACCAGGGGAAACAATCGAATCATACTACCACCGCTTCACAAATGTTGTTAATGACCTTGATCGTCATGACATGAAGTTTCCAAGGATTGCAATCAACTCCAAATTTCTGGGATGCCTAGGTCCTAAATGGCAGAAATATGCAACGTTTGTTAGGCAATCAAAGAAGATTGGTGAGATCAAATATGGATTGATTTATGATTTTCTCAAACAACATCAATCAGAGGTGGATAAAAAAGTAGCAGCAAGAGGAGGTTTCATACCAGGACCACAACCTAATTCGCTTGCACTAATGGCTCAACCAAACTTCTCTCTACCTTCTCAGGAATTTGGAAACTCATCTTATCAACCAAGCTTTCAACCTCAAAACCAACTTGTCCCATATGAACCACCATCTCTACAATCAGGCAACCAATTGGTAACCTATAACAACACTGATTCCAACTTTTACACCAACACTGAATATGATGAAGAAGAAGAAGCTTTCAGTTCCCTCAATGAAGCATTTGGGTTGATTGCTAAAGCGTTTGGAAAATTCACAAACAAATCAAACAACCGCCTTCGCTCATCTTCAAACACAAGGAATCAGGCAGTGGTTAATGATGGTCGGGTAGAAATTCAGAACAGATCATCGGGAAGGTTTGGTTCAGGGAACAGAGGAAGATATGGGTCACAAAGGTTTCAAGTTGGAGAACAAAGGTTTCAGTCTGGGGGTAATAGGAATTATATGGGGGCAGATCAGAACAAGAATCAATTGAATGGAAAAGAATCAAAAGGCATTGCAAATACCTCAGTCACATGCTACAACTGTGGAGGGAATGGTCATATGGCTACTGCATGCCCAAAGCCTCGTACTATGGGCAGTGCATACCACAAAGAAGCTCTCTTGATGGCACTTAAAGATGAGAAAGCAAGCTTGATGAATGTGAAAGAAAACAGCTTCATGGCAAATGCAGACTCAGAAGATGATATGGAAGATCTTGAGGCAAACGCAGCTGTCATGCTCATGGCTAATATGCAGGAAATGAATACATCCGAGACAGGCCCGGTCTACGATACTGACGGTCTTTCTCAGGTACTTGATCCACCATGTTTACTACATGAGATTGTTTCACCTTCCGCATCTTCATTCTCAAGTGAACATTCTGTTCAAAATGATTCACCATTCTCATCTTCTTTAGATAATCAAATCAACACTGATATATCATTTGATGATGATAGAACAGTTGTCTCATTTGATGATCTAATAGAAGATGACAATCATGATCAGATTGAACAAAATGAGAATTTGAATAATCAAGATTCGGAGCTTCAGGCCTTAATCATGTCCACCCAATCACAAATTGAAAAATGCAATGTCATCAATACAAATCTGAAAGAAAAGATTGCGTTGTTAACAAAGGACAATGAGTGCTATAAACAACAACTTTCTGGATACCAAAATCAAGAAAAACGAGAACAATCTTTTGAAATCGCTTTCCAAAAAGAATATGTCAAAGTTCAAGATTTGCAAAACCAAGTACGTGAATTAACCGATTCTAAGGCTGAGCTTCTCTCTCAAAAAGAAAAGGATCAATTTGAATTCAAAAAACAAATTGATGCTTTAACTTCTGAGTTGTTAAAAACTCAATCAGCGCTTTCAACATCTCAGCAGGATCTTCTTGACGAAAAGCAAGCCACTAGGAAACGTGTTGACTCATATCTTGAGGAAATTTTGGATTTGGAAACCAAACTCAAAGAATTTCAAAATGTTGTGTATAAAACGGGTAATTCTGTAACACAAATTCAAAAACTAACTGTAAAACCAAGTCCGAAAGGAGTAAGTTTTGCACTTGGAAGTGACACACCCCGTCATTCACACAAAGCACTCAAAGAAAATCCTAAGTTATACAATGCAACATTTTTGTTAGATGATTCCTTTTAACGTGTTGTTATGTATTCTATTGATGAAGAAACTGATTTTCTTGCAAACAAGATTGAGGGTCGATCAAATTCACAAAACAAGTTTTCAAGAGTACATTATGATTATAATGAACGACCTCACATAAGCAAATCATTTGTGCCACCAAAAGATAAACCAGAACAAACGCTGATACGTACCTCTGAACAAATATATCATCTCTCCCAAAATGATGCACATCTCGACAATTCTTTGACAGAGAATGATGTTGATCCACCAATGCCTCCAGCATTTAAAATTGTCAAACATTTTGAGACATTTATGGAAGACATCAAATTTTTAGAAAATGAAATTGAGTTTAATTCTAAAATCACTGTCTCTTCTTTTTTCTCTCCTGTGGAAAAAGAAAAGATAGAAATTCTTCAAAAGAAAATTTTACCTCATGTCAAACACTTGAAGAAATGTGCATCACAATGGGAAGAAGATCTAGTTGAAGAGGTTCTATCAATGAAGAACATTTTCAAAGCTAAAGACTCCAAAATTCAAAAATAAAAAGTTCAAAAGAAGAATTTGGAAAAAGAAAATGATCGACTCTTGCAAAATGTTCTTAGTTGTGATGTTGTTTCTGTGTTGATGAATGCACTTTATGAATCTGGTAATGAGTGTCTTATGAAAAATCATGTTGTTGATACAAAGATGTTGCAAATCAAAATTAAGAATCTAGTGAAAGAGAATGATGATCTTCGACAAATCAACAATGATGTGGAAAACAAAGTTTTTAATCTTCAAAAAAGGCTTGATTGGTGTCAAACTCAAAGTGCTGAATTTGAACTAAAATTTCAACATCTCATAGGGTCTTTATCATTTCAAAACAGTCATGTTCCTGAAAAGTATAAGGAAACAAAGGCTTTCTTAAGACTTAAACTGTTTCAAAATGAAAAGGAACTCGATGAAATTCTTCAAAACAGGAATGACACAGTCCGCCTTAACAGAAAAATAGATTCACAAAATCAAGAATTCCAACACATCATTGTTGATCTGAAGAAGAAAATCAAAGTTTTAGAAACAGGCAACACCAAAGTTCATAAGATTGTACCAAGGATACAAAAAGTAGACAGTGCACCTAAGAATGCATCATCAAAGACAACCACTAATGCTCTTACTTCATCTTCCACAGGATTAGTTGACACATCTAAGGGTAGAAGATCAAAGACCACAAAGAGACCAAAGAAGACTAGTCTCTGGCTACCTAAGAGTGGACCATCTAAGAATGAAGAAGTAGAAGTTAATGCATCTAGTGAGAATAAGACGCATGTTATGTCTAAAATAGAATCTAGCTTGGTTAAGTGTAATTCTACCAAAGATGTAATGAATGCTGAATCTTTAACACTTATGAATGATGTTAATGCTTCTTGTGTGTTTTGTCATACTCATATCTTATCTGGTAATCATCAAAACTGTGTTGCTAAAACTTTGCTGAAGAGAAAAGCAAAACGAACTAGTGGCCTCCCTAAGTCTAACACAGTTGCCAAATCAATTTTAGGGAATCCACCACTAGCAGTTTCAAAACAGACCATAGTTGCACCTATCGCAAATCCCAAAAAGAACAAATCACCTAGCACATTCCTTAGGAAGAAAGCAGAAACAAGTAGGAAATGGCAACGTTGGCTAGAGAACACAACATATTTTAAATGGGTACCTAAGATACTTAACTCATGTGCTTCTAACCCAACGGGTCCAACCGTTACTCCATCTGTTTCTACTAATTGTGATGCAGGTGGTTCAAATCGTTCTATGGATTGTTGATAGCGGCTGTTCCCGACACATGACCGGCAATCTCAAGCTTCTCAAAAACTTCGTTGCAAAGTTTATAGGAACGGTCAGGTTTGGGAATGACCACTTCGCCGCAATCATGGGTTATGGCGACTATGTAAATGGGAACATCGAAATAAGTCGTGTGTACTATGTTGAAGGTCTGGGTCACAATTTATTCTCGGTTGGTCAATTCTGCGATGGAGACTTAGAAGTGGCATTTAGGGAGAAAACCTGCTTTATTCGTGATCTTCAGGGAAATGATCTGATGAAAGGAAAACGGGGAACTAGTCTCTACACCATCTCCTTTGAAGGAATGACAGCTTCGACTCCTATATGTTTACTCTCCAAGGCTCATCCCACGAAAGCATGGTTATGGCATAAACGATTGTCTCATCTCAACTTCAAAACCATGACCGACCTGGCAAAGAACAAATTGGTAGATGGATTACCAAAATTCAGATATGCCAAGGATCATCTGTGTTCTGCATGTGAACAGGGAAAAAGTCACCGAGCTCATTTTCCACCAAAAACAGAACATAGCACAGACCACGTCCTACAACTGCTTCATATGGATTTGTGTGGTCCAATGCGGGTTCAGTCTGTAAATGGGAAAAGATATATTCTGGTAATAGTGGATGACTACTCAAGATGGACATGGGTTTACTTTCTCCGCACAAAAGATCAAGTTCCGTCTATAGTTACCACGTTTCTCACAAAAATTCAAGTGCAAGTCCGCAACACCGTCAGAATCATTCGTACCGACAATGGCACTGAATTCAAAAACCAAATCCTTCGGGAATTTACAAAGAAACATGGGATTGTTCACCAATATTCTATAGCTCGCACTCCTGAACAAAATGGCGTAGTTGAACGACGAAACCGTACACTCGTGGAAGCAGCTAGAACTATGTTGATCAATGCCCAATTGCCAGATTATCTTTGGGCTGAAGCTGTTAACACTGCTTGCTACACTCAGAACCGCGGCATGATCACCAAAAGACATAACAAAACTCCATATGAGCTAATACAAGGCAGAAAACCCAATATCAACTATTTTCATGTCTTTGGAGCATTATGTTACCCAAAGAATGATAAAGATGATCTTGGTAAATTGAAGGCAAAACAGATATAGGGATATTTGTTGGTTATTGTGAGAACTCCAAGGGATACAGAATTTGGAATCGTCGGATCAGAGACATTCAAGAGACGATACACGTTAATTTCGATGAACTCACAGAAATGGCTTCTGAGCAAGACCGCTTGGAACCCGCAAACAACCGTTTGAACTTCCCAGAATCTTCAGCTGAACCATTACCTTTCAAAAGGAAAGATCTGGAAGATCTGTTTGCTCCTATGTTTGATGACAGTTTGGTTAACAGTGCTTCAAAGGCTTCCACAAGTTCCGCTGCTCAACAACTCCCAAATCAAGCACCTGATCCATCAGCATCTACCTCTACAGTAGTTGCTGATGATGCACCACAACCTGAACCATCATCATCCATAGATAAAATACCTCAACCAGCAGTTGAAGATTCTTCTCCCATTTCTAACCAAGTTCCAACACCATCAGACTTTGACGGAAATGCATTTTTCAATCCATTTGCTCCACCCCCAACCATTCCCGAACCAGGAGAATCTTCCTCGAGCAACATGGAACCGTCAAATCTGAATCACAACATTCAACATTACCCATCTACTCATAAATGGACAAGGGATCATCCATTAGTTAATGTGATTGGCAATCCAGATAAACCCGTTATGACACGACAAAAACTCCATACAGATGGTGAAACTTGCATTTACGCTCTCACCGTTTGTCAAGCTGAACCGAAAAATATTAAAGAGGCCATGACTTATGACAATTGGATTGAATCAATGCAAGAGGAGTTGGATCAGTTCAAAAGATTGGAAGTCTGGGAACTCGTTGAAAAACTTGATGGAGTTTATGTTGTGGGCTTAAAATGGATTTGGAAAAATAAGCTGGATGCAGAAGGCACGGTTATTCGTAACAAGTCACGGTTGGTTGCTAAAGGGTATAGCCAAGAAGAAGGCATTGACTTCGAGGAATCCTTTGCTCCAGTGGCTAGGCTAGAGGCAGTGAGAATGTTTCTGGCGTACGCGGCTCATAAGAACATCACAGTTTACCAAATGGACGTGAAGACAGCATTCCTGAACGGACAACTTCGTGAAGAGGTGTATGTTTCACAACCAGAGGGCTTCGTCGATCCAGAACATCCACAACACGTATACAGGCTTAAGAAAGCCCTCTACGGCCTTAAACAAGCCCCGAGGGCCTGGTACGACAAACTTTCAGCATTCCTTATTGCTAATCATTTCACTAAAGGCTTTGTAGACCCGACTTTGTTTATACAAAAACACGGGGAGGACATTCTCATCGTACAAATTTATGTGGATGACATCATTTTTGGGTCTACCCACAAAAAGTACTCAAATGCTTTTGCAAAACTTATGAAACAAAACTTTGAGATGTCCATGATCGGTGAACTAAACTTTTTCTAGGATTACAAGTTCACCAATCACCTCGTGGTATATTCTTGAGTCAGTCTAAATATGCACAAGAGATATTAAAAAAGCATGGCATGACATCTAGTGACACCTATAACACCCCTATGTCCTCCTCATCCCCGAAGCTAGATGCTGACATTCATGGGAAACCCACTGATCCTACAAATTATCGTAGCATAATTGGGTCTCTCATGTATCTCACCGCTAGCAGACCGGATGTTGTATTTGCCACATACCTATGTTTACGCTATCAGTCTAACCCAACAGAAAGACATTTATCTGCTGTTAAAAGAATCCTTAGATACATCAAGGGAACCATTAATTTGGGGATCTGGTATCCAAAGGATTCTGGTTTTGCACTAACTGCTTTTTCAGATGCGGATCATGCGGGATGTATTGATACAAGGAAGAGCACATCCGGTGGTGTTCAATTCCTAGGTGATAAGCTTGTGTCCTGGCAGTCAAAGAAGCAAGATTGTACGTCTCTATCATCCACGGAATCAGAATATGTAGCCATTTCTGCCTGTTGTGCTCAAATCATTTGGATGCGATCACAATTGATGGATTATGGTTACATATTCAACAAAATCCCGATGTACTGTGACTCCAAAAGTGCTATCGCTATCTCGTGCAACACAGTGCAACATTCCAAGTCCAAACACATCGCTCTCAGATATCACTTCATCAAGGAGCATGTGGAGCAGGGTACCGTTGAGTTGTATTTTGTGGGAACGGAACACCAATTGGCGGATCTTTTCACGAAGGCTTTACCTCATGATCGTTTTGTGAAACTGGTTCACCAAATTGGAATGTGATGCCTGACTCCTCAAGAATTAGCGAACTTTCTCAAGAACAACTAATCGAGTCATGCTCTCTCACTATCTTGTATATATGTTAAAAAAAAAAAAAAAAACCAAATGTGCAAACGATTGATCTCAATCAAAATATGATTTTGCCCATTGTTTCAAAGTTTAAAATTTTTTTTCCACAATATCACATATTTTGAGGGGGAGAAACTTTTGCACATTTAATCATATAAATTCTTCGTCATCTTTCTAAATCATCATATATTGTTTTTCATCAGTTTGCGTTAACCATTATACAATACATATCTTAACTTTGGACTTAATGTAAATACAAAAGCAAAGTTAAAAGGTTAAATATGTAAAATGGAAAAGAATGAGGACAATAACAGTCAATTCGGTTATCTCAATTCTATAAATACACAACTCATTGACTTAGGTCAAATTTTTATCACACTCTCACAACACACAATTTCATCTCACAAATAACGCGCGCTTCATCTGCATCTTTCATACTTCTAAAAAATTCGATTACTTTGCTCTAATTGTAAGTCTTTCATTTGATTTCTGTGGTACTCATTTAACTGAGAACGTTGCTTCAGAGATTATTTGTTGTTAGATTTATATTAGGTCGTTAATCTGATTTAGGGATTATGATTGTGCCTATTTTTTTGAGTGAGATAATCTACTTGTGTGCTTATGTTTGTGATTGAATCTGTTTGTGAAATAGTTGATTTGTGTTTAAGCATAAAGATGAATAATCGAATTTTTTTTGAGATAATCGAACTTACAATATGTGATAATGATCGAACAATAATCGAACTACTGGTGTAATCAAAGTATAGGACTGATCTCCGAGTTAGGAGTATTATGTCTGGTTTGATCGAACTTTGATCGAATATTGTTTGATCGAATTTTTATTTAATCGAACTTGGTTTGATCGAATATTGTTTGATCGAATTTTATTTAATCGAACTTGGTTTGATCGAATCGAACTTGGTTTGATCGAATATTATTTGATCGAATTTTGTTTAATCGAACTTCGTTTGATCGAACTTAGTTTGATCGAATTTCGTTTGATCGAATTTAGTTTGATCGAACTTAGTTTGATCGAATTTAGTTTGATCGAACTTAGTTTGATCAACTTAGTTTGATCGAACTTAGTTTGATCGAACTTAGTTTGATCGAACTTAGTTTGATCGAACTTAGTTTTGATCGAACTTAGTTTGATCGAACTTAGTTTGATCGAACTTAGTTTGATCGAACTTAGTTTGATCGAACTTCGTTTGATCGAACTTAGTTTGATCGAACTTAGTTTGATCAAACTTAGCTTGATCGAATTTTATTTGATCGAATTTCGTTTGATCGAATTTTGTTGGACCAAACCTTGTGTGATCGAATTTCATTTGATCGAATTTTGTTTTGACTAAACTTTGTTTGTTAACTGAACTCTGTTTGCTTGAACATAACTGATCGAACTTTTGATTGATCGAACAATTTGTTTTTCTTCAAAGTTCAGAACTGAGAATGCATAATGGATGATTGACTAAGTATCTTTGGTTGTTGTGATGAAAAGTATTCATATGTTGGGTTGTGTTTACTGAATGAGTTGTTTCCATCTGTGCTGTAATTTGTCATAATACTTGTTTCATCATGTTCATTATGCTCTGCTGTTCAGAATTTATATGTGCATCAAGATGTTCTTTGCTTAAGTGGTGATGCTAGATTATGTGATTAGTGATGAAAAATGTTCTATTGCTTAATTGTCTGAACTCGTGATGATAAGCAGTCTAACATACAAAGGGCATATCTAACATACTCACTAACACTCATAATATATGCTCTTGCGTATTGTTGTATGTTTGTGTTATGCAGTCAAAACATGTCACGTGCATTATCTCAAGCATCACACACATCCAAGAAGGTCACTCAAGCTACGGAAAAACCTAAGATCATCCGTTGCAATTCAAGAGTTGATTTCGATAAACTCAAGTGTCATCCATCATGTCAAATCATCGCAGAAATCCTTGCTAGACACTTCATTCGTCCTGCTTTAACCAAGACAGCAAGTGTTCCAATGGATTATCTTAATCAGTTCTGGGAATCAATGTCAGTCAACAAAGACCAAACAACAATCACTGTCACTCTGGATACTCTTGAAATCTCATACACAGTTGACACTCTGAGGGCCGTTCTTGAGCTACCCAAGGAAAACTCAGGGAACTTTGAGAAGTTTCAAAATAACCCAACATTTCCAGAGATGGCGAGAACTCTAGAAATGCTGGGGTATGATGAATCAACTGAAATAATGTCTTCAATCTATAAAGTTGAAAGAATGTTTTTTCCACAACCTTGGTTAACAATGTTCGCCATCATTAATCAATGCATCACTGGAAAAACCACCGGCTTAGATCACCCAAGACTTGAAAACCTGCAGTTTTTCTGTGGTATTGTCAACACGAAACATCTTAACTTTGCACAGTATATCTGGAATGACATGATCTTTCAATGCAAGAAATTCCAAGAGAGCACTAAAGATTCATATATCCCTTTTCCTCGCTTCACCAAACTCCTCATTGCTCGTGTTATGAAAAAACACCCAGAGCTACAACGTCCAAATTCTGAGCAGATGCATACCGAACAACATGATCATGTCCTCACTCGCCTCAACATCCAGATGACCGATACAGACAAACAAGGTGCTCCAATCCCTGATTATTTCCTGAGTGATGACATTAGGAACACAGCAGCATTTCTTACATATGATAAAGCATTTAAAGATCAGAAAGTGGGGTTTGTTCCGAAAAAGGATGCATTACCCAAGGGATCAAAGAATAAAGGGAAGAGTCATTCACTCCCAGATCGAGCCACTACCTGCCGATCAAAGAAAGCTGAAACAGCTAAGAAAGGAAAAACAGTCACCAAAGCTTCATCAGCATGGCAACTTCGTGATGAATCAAGTGATGAAGGAAATGACGATAATGTTGGGATCAAGAAAGTCAAAGCACAGAAGGGGCTTGAAAAGCTGAAATCTATTATGGGTCCAACTGATGAGAAACTAAAGCAAGGCAAGGGTAAGTCTATCAAAGCAACAGATGTTAGTTTTTCACCGATTCAACCGAATGAAAGCTCAGAAGAAGAGGGTGACGAATCAGATCAACACACTCATACCCCATCGGGTTCTGAAGCTGAAGAATCTGATGATGACAGACAAAGTGAGGATGATGAAGAAAATGATGAAGAAAGTGACAAGGATAAGAAAGATAGTAGTGTCAACAACGATGAAAGTGATGATAAAGATGAATCTGAAGATAACCAAGATAACCCAGATGTTCAACCCCACACAACCATTCTTCAATCACCACCTACATCTTCAGTGGCTCAATCATCAACTGTCATAAGTCAGCTTGAAAGTAAACTGAATCAAGTGTTGAGTAATCAAGAAGCCCGTGAAAAGGAATATCAAGAAACTAAACAGAAACTGTCTAGTCTTCAGGAACAGATGGACAAACATATACTGAAGTGTGATAACGTTGATTTGAAAAAGGAAGTCGCTGAACTGGTTCCAACTGAGGTCTTCAAGACTCTTCAAGATGCATTTCCTGACATGCTCAACAACTATGCTAAGAAGAATCTGGAAGAGGTTGTGGCAAAGTTGATGCAGACAATACCAATCACTATCAGATCGTTACCTCCACAACCATCTGGATCAAATCTCAGAGAACAACTTCTTGAAGAAATTCGAGAAAACCCTGCAGAAGATGAACTCAGGCAAGCATTACTTAACTCAATAAAACGAGCTGAAAAACAAGATGAACCATGCAAACCAACCAAGACATTGAAGCGACGTCAGGATGACCCAGAGGATCAAGGAAAGAAAAGACGGAGACCTTCATTTTCAAGCCGAGGTCCCATAGCACAATCATCTGGAAAAGGAAAACAATCAAGTGGACCAGTCTTCAGTCCCATTGGAAGTGGTCAATTTGAGGACGTAGAATTTCACGAGAACATCAGTGCAGATGATGAAATACCCTATGTACCTACAAGTGTTCAAGAAGCTGTGGTTCTGATGAACTCAAATAAGTACATATTATTACTATCATTTATCCTATTAATTTGACTTGTTTTATTATATTATGTATGAGGATTGATACTTAATCGTTTACTTTTGTAATTCTCAGTTGAAAACAAGCATTTGGTGAAACTTGGCGATTTTGGACTAATTATGGAGCGAAACATGCAAGAAGTTAAGAGTCTAACGAAATGTACAAGATCAAGACCATTCTGCTCCAGATGCGCCGCATCTCACTTATGACATGCGCCGCATCACTATCAATATTTCACCAGATACGATCCAAGATACAAGAGGACATGCGCCGCATCCTATTATGGAGTTACGCCGCATCTTCTGGCGGTGTACGAATATTCCTGAATATTATAATCTTGGACCCCACGCGAAGTTAAGTACATGCGCCGCATCTACTTACTAGATGCGCCGCATCTTACCCTCAGACAGAAACTATAAATACCCCAAGACCAGACGAATTCCGTAGCTTTTGTCGTGACATATATTATATACGTGACCGAAGACCAGAAACCTAGGACGAATTCAGTCAAGGCAGCAGCACAAGACACACCCAAATCAAAGATACAAGAGCTGTAAGAAGGTGCTGCATGTGTTTAATTCATTAAGTAGTTTTGTTTTATTGTGTTAGTAAACTTTAATTCATCAAGATTGGTGGCTTGTGTAATGTGACAACGGAAAGATTGCACTCCCTTAAAACTGCTTTCTCATTAATTAAAGTTTATATGTTGATGTCATTGGTGACTTTTATTAGTGCATTGATAACCTCTGTGGCTAGCTGAGCGTTGATCGGGTCGCCATGCCTCTGCCCTCGCCTGTTTATTAGATCGCCTATGCATTCTATGGTCTGTAGAAAAGTAGGAGAAAGATAAACGGGATAGTCATAAGTAATCATTAAGGGTTTACTCGCCGATAAGATTAGAACCAACGAGAAAGGACTTAATCTCGGTGCGTTGCATCGAACTATACACTTCATATAACACTAGCAATAAAACAAGTGACAAACTACTTATCATAAGGACAGCCCTCTTATTGTCTCGAGTATTTATCTGTGTACGTGTGTGCTATTCGCTGATTCGTGCCTATTGGTTTAGTTTATTATTTAATTGCAAACAAATCGTGCCAGTCTCTCAGGCTGAACCCCCTTGCGTTAGATTAGATTGTACAGCTAACTTAATATATTAAAATACTGATTAGAATAACGAGATAATACGTTCCACTCTTAGTGATCGACACTCTACTTACCATTATATTCATACTGACCGGGTACACTGCTTGTTAAGTGTGTGTGTTATTGATAAGTCGGCTAAATATAAATTTAAAACTTGAGTAGGCATTAAAACTGCTAAACCGCAACGACACACCACACGCATCAAGTTTTTGGCGCCGTTGCCGGGGAGTGAATTGTTATTATCTGTTAATTTGATTAGTATTTTAATTAGGTTTTTAATTTTTTTTTCTAACCGCTAATTTTGTTGTGTATTAGATTAATTTGCATTCATTGTACTATTTTGCATATTTTCTGTTCTTGCGTGTTATTTGTTTGCTTTTGTTTGTGTTTATTTTCGTGTGTTTTATTTGTTTTTATTTTTCGTATTTTTTGTTTTCTGCTATCGTTGTACTGAGCTAAATCGAACGATACGGCGCATCTGATTTCTCAGATACGGCGTATTGCGTTCAATTTTTTTATAAAATACAACGCGTTTAATTAATTCGATACGACGCATCTTTCCCCAAGATACGGCGTATCTGTTTTTAATAAGAAATTTTTTCTATGCGATAAAGCGATACGACGCATCTTTTCCCCAAGATACGGCATATCTGTTTTTGATAAATTTTTTTTTTCTAAACTTTAACGCCATACGACGTATCTGCTTTAAGCAGATACGGCGTATCTATTATTTTAATTAAAAACAGTTTTCGATTAATTAAACAGATACGGCGTATCGATTTTTATCGATACGGCGCATCTTCTGAATCAAAAATCTTATATTTTGAAACGTAACGAAAATACGGCTCATTAACTTTTGTTAATACGGCGCATTTAATTTTAAATAAATATCGATTTTTGATTATTAAAATTGATACGGCGCATTCAAATTTCTAAGCGGCGTATCTATTTTCTGAATAAAAGTCTGATTTATTTTTAACGTATTAAGATACGACGTATCCCATTTATAGGATACGGCGCATCAACAGCAGATATCAGAAGCTTTTATTTTACCTTGATCGTTTCACCCTTCTTTTGCACGAGTAAGTTTTATTTCAGGAAGATGGACGATCCGGATATTACAATGGAAGAATATATCAAGCTTATAGAGGAAAGAGCCTTGAGCAATAATCAGATGTATGATTGGAAAAGAGCAAGATATGGTGCACAAGTCATTGAGACGAAAGAAATCACTATGGAAGAATACTTGATTTTAGGGCATGAAAAGTCAAGGAAAGAAAGAAACAAATTGCCATTTCAACACACTTGGTGTACGTCAAATGATGATGAAGAAGATTCATATACCGTGAAACCAATTCCGGCAATTGTTATTGATAGTACTTTTTCTCCGGAGATTGCACAAGATGATGTGTATACGGAACCTTACGTTGAAGAATATTCTGCAATCGTATTACCACCATTAGACAATCTATCGGATGAAGATGAAAAGTATTCTAATTTTGATTTCGAACCATTTGACGCCATAGTTTATGATGACATACCTCAACCAGATTTTGACCCAACGAGGGATTTTGAAGAAGTCTGGGATTACTTAATGAAGGATGAAATTCGGGACGATGCTGAAATTGCAAGACCACTAGTTGAGGATAGAGATTCACTAGATGAATTGGAGTCACTTAAAACACAAAGTGGTACAAATTTATTTAATATTATTAATCCCGTTGCTAATAACCTTGCTAGTTTTCCTAAACAGGTTGCAAAACAAAAGAATGATGAGGTCAAGTTTATTACACTACCTATTGAAGCACCTGTAATCAACCCGTATTTGATGAAGCTCGAAGAAGAATTTGGTGATGAGCTCTTAAACATTGCTATGATTGATGAAGATGATGGTCTCGACCCTATGAAGTATATAGAGGAACTCGAACTTTTACTTGCCAAAGACCCTTTCTCATCTTCTGCGGAAGTCAAGGGACGCCTTACTACCAAAGAGACTAACCAAGAAGAAAGGAGACTCATTTTTCCTCAACACACTACTATTTCAGATGGAATGGTCAAGTCATCCAATTTATCAACCAAACCGGGTAAGGATAGGAAAGATGTACATATATTGCCAAGGTATGATATTTACATATTTCTTCCATTTCTAGTAGCAAATCTACACTCCTATAGTGTTTATTGCTACTATCACCCGCACTTGATCCCAAGTGGGGGGAACAACACCCTATTACACAGTAAATAAGGGTAGAGTCAGGCTCGTGACTCGAACAAAAACAAGCGCTTAGTGGGAGGCAACCCATGCTTATCTTTTATTTTATTTTATTTTCTGATTTTATGTGGAGTCAGTCAGGCCGCAGAGGATACGGCGCATCTCAATCCTGAGATGCGACGCATCTCCTGCAATGGTCATATCTTACTTTACTTTTCTGCATTTTTACTTTTCGAATTTAAAACTTTTTATCAGTCTATTTTAATGCGGCGCATCTCTGGTTAAGGATGCTGCGCATCTTTTGTTCTGATCCGTATTTATTCCAGGCTCGATACGGCGTATTTTCTTCCATAAGATACGGCGCATCGACTGACCTGATGATTTTCATTTTTAATTTTTATGATTTATTTTTCCTAACTACTAATGTGTTATGCAAGTTGAACCTTTCTTACCTTAGGTGTGTTTTGAAGCCTTGGTGGTATTATAGATTCCTGCATTTCCTGTGGATACATCGAATATGAAGCTTAAACGTTCTAATCCACAAGAAGATGATTTTTGCTCTAATACTAATGGAGGATCATACCGAGAAAATCTCAGGGGAGTTTTTCTGTTCTAATTCTTTTATTTTCCAGTTTTTAACCTTTAATACAAACAACGAGGACGTTGTTTAACTTAAGTGGGGGGATTGGAGAATTAGAACGCTTAACACTTACTTGTCCTAAACTTTTCAAAATATGCTTAAAATGTGCTTAATATATCAAAATTTAAAATTTTTAGCATGTTTTTGTTTAAAGTCTAAGTTGCATAGCTGCACACACGACGTTATTTTAAAAAAAAAAAATTTGTGATTTTTCAAAACTCACAAATCTATGAGTGTGCCGGTGACTTGTAAACTTTAGAACTTGGCTTGTATACTATTCGAGACCACCATAATAAGTATTATTTATATAATTGGAACGACTTGTCTAAATTGGTAAATTTCTAGGATTACACCCAAATAGCCTTATATGTTATGTGATATTAGCTAACTACACTGGTTAGTTAACCCCCGTATAAACCTTTTGTTACTCTCACTTTTAGAGTAAGATACCCCTAGAAAAACCCTCAGAGCCATTCCTTTCGTTTCTTACACCTTTGTTTAAAATGTTTCGTTACACCCTTACACCTTAGCCTACCCTGTAGATTAAAATCCGTGGTTGGTTAATTGCTATAGGCAAAGTGTGTTTCCTTACATTACCTGTGTTCGCGTGCGTAATTCATTATCTATGGTTAGGTCGGGAAATTGCACAATGCAATTGGAGTGAAAGTAAATATTGTATATCTTTGAGTTTATTTTTCGTGTGTTTACTACTTTCACTATTACCGTTATTTCTGAAGTCATGAAAAGTATGGAAAAATTATCCAGATTTATTGTTATAGTGATGTGGTGAAATTTTACACATCTATGTTTATGTTTCAAAAAAAAAAAAAAAAAAAAAAAAAAAAAAAAATCGAAAAAATGAGAAAAGAAAAAGAAAAAAGAAGAAAGTTGGATGTTTGATTTAAACCAACGATGTAAAGTTATGTAAGTGGTCGATATCACCACTAGTTGTTGTATATATGGATTGAATGGGAGTTGGCAGTTATGGGAACGTCAACTAAGGTTTATTCTTTGATTAAGATCTTGTTGAGTATAATTCGTGTCTACCTAAAGCGTGTGTTTCAAGTGTTAAAGCGTGAGTTATTCAATGATATGAGTCTTATTCATGGGATGGTTGGGATAGTGATTAACCACACTTAGGATTTTAATTTATTTGTTTTGTTTATTTTTCATTTTACACCAATTTATATCCCAAAATTTATCCATACCCTGTATTATTCTTTATCCAACCAAACCTTTGATTTATTGAGATTAGGGATTTGAGCAATCTTATGTATCGTAGTCGTGGATTTGGCTATGTATTTATGATTTTGTCGCCCTTTTTGATATAATATTATTGGTGAAGTTTGGACCTATCTTTAGCCTATTCGAGTTAAGGATTTGAGCAATTGCAAGTATCGTGTTCGTGGATTCGATCATGTATTTGTGATTTTGTCGCCTTTTCTGGAATTTGAGATCGATAGAGATTAAGAATAATTAACCCTTAAGCCTAAAAACCCTTTTTACCGCTTTAGACTTGTTATTCCTTGGCTTTAGTGGAGGAGATGTGTATACTTGCCAAGCTTATGATAGAATATTCGTCGCGAATGGACAGTTAAACGATTAGATTTGCTTTTATCGAAATATTTTTATTCTACTTCTAATTCGTTAAGTGTTTAGTTGTGTGATTATGACAAAAACGAATACATGCTTAAATATAAAAATAAATCCTAATATCTTTTAGGATACATTTTCATAAGATTAATTCTAAGGTTTACTTGGGGACAAGTAAAGTTCAAGTGGGGGGATATTTGATGAACTCAAATAAGTACATATTATTACTATCATTTATCCTATTAATTTGACTTGTTTTATTATATTATGTATGAGGATTGATACTTAATCGTTTACTTTTGTAATTCTCAGTTGAAAACAAGCATTTGGTGAAACTTGGCGATTTTGGACTAATTATGGAGCGAAACATGCAAGAAGTTAAGAGTCTAACGAAATGTACAAGATCAAGACCATTCTGCTCCAGATGCGCCGCATCTCACTTATGACATGCGCCGCATCACTATCAATATTTCACCAGATACGATCCAAGATACAAGAGTACATGCGCCGCATCCTATTATGGAGTTACGCCGCATCTTCTGGCGGTGTACGAATATTCCTGAATATTATAATCTTGGACCCCACGCGAAGTTAAGTACATGCGCCGCATCTACTTACTAGATGCGCCGCATCTTACCCTCAGACAGAAACTATAAATACCCCAAGACCAGACGAATTCCGTAGCTTTTTTCGTGACATATATTATATACGTGACCGAAGACCAGAAACCTAGGACGAATTCAGTCAAGGCAGCAGCACAAGACACACCCAAATCAAAGATACAAGAGCTGTAAGAAGGTGCTGCATGTGTTTAATTCATTAAGTAGTTTTGTTTTATTGTGTTAGTAAACTTTAATTCATCAAGATTGGTGGCTTGTGTAATGTGACAACGGAAAGATTGCACTCCCTTAAAACTGCTTTCTCATTAATTAAAGTTTATATGTTGATGTCATTGGTGACTTTTATTAGTGCATTGATAACCTCTGTGGCTAGCTGAGCGTTGATCGGGTCGCCATGCCTCTGCCCTCGCCTGTTTATTAGATCGCCTATGCATTCTATGGTCTGTAGAAAAGTAGGAGAAAGATAAACGTGATAGTCATAAGTAATCATTAAGGTTTTACTCGCCGATAAGATTAGAACCAACGAGAAAGGACTTAATCTCGGTGCGTTGCATCGAACTATACACTTCATATAACACTAGCAATAAAACAAGTGACAAACTACTTATCATAAGGACAGCCCTCTTATTGTCTCGAGTATTTATCTGTGTACGTGTGTGCTATTCGCTGATTCGTGCCTATTGGTTTAGTTTATTATTTAATTGCAAACAAATCGTGCCAGTCTCTCAGGCTGAACCCCCTTGCGTTAGATTAGATTGTACAGCTAACTTAATATATTAAAATACTGATTAGAATAACGAGATAATACGTTCCACTCTTAGTGATCGACACTCTACTTACCATTATATTCATACTGACCGGGTACACTGCTCGTTAAGTGTGTGTGTGTTATTGATAATTCGGCTAAATATAAATTTAAAACTTGAGTAGGCATTAAAACTGCTAAACCGCAACGACACACCACACGCATCAGGTTCCTTCTAGTCAAGTTAATGATATACCACTACCAGAATGGGTCAATCCAGGAGCCTCAAAGTACGACTGGTTTGAAGATATGGTTGATGCATACCCTGATGAAGTTGACAGCACACCCGTGGAAGGATCAATTGTAGATTTTACCAAAAGACTGAAAAAGGAAATCAAGGTTCAGAAGTCGGGGTTGTCAGATATCATTCGAGTTCGCAGCTCAGGCTTCACTGAATTTAAGACGGTAACTACTTCTGAGATAGAGTTTGAGTACAATCTTGAACAAGTTGCACGAGCTCTTGGAGATAATATTGCTGATGAACAAACCTATAAATCAAAAGAACCATTGCACTACAAGGACTACACCAAACCATTACCCCTCATTGGTCACCCAAAGAATCCTAAGTTACCAAAAGAATACTTCTTCAATCGAGACCTAGGCTATCTCATGAGTGGAAGCACGGATCCTATACGATATGCAACATCACTTTCCAAGTATCCAGCAGCTTCATACTCCATAGAAGATTTGGAAGAAAAGGTCGACGATTTATGGAACCATGACGTTTATGTCTACAATGACGATGCTGTTTTTGGGATTCATCATTGGTGACATATGAGGAGATTGTCCTAAAAATACTTGGTCACCACGAGAGTTTCAAGAAACATAGATAGGAAGAACCCTAACAGAATTCTATCCATAACCAGTGCTGAAACCGAACCACTGTACGGGTATAACTTTCTAACCAAGATCACCGTGAGAAGATCAGATGACAAAGAGTATTCGTTCTGTGAAGCTGACTACCTATACTTATCCCGCAATGATATAGAAGACATGTACCTACTGAAGATTCAGGGGAAACTTGAACATCTTCCTGGCCGTCTTCAGTATGACATCATCAACTCCATTCTCATATTCATCCGCAGCATTGTCATAAGGCATCGAGTTGAGGACATCCAACTTGGGGTAGAAAGCTACCAAAAACGAGTTAATCTCATCAAGCCAGATCTTGACCGGCCGGGTGTTCATGGTCAGCCTCCTTATACGTTCATGGATAAACCGTTTGGAGTGGTTTACAAACGGAACAACTGCAGCCCACACTTCATGGGATTTGAAGAACTGAGAAAATTTGGGGATAAGACATTGGTAATGGTCAAGACAGAACTTGAGTCAATCTTGGATAATTACTACAAGGGTTCAAAAATGGGAGTCATGCAAGAGGTCAAATGGAGCAGAAATGATGCCAAGCAAGCAGTCAAGTTCATCAAAAGAATCAACGACAAGCTTCAGTTTCGGACTCAAATGCGAAGATTGGAGAGTTATGTGGGAGGACGAGCAAGACTTCCAAACATTCTCACCTTCCGACGTCCTGCCTAATTTGAGTGGTACAATTTGTTTCATTTGATCATCATCATTTCATTTCATTTTTCATCATTCACTTTCAAATATCACTACGGCTTGTGCACACATAACAGTGTACAACCCGCTCTTGTAAAGAAAGGACCCTGAGGTACGCGTCAGTGCCTCAATCCTGAAAAAGGAGCGAAAGCTTCTTACTTATGAGCAGAATTAAAACCAGAATGTTTTCTAAAAGTTTTTCAAACATTCTGCTCATAAGGACAAGTACTCCCTTGTTAAGGGGGAGTATTTGAAAAATCTTTGTTCAAAACTACCAACGTTCTTGACATTCTTCCACAAACACCTCAAAAAGAGCATATTTTAATCAACAGTTTTTCAAAAACAACATTATTATGCTATTTTTGAGGGGGAGAATGAAAAAGTGATTAAAATATGGTATCTCATTGATGGAATCTCATGAGTGTAAGACTCAAGAATTGACCCTCGAATTGACGACAATAATAGTCAGTAGTTGAAACTCTGCTCCACGCCTCCGAAGACCAAATGAGCACTAATTGAGTCTAGAGCCATGAGATTCATAAAAGATCTCTTAGGTACACTTAGTTTACTCTGCTGTTCTACATCATGGGCAGCAGATGTGAAATTAAGAAAGTGTCCTTCGCAGATCTTAGCAATCTGCCGTGAACATTCATGAGAAAAGTCACATATGTGATTATCAATGATTGAATGGAAACCCTGCCAGAGCAACATCAAACAACTCTGACAGCAGGTCACTTCGGTAACTCCTTGTGGGTTACGCTTAGTGTTTGTTCCAAACGGTCTACAGTCGTGGGGTGATCTCCAGCGACTCACTGAATCGTGGGTGCACTTCGGTGTGTCCGTGTAAGCCCTCTCGGGGGTATCCGGTTCAGAACGGCCTGGGCAAGGATTAGAGAAAGTCTTCACACTATGCTGTTGACGATCTCGAAGTCTGAGCTTGTAAGTGCCGGTTGGTTCGTGCTGCTGCTGCTGCTGCTGAGGAGCTTGGAGACCTGGAGTTTAACCATCACCAAGACTCCATCATGTTCATGTCCTGAAGATTAGTCCTCACCAAGACTCAGAATCATCAAAAGTTCAGAATATGTTTAAGAAAAGTCTAAGTTCGAGCACTACAACCTTTCATATGTTAAAGATTGAAGAAGTGAGAACAAGATTGAAGAACGTAAGTCACAAGTCATATGAACATGATGGAGAGGACACGAAGATACCAGTATCAAAAGATCGTTGGAATACGGCAGACCACCACCATATCATATCACATCACTTTCAAGTACAAAGAACAAAGATTATGAAGACGTCAAAGCCTAAGAAGCAAAGACGACGTCAAGCAACCCTGATGACCAATACTTAGGGGGAGATTGTTGGGAAACGTTTTGTATTGTTCAAGTATTGATCATATTGTATTTAGGTTGCTTAGGCCTTTAGGTTTGTTATTAGGCCCAGCCTGTGTAGAAGGCCCATGGGCTGTGTCATTTTATTTATTTTATTATTGTTAATTTTGTATTATGTTAAGTTAGTTGGGCTAGTAGCCCATTTCTCATGTAAAACTATAAATACCCCTCCCATCCAAGGGAGAGGGTTGTTGGTTGATGAATTCTAATCATTTGGTATTATTGTGTGTTAATCATCTCCCTTCCATCTCTTTCTCTCTCTAGCTTTCTCTCTCTAGATCTAGTAGGTAATTAGTGGTAGCTTAATTCATAATAGTTTAAAACATCATTATTGATTGGGAAGTATATTCAGATGGAAGAATCAAGGGATAGAAGATCATCGAGTAGGAGGAAAAACTGAAGTCTACAATTTCTTTGAAGACATGATTAGAGCTTTTGATAGAGATGACTTAGATAAGTTGTGGAGCTTAGTTAAAGAGAGATTCAAGACCTCAGATCCTACAGATGATAAAGATAAAAAACTATGGGTTGAGCTGAAAAGATTATATGAGCCAGATGGTGGTGAAGCTATATGGAGATTTCAATCTCAGGTTTCCGACATCACATGGAGATTGTTTGATAACTGTGGTGTTCACAGAGTTTCTAATAAAGCAGGATTGGAAATTTATATGTTAGTAGAAAAGGATTATCCACTCAGAGCAGCAATCTTAATGGCTATGCTGTCATCAACACTTAAAGTTGAAGAAGATTCAGAGATGGCAGATGAACTAATCAGAAAGATATTTCAGCTTGCAGAACAAAGAAAAGCCAAAAGTCTTAGATTAACTATGTAGTGTTTGGAAGAATCCTCACATCCTCATTTAATTCAGAGAAACTTGATGATTTAGAGTAAATCACAAGTTTAGGGGTGGATTGTTGGGAATTAAATATTCTGACTTAGTACTGCTGGTGAATTACACTAACAGTACAAACTGTTAGTGTATAAACTGAAGAATTGCTAAAGTATAACTAACAGTACAAACTCTGAAGTTAGTACTGCTAGTTGAGAAGAAGGTACTGCTGCATGGATAAACGTTTAGAAGATATGTATTAAGGATAAGTATGTAATAGATCTTTTGTATATCATAATTAGTTAGAATTATACGGTAGAATACTTATCTTGTAAAGGACTCCTTTAGTCTATAAAAGGAGATCCTAGGTTAGACGTATATGTACAAGTTATACAAGTTTTGTTAAGATTCAAGGTCGTTGTAACCCTAGTGATATTGAGATCACTCGTATTATCATTGAATAATATTGAATCATTTGGTGTTAAACTTTCTGTGTTCATACAAGCATTACTATTCCATTAAACAAACCAAGACTCTTCTAAGTGTGGTTAACTAGATTTCGCATACTTAACTACATAACATCGAAGTATCATAAACACATCATAAGGGAGTAACATCCTAAGTGTTTTATAATCCTCTCAGGCAACTCTGCAGAAATATACTGGTCAACATCTTGAGCATTTTGTATTTTGGTTGATGAAGACACCCAGACCAGTGTGTGACAATGTGGTAACCCACGCTTTTGGAACTCAACAGTGTATAATACTGCATATTAAAGAATAGGGAAGTAAAAATTAGGCGAATATGTTGATACATTACACGGCCCACCTATTGGCGATGTAAATTTTAATGAAACTTAAAATGAAAAAACATTTATAGCAAAACATAGGCATACCTCCTGTGATATATCCAAAAGTTTTCCTTTGTTTGAGAAACCTGATAAAGGCTTTAATCTTTTGCTCAAAAACTCTACATATTACATCTGCTCTGTCCGCCGCATTCAAATGAGGGAATGCTGCCATGTATCACTGGATTTCAGGCCAATTGACATCACATGTGAACGTTATGAAGAATTGTGGATTACCAAGCACACGACAAATTGCTAGCGCATCGAAGTAGTGGCTATACATATATCTAGGACCTCCTGTAAATGAAGAAGGCAAAATAATTTTTGAACCGACTTCTGAGCCATCACGATCGCCTCTTGAAATTGCATCATAGAGGCCTGACAAATATTCTCCCCGGATATCATTTTGATGCGTTCTATAGAAATCCATTCGATTATGTTCTATACAACAATAAACATCAACAACGTACTGCTGGAAAAGGCGTCCTGTTTAGAAAAGTAGATCATACTGGTCATGCCTTGGGTGCAATTAGTATGCGTAAAACGCGTTCATCGAAACTCGTTTTGCCCTGTCGTTTGGATCTGCAGATCTTAGGTTTAACTTTAGATGAAATCCGGGCTGACCGTAGATGAAAATCAGTGGAAACTGCAACGACATGTTTGATTGATGAAGCCTGTTTATCCTTTTTGGAGATCCACCATTGGATTCAATTATAACATCATAGTCTGTTTCGGTTGCTGGACCATTGTCAAACACTATGGCTCCCAAAGTATCACATGCAGGCAACTCATAACTGCGCGCACTTCCAGCATTGTAAAGCCTAACCTTAAATTCAGGCACATCGGCTTCTGCACATTTATCTCGTGCCATTCTGAATAGATGGACCAGCTCATTGTGAGTATCTAAAAACTGGATGAGCCCTTCAACTACCTCTGGATCTAATGCAGGTCTATCGGAATCTTGAAAATGGCTCATCCTGTTTTGTACTTCATTGCGTGTGTCGTAGATATATAGCTGTAAAAAGCATGGCGCATCATCACCAGTAGGACATAGGGAACCGATCCAATGGTATATCTGACCCAATACTTTAAACACATATGGAAATCTTCCTTGGTTGATTGTGTTGTCAATCTTGGCACCAAATGAAGTCATGGCAAACATTTGATTGTAAGCCCTTATATTTTACATAAAACTGCTGTCTCCAAGAAGCTACTTGATATATGCAGGTGGGTCTACCTCAAGCTCCATGAAAACTTTACCACCTCCACAACATAAATGATATTCAGGCTGACCGTTGTAAGAATGATGCCCTTTAAGCCGTTCCTCATGCCAGAATGCAGCTTTGTAGTAACGGCATCGGTGATTACAATCCCCTAAATCATCATACACAGCTGATGCATCTGCAGTGAGTGAAACAGAAGTCTGAATTAAAACATGGAAAGCAACTTATTTAGTTAAAAGGTAAGGTGTTGGGAAAGGAATCCGTGAGGTTTACTTTCATTTGCATGAGAAGTTGATTGTTCGGTAGGATTATCAGTAGCATTACCTAAATGCAAGTGTAAATTACTTGTAGAAGAACACTGGCGAACATGCCTTGTGATCAGATCACTTCCTGTTCTTTTTTTTTTTTTTGAGTTTTCTCTAAACAGCTGTCATTATTTATATCAGTTGATTGACGGGCATTATGTGTAGGCGTCCCTGTTGTGAAGGTAAAATAGTCCATTAATCAAGACGCAACTCTTAATAGAAAGACATAGGCTATTGGGAAAGTCAGTGCTGACAGTTACCTTCATTTGTATGCGAAAATGATTGGTCCTGAGGACCATCGAACCCATCACCTGCACGACATTGTAAATTAGTTGTTGAAGAACGTTGCCGCACAGAGCATGTGGGCGGCTCGCTTCTTCGGCTGCTTTTTTCTTGACCTTGCTTCTTATTATTTGCAGGAGTTGATTGAGCTGCATCATGCGCAGCCATTCCTGTAGTGGTGGCCAAAGTTTGTCAGAAGGTCATTAAATGTACTGTGTAATAAACTTATTGTTACAATATTAGACAATTAATTGATTGGTAATTTTAAGTTGGAATCGTGTTTAAAGATAATTTAGAGACGTACTTTCACTTGTACCACACATAGATGGTTGAGCGATATGAAAAGCAGGATGATCGGGAGTATTTTGGAAAGCACCCCTGCAGAAATTTGCTGCATTCTACGACCTTCAGTTTGATTTTCTGGTGTATGAGTATGTTGACCTTGCTGCACAGATATTGGAGTTGATGCTGTGAAAAAAAGGAAAGAACAACAATGGTTATTACTTTAGTGTATCAAATACATTTACACCAGAAGCTGGTGCTTAAATTAAAAGGTAAACTTATTTATAACAGAGTGGGTTAGTTTACCTTGAGGGACATTACGAAGTAAGTCATCTTTGGTTATACTCGCACGGCCTACCAAAGGAGCTTGCAAGCTACTATTACCAACAGCACCTGGACAAATGGTCGTGACATCCTGTTCGGCATTTTTTTGGGTCCTGGTGCGTTTGCACGTACGCGTCTCTGCATTTTTAAACAGGTATATGAATATGAGGTTCTACATTTGGCATTATGACCATAAGAATAAAAGCATTGTTAGTAAAGTAACCCTGATTGAATAAATACAAACTAAATTGGCTGTTCAAATTACTCCGTTTCAGGCGCTGGCCACTAAAAAAGCTGGTCGATTATGCAGCCAGGTCGCTTTCATCACGATTATGGTTTGTACCAAGCTGACGGTCTGTAACACGTGAATTTCCTGGCGCAAAAGCACCTGTAGAAAATTAGTAAAAAAAATTAGTAAGGTGAGGTATGCATGTGATAAAAAAGACCAGTTATAACTGTATGGACTATGTAGAATGAACTAACCTTTGGATGAACCAACGGTTAACGTCAGGGGAGTACCCTGAGGAGTATTAAAAAAACGGCTGGTAACTGGCTGACAATGAGACATGCTGTGTCTAATGTGACCTTGGATCTCGGAGTTGCCGCACCCATGTATAGTCGTGTCATGATTTAGTTTTGGGTTTTGAGGCACTCGGTTGTTGATATTTTTAGCATCAAGTTTCAAATTTGGTTTCATAATTACAAAGAGGAAGACGAAGGCCGATGAATCAAAGAAAGAAAGTTAACCCAAAAACAATGACTAAGAGTTTATAATTAGTTATTATGAGCAACAAATGCATTTTTAAATGATGATTTGCAAACAGAGAAAAACAATGCGAGAAAAAAATGCAGCAAAAGTTAGAAACTGGTGTAAAAAACAAAGCACATCTCCATAAAATAAGTTAAAAAAAACAGAGGAAAAGCAACAATTCAGCATTCCATAGCATCATAGGCTAAAAAAAGGGCTCCTTAAATTATTGTAACATAAAGAATTGTAAAGAAGCTTCTAATCTTATAATCCTAAAAGTACAACTGTAATACAAAATAAATGTCCAATTAAATGCAGGGAAACTCTAAAGCAGACAATAACAATAACACAACCATAAATGTGACACCAGAAAAAGCAACAACACCCACAATTAACTGAACCAAATTCGTACATGAAGCAATAACTATCAATACTTTGAAGGCAAAAATAATAGCAGTTATGACAACAATAATAGTGACAATTAAATGCAGCAACAGGGTAAAGCTCACATCATAAAATTAGGAATAACAACAGCAAAACACAACTAAACATAATAAAAAAAATAGAACCTACAATGAATGCTTTCACACGGTTTCTTCAGAGAATAAGGGCACCAGTTTTTTTAATCGCAAAAGTTGGCAGTAAACCTATATCAGATCTAAAGGTGTGGATATAACCAAGGGTGATACTGTACACATAACATATGGCATAAGAACAACCATAAAACCAATAAAATAATATTATCACTATTCATAGCACTGTACACTCCCTCACAGGCAACTGTAGTTGCCACAAAACCCATATGTTCGGATCAAAAAAGCTTGAATCGCCGTCGGGTACAGGCTACGGGGTTGCACGTTTCAGATCTCATAGGTAAAGGAAGACTGTGCGTGAGGATGAATAGTCCGGGGCACCAAATAACCAACCAATTAATCATCCGGACCCTTGCTGGACCGGGTTGCAAAAAAAAGGGGCTAAGTAGCCCAATAAATGTTAGTATGATATAATATTATGTTGATCTTGTATTTTATTAATGAATCGTGCTAGGATATTTTGATGTTATCATAAAATGTGTCACGTTAAACTTTATTAGATGTATATTTTGAGGATAAAGTTGAAAAACAATTACAAAAATACCACTGTTATTTAATGCACACTTTTATCTAAAACTAAGTTTGTAAACTCGTAAACCGAGAAGAATGAGGTTACTAGTTTTTCCAATTTCATATAAGTCACAAACTTATAAAATAAGCTAGGTCAGACACTTTTAGAAAAGCCTTGGTTACTAGTTTTTCCAAATTCATATAAGTCACAAACTTCGAAAATAAGCTAGGTCAAACACTTTTAGAAAAGCCTTTGGTTACTTTGAATCAAGAAGGCATATTTAGAGAAATTGAAATCTGTAGGATGTTAGAATTCCACTAAATTTGCTACCTATGTGGTTAACTGGAATAGAAGCTCAAATTCAAATCACTATTGTAACTTTTGAGCAAATCTTCATATGCATATTTCTAATTTTCTATAATTACTACACAATACAGACATGTGTACCCGATCATATAGTAGTATAGAGTCGGCTAGTCTGAGTGTCGAACTCTTGAGGAACAATGTACGAAATTAACTTGTTTAACTAAAATACTAAATAACCTATGAAAGGGAGTAAATAAGGGTCATTTTAGTTCCGTGCGAGCAATTTGTTGATTATCAAATTAAAATTGCCGAAAACAATAAATAACAATAGTAAGAGAAAAGATTTCTAAAGTTGCAAGCAATAAGGTGTAGGGTATTGGTCACCCGCATGGCCTATAAAACATGCATAACAGAAAATAAATACATAAAGGTCATGCATACCAAACCTTTGATAGACAGCTCTCCTAATCAGAGATGTAACCTCAACTAACATGTATAAAGGGTGTTTATGAATTACTTACTTGATCCTGCAGTAACGTAAGCTCATAGATCTTCACAGTTTGCAAGGAATCGCCTTCTTCTTCTTCTTAATGCTTGACACGGTCGATTGGGGTTTCTTGGTGAGAATCACCACGTGAGATGCTTCAGGTATCCACCGGTACTGCACAGGTAGAACTAGGGCTACGAACCTATGCAAGTGATGCGTGGGTTGCAACGCCAAACTTTACAACTCCCTTGGCAGTGTACCAAACCGTTGTAGTGTAGTAAATGTAAGACCGGGGGATTGATCTTTCTCTAGAGAAAAAGTGAGTTAGGCTTGTAAAGTATGGCAGATTGATCTAAGAAATGAGAGACGATTCTTTTTGGTATTTTTGTTGGTTTAATTGAAGGCAAGTAAATATCGGGGTTTTAGAGATTTTGACTTTAAGACTCATATTAACCTAAAAATACAAGTAAAATAAATGACAAGGAAAAAGTAAACTGGTGCGAACAAATATGTGGGATACATATTTATCTCGTGTGAATACTCCTCACTAGTGATCTAACTATTCGTATTGAATTGTCACGCCTTAATTGGTTTAATAGTGAATATTCTTTTTTCCCAATCGTGTAGTGGCCAATTACACACCTATGCAAATAGACCATTTGAAGGGCCCCATAGCTTGCCACAATAACTAAAACACACAATAAATATTCAACCAAAATTAAACATCTAGCTTTAAATGCGAAATTAGTTACTTGACGTTCAAGCTAGACGTCTCCTAACTAGTTTTTAACCAAGTAAACGTATTCACCAATCAAGAAGAAAATATATATAATTATTACACTAGCAAGTTTTATGCAATTCTAGATAAACATCAATTGATTTAACCTAGCATAGCAAACAATGGACGAGCAAACATAGAATCAAAACAAACAACGATAAACATTATTGAATGATTAAATGAATAACTTATCTTAATGTTATTAGAGGTTTACAATGCAGAAAAAAGTGAAAACTCATCAATAATCGGTTAAGATTGGTTCCCAAGAGTTGCACACAAATTATGAAAACAAAGCAAGAATATATCTAAACTACATATAATGGGTGTATCCCATTTATTGAAAATTCAAGAATCTTGAAAACTTAAAAACTAATTAAGGAAATTTGTCATTATCTAAACTACATAAAACTACATATAATAGGTGTATCCCATTTCTTGAAAATTCAAGAATCTTGAAAACTTAAAAACTAATTAAGGAAACTTGTCATTATATAGGAAAATGTTTTAACGAGTTTCCATGTTTACATAAACCATTTAATTAAAACATTTCATTTTAAATTAAATAAAAGGTTAATACTTTTATTCATTTTGGTCGTCCCTTTTAATGTACACAATGTATAATTCTCGTTACTTGTCGGTTCGCTAACGTTTTAAGTAAATTACAGAGAGGGATGAGGATTATGATTATGATTCATATGATGATGATGTGTGTCATGATCTAATGGAAGATCAATTGAAAGTCAACTTTTACATTTCAGCTACATTTTGATTTTTTTACGCTGTATGAATAAATGTTATACAAAACGTCTAACTAAAATATAAGAATCATAATTATGTGCTGTTAAAAAATCCCGTTGTTATGCACGGGTACTCTTCGAGTATAGAAAAACACTTGTGACAACGTCAACTTATGGTTGTGACGCGGTCACCTCCCTGTCATTGATTTAGGATTTTTTCCACCGACTTATCGTGACAACGTTAGCTTGTAATCTGTGACGGCATCACCATTGGGTTGTGATGGCGTCACCATGCCCGTCTCCACACATTAGGCACTTCTAGTGACGGCGTCAGGCTTGCCGGTCACGCTTTGAAATTTTTTTATTTTTTTCTTTCAAACTTCGTCCAAATGAGCCCAAAACTTATACGTTTCCAGCAAGTGCATAATCCAAGGCTAAGAAACAAAATATGAAAGATTTTAAGCAATAACATAGATAAGATAACATAAAATGCACGAAATAGTAAGGTAAATGACCCCTAAAATCGGTGACGATTTGCACCTTATCAAATATCCATACACTTGGATTTGCTTGTCCTCAAGCAAATAAGCTTTTAACATAGATAAAAGACATTTTATGGGGCATTTAACATTAGTATAAAACTAATCAATGGCAAAACTCGTTTGATAGTACACTTTGACAGTTTCAAGTACGGAAGTATAAAACTAACATCTCACATAATAAGTGTATGGATAATCTCATCTCTGGGGTGTATACAAATAATACAAAAAAAATAAAAATGAAATGGAAATCACTCAACTTACCTTGTCATAATGCATAAATTACCATGGGCTTGATAAATGATAAAACCTTCACCACTATGGCGTAAGCGTCTAGAAAACACTATCAGAAAGGTTTTTTTAAAGGGTTGTAACGTTAGGCTGCGGTTAGGAATTATTGGTATGGGATATGAGGATATTTAGTGGACGAAAGTTAATTACCTAAACAACTACATTTAAGTTGTTGCCAAGTCAAAACTCAAATCGAATGTTGATCCACGATTTATATGGATCTCTAAGTAGCCTTTGATAACTTAGTGGATGACTTGAATAAATCCAAATCAATCCAAGTGAGAAACTCTTAACAATATGTTAATGTTAACGCGGAATATTAACAAGAATAATGAAGAACACCGGATTATCACTAACTTCGTATATATTACTAACACTCACAATTCGTACATACATATATCTCCTTAGGGTTCCTTTTATACTTGAAGGAAACCCTAATTACAAAACCGTGTGAAAAGATATCACGTATCTTCTATAAAGATACCTAACTCGTACATATCTTTTCCTAACTTAATACTAACAAACTTTCCTATTTTCACTGACCCGACTTAACATAACTACCAGACTTAACTATTACAAAACCAGACTTAACTAACACCAGACTTAATATTATAACTATCAGACTTAACTTAAGTCAGTCTTCATTAAGTCTTCTTCGAACCTTGTTGTAATTTCCAACAATCCTCCCCTAACTTGATCTTCATGTTCCATGAACTTCAAGTTCCTTCTGAGTAATCTTATGAGGATTGGAATTATCTTGATCTTCAAAACACTTGAAATCTGCAAATTTGAGTATTTGTGCAGCAACTTGATCTTCTCAGCATCTGATATGCATTTCACTTGATCTTTTCAGCAACCATGACATTTTGTACATCAATTCATATTAAGTTTCATATCTATTCTCATCACTTCCAGGTGTATTAACTCCTGTGAGAGGTGAATCATTGAAAATTAATGGATTTGATGTCTCTTTACCAATAGCCATCACTACTGGAGTAGCCAGATGTTTTGGTGTGTAAGACCATGGTACATTGATAACCATATGATTTTTAGTAAATCATCAACTATTAACAGATTTGTTATGTCTTTACCAAAAGCTGTACCCTTTTGGACTAGCCAATTCATTGATGGAAATCACCTCATCATGGTGAATTGATTACCATTTATGGTTTTCCACAGCCTTTACCACAAGCCATAACCTTGTGGGCTAGTCAACTCTTCACTAATCTTAGATATGGTGAGTTGAATACCATACAATTTTTGGCAAATTGTCAGCCATAAACGGATTTGAGCTATCTTTACATGTAGCCGTTTGCTCAGGATTAGCCAGTCCTTGTGTTGGTCGGACAAGGTGGACTGATAACCTTTTGTTGTGTTAGTGCTATGCACCTCCACCAAGTGAGAAGTTCCAATAGTCTCACTTGACAACTTAAAGAAAACATACCTAATCCAGCACTGCAACATAGACATTTTTTTTTAATCATTAACAGAATTAAAAAGAACTACCAGAATTAAAAAATAAAACTACAAGACTTAAAAATAACCTAAGTGCTGGTTAGTATACAAACTTTACATTTTTGACCTCCCCTTAAGTCCAACTAGGGGTTTAGCATACCAATGCTGACTACCAAATAATTAAACTTAGGGCCATCAAAAGCTTTAGTCAACAGGTCTGCAACATTAAAATCTGTATGTATTTTCTCCACCCTAATCAATTTCTTTTCAAAGCAATCTCTAATAAAGTGATGCCTGATTTCTATATGCTTAGTCTTAGAGTGGTATACTGGATTCTTAACAATACAGATGGTGCTTTCATTATCTATGTGGATAACAGTATTCATAAAATTCAAACCATAGTCCAACAGCTGATTCTGAATCCACAAGACTTGTCCACAGCAATTAGCAGCTGCCACATACTCAGCTTCAGTAGTTGAGTTGGCCACAATTGTTTGCTTCTTGCATTGCCAAGAGATTAACCTGCTCCCAAGGAATTGACAACCTCCTGTTGTGGATTTCCTATCAAGACTTGCACCAGCATAGTCACTATCTGAATAGGCTGTCAGGTCAAATGATGACTCTTTAGGATACCAAAGGCCCAAATTGGGTTTGCCCTTTAAGTACCTAAAGATTCTCTTCACAGCATGAAAATGTGAAGTCTTTGGTTGTACCTGAAAACGTGAACAAACACATACTGCATACATAATGTCAGGTCTAGAAGCAGTAAGATACATGAGAGATCCTATCATGGATCTGTAATGATGCACATCCACATCAGCAGCATCTTCATCCTTTGTTAAAGGCACCTTATTCTCCATGGGAGTGACTGCAGTCTTCACATTGGCAAACTCAAACTTCTTCAAAATCTCTGCAACATATTTGTCTTGAGAAATAAACAGACCATCTTCCTTTTGCTTCACTTGCAGTCCCAAGAAAAATGTAAGTTCTCCCATTGAACTCATCTCAAACTTGCTTTTCATTAAGCCTTCAAACTCTACACACCAAGACTTCTTTGTTGATCCAAAAATGATATCATCTACATAAACTTGGACAAGAATGATATCTGTTGATGCAAATAATGTTCTAAAAACGTTATTTATATCTTTCGATTACTTCACGTTTTGAGGATGACAAAATGTGAACTCACGTTACGTTAAAATTAACGTTAACAAGTTTTTAATCGGAAGATCCCGTTTCTACGCAAATCACTCTTGAACAAAGTTACAACTTGAACTAGTGATCAAAGAAGTGAATTTATGTTTTGAAAATTTACATTTTAAATGGGACAAAACATTTTTTCAAAAATACACATGACAAATTATTTTTGAAATATTAAGAAATGTTTTAATGGAAAAATTAGTTTGAAAATCACAACAGCTATTTTCCCCCCAAAATCAGCTCCAACCTTCCCCAAATAAGTTTTCACCAGAAAAGACAAAATTTGGAGCGTCCTAGTCTACCACGGCTCCACGGTACCGTTAAATTTAACGGAGCCGTGGGTTATTTAAAGGAGCCGTCCGTACTAATTTTTCTGTAACGTTCAGATTTTCTTTGCCTATAAATACCAACCCCTTTCACAGTTTTAGGCACCCTTCACACACAGAAAAATCCCTTAGCTAAATCCTCTCACACCTTTCACTTCTTAGGTTCATTTAGATTAGTTTTTTTCTTTGTTTCAAGAGTGATCCAATCATCCTTCAAGTGATCCTCTTCATACCTCTTCACTAGCAAGAGAAGAACACAAGTATCCAAGTTGATACAAGGTGTTGTCATCCCTCTTCATTAGCAAGAGAAGAACTCAAGCAATCAAGAAGATACTAGAGTTATAGTTGATAGGTTTTTGTAACACTTGTTACAACCTTGTTGTGTCTTAGCATACATCAAGTTTATTTCCTTTTTGTGAGTGAGAGTGAAGATCAAGTGTGATCTATAGAGATAGTGAACATCTCTTGAAGCCATTGGGCTTGTGTGATTGATCAAGAAGATCAATGGTCATTAGGTTAGTGTTAGTTGAGTAGAGTGAAGTGAGTGTTGATCATTGTGATCGTGTTGAGATCTTGGTGATCTCTTGAAGCCACTGGGCTTGAGTGTTTGGTCATGTGGACCTTGGTAGATTGGTGCTAGCTAAGATTAGCACTCAACATCTAGCTTAGTTTCGGTAATAGGATAAGCGACGTGTACGGTTTTCTCCGCCTGAAGGGAGGTTGTTGATATAGTGTTTGAAACTCTCGAGTGTGGTACTCGGGGAGTGGAGTAGGGCGAAGAAGAGCTTCGTAGCCGAACCACTATAAATCCTCTGTCTCGGTTTGATCTTTCCAACTCTACTCTTTACTTTTATTTGTTATTATTACTTAGCTTAGTGTGTAGTTCATATTGGTGTTGATTGATTACACATAGAGTTCGAATCAAAGTTTCCAATAGCATACTTTTAAAACAAGATTTTTAAAAGAAGTTTTTAAACCGGTAAACTATTCAACCCCCCTTCTAGTTTCCCACAATTGGTATCAAGAGCCAGGTCAGTCAAGATTTTAAAGTATATTGTATTTTAAAACTTGAATCGATCAATGGATTCCGACAAATATCTAGAAGGGCAATCTATGCAAAGACCACCACTTTTCGAAACCGATTGTTTTATTTATTGGAAAACAAGATTCGGAACGTATGTGAAATCAAAAGACATTGATCTTTGGCATGTTATTACCGAGGGTGACTTTCAACCTATTCAAAAGAATCCAGAAACTAAAAAGGATGAAATAGTTTCTTATGATAAACAAAGTGATGAACTAAAAAGGAAATTAGCCAAAAATAATGAGGCTAAAATGATGATTTATAATGCTTTGCCTAAAAAGGAGTTTGAAAGAATTTTCATGTGTAATACGGCAAAAGATATTTGGAAAACCTTGTTAGTCACTCACCAAGGTAATAACCAAGTCAAAGAGAACAAGATAGATCTTCTTGTTCAACAATATGAACAATTCTCCATTTCGGAGGATGAGTCAATAGATAATGCTTTTGCTAGATTTAATACTATTATCACTAGTCTTAAAGCTCTTGATGAAGGTTATTCTAGTAAGAACTATGTTAGGAAGTTTCTTAGAGCTCTACATCCTAAATGGAGAGCAAAGGTCACCGCCATAGAAGAGTCAAAGGATGTTGGGCTATAAAGTTAAAGTACTGCTGGAATATCAAAGTACTGCTGGAAAGTCAAAGTACTGCTAATTAAATCAAAGTACTTGCTTGTTGAAGGACTGTTAAAAACAACTTATAGATCAAGGGAGATTTGCACCGGAAATATGCAAAGCCCAGGTTCGTTTGTCCCGACGAAGATCGAATGGAATTTGTGTTCCCGGAACGTGATTCGTGTAGTGAATGTGAATAAAAGTGAGAATTTTGGTTTTCTACACTACGAACAATGAAATATTAAATTAAAGCAACTAATTAAGCTAAAAGTACAAATAATCTAAGCATACGAAATCTAAAACGAAAATTTAAATTAAAAACGTTACGCGACAAGTTTAAAAACGAATTAAACTAAGCTAAGGGAACAATTAAACTAAGCATTTAACCTAAAAACAACTAATAAAAACAACTAATAAAGCTACGGGTACAAATAAACTAAACATGTGAATTTAAAAACGAAAACCGGAATTAAAAAAAAAACGTTACGCTACGAAATTTAAAAACGCGAATAAAAGTGAAATGCTAAATTTTAAAACCTAAAATTATAAAAATAATTTCCCTAAATTAAAACTGATAAAATAAAATTTTTGGAAAAAGAAAAATATTTTTTTTTTACTTTTAAATAATTTTTTATACTTTAAAAACTATTTAAACTATTTTAAATCTCTAAAAATACTAAAACTAACTTTAAAAATCTGAAAAATTTTGTGAATAAACTTTGAACTAATTAAAAGATGAGAAAAATAATTTTAATTTATTTATTTATTTATTTTTTTTATTTTTTTTTATTTTTTTTATTTTTTATTTTTTTGAAAACCAAGAAATAAACTAAAACTGATTAAATAAGTGAAAATAAATTTGAAAACTAATTTGAAAACTGATTAAATAAGTGAAAATAAGTTATACTAAAACTGGTAAAGCTTTTTGAAAACCAAGAAATAAACTCAAATTAGGCTAAAAGACCCTAGGGGTCTGCTGAGGTTTTAGTGCACAGACAAGCAGAAATGGTGCTGATCTAGGCTATCAATAAGCTAGGAACTAAGCTCTAAACTTCCAAATACGCTTAAACAGATGCAAACTAACTATCAAGCTACTTATATGACAAACTTCAAAACCTAAATCCTATTTCAACTATACTAAAGCTTGAGATCAAAAGGGGCTAGTGAACAAAAGATGCAATAAACAAAACCACAGGCTGCTAAAACTATTGAAGGGCTGTTTCCAAGATTCTAAGGGAAAACTCAAAACAAGCAATCACAAACTACCTAAACAATAACTAAAATAATTAGTGACAAGTAACAAGAAGAAGTAAATGAGCAGAAGATTACTCAGTTGACCACGTTGACCAAAAAAACAATACAGGAAACTTTAACTTGCACTAATCTTGAAATTAAAGTACATAACTAGAACTTCTGAACTAACAAGAAACAATAAAAAGCAGTAAAAAGCAACAATTAAGCAGTAACATAAGCAACATAAGCAGTTTGACCACGTTTGACCAAGATAATAAAAACAGGAAACTTAGATTTGCATTAACTGGAAAATGAAATTACAATTTAAATTAAACACTACACTACTTGAAACAATAAATTCGAACAACAATTAAATGGTCTAACACTTTTCTAAAACATGAAAAGTGGGACAAAAGAAAGAAAAATGCTAATCGACTCTATTTATACTAAAAGATAAAAAACCCTAGCAGCTAGTTGTGCTATCTTCGTGAGAGTGTTCCCTTGCTTCAATCTTGACCGTTGGATAATCTTGTTGCCCACAACTTCAGATTTGAACCGTTGATTTAGCTTTTGGTCCTCGGATTGCCATCGTGGAGGGGGGGACCAAGACAACCCATGTGATTGTTTTGGATGGTAGTGGCGAGGATAGTGATGGATGGGTGATTAGGAGGAGGGTTGGCGGGTTTGTAAGTAATGAAGGTGATGAATTGAGTTTAGGGTGTTTTAGGGTTCTTATAATTGTGATGTTGACTGTGAAAAAGGGGGATTTGACCAAAGTGATTTGCCCGGTATTGTTATTTAACTAAAGTGGGTCGGGTATAATTGTTAAGGATTGGGTCGGTTTTTAGTGTTAAGGTAGTGGGCTTAGGGGTTTAATGGTTGGGCCGGTTGGGTCGATGGGTATTGTTTAGGAGTGTTTAGTGTTGGGCTGTGTGGATCGGTGGGGTGTAGTTGGGTTGAATGGGATTGATGGGTTGGGTAGTTAAGTATTTGTGTGGATCCGGAAATGGTAGTGTTAGTAGGATAGTTTAGAATTTAAACCAAGGGCCAAAAGTTGTAATTTATAAAACCGCAAGGACCAAATCTGCCAACATACCAAAGTTGATCAAGGGACTATTTTTGTGAAGTGAGAATAATCCAAGGGTCTTTTCGGGATTTTTGCACAATAACTCGACCAAACTCGTGAATTTCTTCCCGGGTCCCGTCTTTTGAGCTCTTTTCCATTTCTCGTGCTCGTCTTTGTCTTTTTCTTGATTTTTCAAGATATCCGTACCTGCATATTCACAAACACAAAAACAACATATATTTGGCATATTCGGTCAGTTTTTGGTCTATTTGGTCTGTTTAAATAGGTAAAAGGTATGTGTAATTTAACACATACCAAAATTCCCCCAGACTAAGATATTGCTGTGTCCTCACGCAATGTTATAAAAACACGTTTTTAAAACCAAAAAATTTTCAATCTCTTTTTACTAACTTTGAGAAGTAGCAAAATTTTCAAAAGAGATTAAGAAATCTTAAGTTCTAAAAACTCCCCGATTTTCCTTTTATTCTATTTTTGTATTTTTCATATAATCATGTGACGGCTTTGTTGACAATCATTATCTAATGATAACTTTTAGGGTCTTCGAGTAGGAAACACGACTCATAAAGAAGTGACCATACGGATAAAATTCGTCGTTCCTGATTTTTCACGAGTCCCCAAACTAAGCGTAAAAACGAAATCATTGTCATTTACCAGTTAGATTGCCAACACTACTCAGAAAGCTAATTGTGGACTCCTTGTTCCCAAATTCCTATTTTCCTCTATTTATTTTATTTTTGGTGAGAAATGAATTTCTTCAAATTCTCATTTCGATAATTTTTAAGCCGATAAAGATATCTAATTTAGACGCTAAGTAGTTTCCAAACCTTCCCTCGAAAACCGTTGCATACAAAAATGAGGTCCACATCAAGGTCTCTGATTTAACACGATTTTGAGGATATCCCTTTTATTTGCGACCGAAACAACTCATCTACGAGTCCAGAGACGGAAGCCTTTATTAGGACACCCCCGGAGTCGAAGTTTGGCATTTTTTAAACATCATTAAGCACATTAACGTATTTAGTCCTTGGCCCTTTATAACAATCACAACATCGGCTGCGAACCGGCAAGATGTGATAGTCTATTATGACCTTGGAATTTTTCCTCTGCCTTTATTAGAAGTCTACAACATCGGCTGCGAACCGGCAAGATGTAGAAAACTTTTTATGGCTTTGGATTATTATCATACATTATCATATTCATTAATTTTTTTGCCAAACCCCAAGTCCTACGGCTTTTATAACAATCCCAACATCGGTTGCGAGCCGGCAAGATGGAATAGTCTATTACACCGTAACACTGGCAGTACCTTGATGTGTACCCAACTTTCATAAGCAAGAATTCTCTAAGGAAGAAATAAAAACTAATTATCGCCAAAACTAAAATGCCTTTAATTATTCCTAGATTTCTATTTTTGAGTGAAACAAGCTTATGGGAACAAAAAGCCACAAGTAACTTCGATGAGCTCTAAAGAGATCCAACTACTCCACGTTTAGCAATCTAACTTATAAACAACTCTATCATTTCTCGTTCTTCGCAAATTTAAAATCTTAAATAATAAGATCCGCGAATGCTTAGCCTTATAATCAAGCCATGCATATATAAAGTCAAATACGGGAACTTGCAAATTCTTAAAAAGAATTCGCGTTTTCTAGCTCCTTGTGTAAAAGACTAGCACGAGCTTATAGATTATAAACGGTTAAGGGAACAAGCTAGGGCTCAACACGCCCGGTCAAGTCAGAATTTTATTCCTACTCTCTCCAGCGGAAAATCAACAAAAATGTCAAAATTTATTATATTTTTGCAAAAAAATTTTAAATTTTTCTCATTTTTTTGGATTTTTTTTCAAATTTTGAGGAAAAACGGGGTTGCGAGAGAAAACGGCAAAAATGCAAGGCAAAAATCAAATCGAAAGATTACCCCCCAGACTAAAACGAGACATTGTCCTCAATGTCTTAAAGGTAAGGGTTCTCCTACATAAATCTAAGGCCGTTTATGAATTATGCCAAAGATAAACGTAAAACGATAAGATTAAGGATATCGGATGAGCAACGAATGATGAAACTCGAGTGGAGAGAAGCAGCCACGAGCACGAGAGTCTTCATCAATCGGGCTAACCTGGACATACATAAACAACCACGAAACACAACAAATGGAAGAGGAAACCCTCCTCACAACACTTATTAGAGAGAAAATAGAAAGAAGATAGATGGATAAGCATGGGGTGCCTCCCACGAAGCGCTTGTTTTTGCTCGAGTCGGAAAGCTTAGACTCGCCCCGAATTTAATTGTTCTTGGGGGAGCAGGTGGAAAAGAAAATCTCAATCGGACTTTTGTTCAAGATGTTTGGATAAACATTGAAGTTCTTGAAAGTTCCACTCCGACGAGATACACCCGGCTTAAAAGAATAAGAGATGCCGGGGTCAAAGATTTTGTCCTCACTCCCGAGCGAGTGAATGGAAGGACAATCTACCTTGTAGGAGAAGAAAGGTAGAAAAACTCGAACGACATATGCGAAGTCAATATAAGGGCGATCCCCAAAAGGCACTGTCACATATGTCGGAGAAAGAATATTCTTTTGAATCTCGGGATTAACAATTGAGGTCATATTATCAAAAACATTAGAGTCTTTGACCTCATCGTCCTCTAACACTTCAATAAACAGCGGATTAACGTTGCTAGAAAAGCAATCGTCATCAAATTCAAAAAGAGTGTTAGAGAAAATCCCGGAAGTAACCTCAGAGATGTCAAGAGATTCTCCAAAAATTGGAGAATCACATTCTCTGTCGAAAATCTCCTCAGACTCACTTGGGGTTGGGACAAGGTTCTCAACACTAGACTTTATGAATTCGTCCGATTCCTTTTCAGGAATAGTGCTAAGATGCTCATCCCCCATAATTAGAGAGTCCTCGGGTCTAGATTGAGAAGGAAAGATGTTTGTGATTGCAATAGACTGAGGGAGTTGAGAAATGGTATCATTCAAAGGAATATGACTCTCCTCGTCGTCTTCCTCATCATCATCATCGTCATCAAGAAGGGCAGCCCTGAGAAATATGGAACGCATTTTTGCTCCTCGTTCTCTGGCTAGTAATTCTGCACAAGATTTCTCATGACGATTTTCTTGTGCTCTTCGTTCTTCGGCTATTTCAGCCTTAAGATCTTTAAGCACATCAAGAAAACCAATGAGAATTTCATTTTTTTGTTCTGTGAATGATGGCTGAGGTTGTGCATGAATCGTTTGATACTGTGGAGGTTGGTCATGATAAGAATAGTCATAATTGTCACAAGGGACATGCTCATAGACAAGCGGGTTCCTTGTTTGACAATCAGAGCTATAGTGAGGACCTCCACAGTACTCACAACAATAAGTTTGTTGTGACTGATTCAGTGAATCATATGGATAATGGTCATACCCGAAGCTTTGATCACATGGAACTTGTTCATAGACAAACGCATTCCCTGCTTGACAATCAAAACTTGGGTGCGGACCTCCACAATATTCACAAGAATATGTTTCCATCTCATGGTGTGGTGGCTGGTTGAAAAAGTCGGTTGTTTCATGGTAGGAATAAGGATTTTGGTCATAGACAAACCCGTTTCCCGATTCCACCATGCTACAACCGGGACAATTCCCGCCATTTGGAGGACCTCCACACCATTGACAACCGTAATGGTAAGATGAAGACATAGAGAAGAGGAATTAAACGGATAGAGGGATAAAGAGATAGAATTAAACGGTTAAGAGGATAAGAAGATAAGAATTAAACGGTATGAGAGGGTAAAGAGATAATAATTAAACATATAAGAGGAGACGAAGATTATTTTTGGGTTTTTTAAAATTTAGAAACATTGAAAATCAAAAAGAAAAAGGAAAATAAATTTTGAAAAGAAAATCTTTTTGGGTTTTTCAAAGTTTTTCAATTTTTTTGGATTTTTTGGATAAAAAATATTCACAAGATATATACGAAACTTCACGAGGAAGGTTCTTCAAAACACGAATCGATAAACGGAATCACGCACTCACTTCAACCCTCCCCGGCAGCGGCGCCAAAAATTGATTTGTTAAAAACAATTTATAGATCAAGGGAGAATTGCACCGGAAATATGCAAAGCCCAGGTTCGTTTGTCCCGACGAAGATCGAATGGAATTTGTGTTCCCGGAACGTGATTCGTGTAGTGAATGTGAATAAAAGTGAGAATTTTGGTTTTCTACACTACGAACAATGAAATATTAAATGAAAGCAACTAATTAAGCTAAAAGTACAAATAATCTAAGCATACGAAATCTAAAACGAAAATTTAAATTAAAAACGTTACGCGACAAGTTTAAAAATGTAAACTAAGCTAAGGGAACAATTAAACTAAGCATTTAACCTAAAAACAACTAATAAAAACAACTAATAAAGCTACGGGTACAAATAAACTAAACATGTGAATTTAAAAACGAAAACCGGAATTAAAAAAAAAACGTTACGCTACGAAATTTAAAAACGCGAATAAAAGTGAAATGCTAAATTTTAAAACCTAAAATTATAAAAATAATTTCCCTAAATTAAAACTGATAAAATAAAATTTTTGGAAAAAGAAAAATATTTTTTTTACTTTTAAATAATTTTTTATACTTTAAAAACTATTTAAACTATTTTAAATCTCTAAAAATACTAAAACTAACTTTAAAAATCTGAAAAATTTTGTGAATAAACTTTGAACTAATTAAAAGATGAGAAAAATAATTTTAATTTATTTATTTATTTATTTTTTTTATTTTTTTTTTATTTTTTATTTTTTATTTTTGAAAACCAAGAAATAAACTAAAACTGATTAAATAAGTGAAAATAAATTTGAAAACTAATTTGAAAACTGATTAAATAAGTGAAAATAAGTTATACTAAAACTGGTAAAGCTTTTTGAAAACCAAGAAATAAACTCAAATTAGGCTAAAAGACCCTAGGGGTCTGCTGAGGTTTTAGTGCACAGACAAGCAGAAATGGTGCTGATCTAGGCTATCAATAAGCTAGGAACTAAGCTCTAAACTTCCAAATACGCTTAAACAGATGCAAACTAACTATCAAGCTACTTATATGACAAACTTCAAAACCTAAATCCTATTTCAACTATACTAAAGCTTGAGATCAAAAGGGACTAGTGAACAAAAGATGCAATAAACAAAACCGCAGGCTGCTAAAACTATTGAAGGGCTGTTTCCAAGATTCTAAGGGAAAACTCAAAACAAGCAATCACAAACTACCTAAACAATAACTAAAATAATTAGTGACAAGTAACAAGAAGAAGTAAATGAGCAGAAAATTACACAGTTGACCACGTTGACCAAAAAAATACAGGAAACTTTAACTTGCACTAATCTTGAAATTAAAGTACATAACTAGAACTTCTGAACTAACAAGAAACAATAAAAAGCAGTAAAAAGCAACAATTAAGCAGTAACATAAGCAACATAAGCAGTTTGACCACGTTTGACCAAGATAATAAAAACAGGAAACTTAGATTTGCATTAACTGGAAAATGAAATTACAATTTAAATTAAACACTACACTACTTGAAACAATAAATTCGAACAACAATTAAATGGTCTAACACTTTTCTAAAACATGAAAAGTGGGACAAAAGAAAGAAAAATGCTAATCGACTCTATTTATACTAAAAGATAAAAAACCCTAGCAGCTAGTTGTGCTATCTTCGTGAGAGTGTTCCCTTGCTTCAATCTTGACCGTTGGATAATCTTGTTGCCCACAACTTCAGATTTGAACCGTTGATTTAGCTTTTGGTCCTCGGATTGCCATCGTGGAGGGGGGGACCAAGACAACCCATGTGATTGTTTTGGATGGTAGTGGCGAGGATAGTGATGGATGGGTGATTAGGAGGAGGGTTGGCGGGTTTGTAAGTAATGAAGGTGATGAATTGAGTTTAGGGTGTTTTAGGGTTCTTATAATTGTGATGTTGACTGTGAAAAAGGGGGATTTGACCAAAGTGATTTGCCCGGTATTGTTATTTAACTAAAGTGGGTCGGGTATAATTGTTAAGGATTGGGTCGGTTTTTAGTGTTAAGGTAGTGGGCTTAGGGGTTTAATGGTTGGGCCGGTTGGGTCGATGGGTATTGTTTAGGAGTGTTTAGTGTTGGGCTGTGTGGATCGGTGGGGTGTAGTTGGGTTGAATGGGATTGATGGGTTGGGTAGTTAAGTATTTGTGTGGATCCGGAAATGGTAGTGTTAGTAGGATAGTTTAGAATTTAAACCAAGGGCCAAAAGTTGTAATTTATAAAACCGCAAGGACCAAATCTGCCAACATACCAAAGTTGATCAAGGGACTATTTTTGTGAAGTGAGAATAATCCAAGGGTCTTTTCGGGATTTTTGCACAATAACTCGACCAAACTCGTGAATTTCTTCCCGGGTCCCGTCTTTTGAGCTCTTTTCCATTTCTCGTGCTCGTCTTTGTCTTTTTCTTGATTTTTCAAGATATCCGTACCTGCATATTCACAAACACAAAAACAACATATATTTGGCATATTCGGTCAGTTTTTGGTCTATTTGGTCTGTTTAAATAGGTAAAAGGTATGTGTAATTTAACACATACCAGTACTGCTGCTCGTTGAAGGACTGTTATGCAAATATGTTTAAGGACTAATGTGTAATTCTAGAATGTTCGTATTAGATTAGAATTATAATTAGAATTACTTGTCGTTCAAGTTTTGTAAACCGACTAGGGTTTTCCTTGTGCCTATAAAAGGATCCCTAGGTTGGCATTAGAGATACGGTTTTAGAGAGACAAGTTCATACGAATATTAGAAGCTTATTAGAGTATTAGTGATTAGAGTTTGTTAGTGAATCTGTGTAAAGAGCAGGTTCAAGGTTTTAATAATATTCGAAGTTGTTTATTAATTCTTCTTAGCTTTGTTGAAGTAGATTCCGCATACTTAGCAAAGTATATCAGTGTTTCATCATTAACAGTTTTGAATTTATTCAAGGTTGTTAAACCGTAGACAAGCTACAAGTTAGTTTGGTCAGAGTATATCGATCCAACAAGTGGTATCAGAGCCTGTGTGGAGACTCTGATTAAGAAGAAACCCTTAAAACCGATTTATCAACAAACCCTAAACGATGTCGACTGAAGCTGCACCAATCCCATCCATCACCTCACTCAAAATTCCTATCATCAAGAAGGGAGAATATGATCTCTGGAGCATGAAGATGAGGCAGTACCTTGCTATTACAGACCATGCTCTATGGGATGTGATTGTCAATGGTAATGTTGTTCTTGACGAACCTGTACATGTTGAAGGACAACCCAAACCACCTCAACCAACATTGCCAGCAGCTACAAAGAGAAATCAAGATAAGGCTCTCAACATACTATTGTCTGCTATTCCTGATGGTCACCTATTAAAGTTTCATGATGCTAAGGATGCAAAGCAATTGTGGGCTGCGATCAAGACAAGATTTGGAGGTAATGATGCTTCTAAGAAGATGCATAGAAACTTATTGAAGCAGCAGTTTGAAACTTTCACTGTTGGTGAAAGAGAAGGTCTTGATGCTGCCTATGACAGATTCCAAAATCTACTTAGTATGCTAGAACTGTATGGAGCAGAGGTATTTGTTGAAGATGCAAATTTGAAGTTCTTAAGAAGTTTGCCATCTGTCTGGCATGTGGTTGCTACTATGATTAGAGGACAACCTGGATTGGAGTCTATGGACTTTGATGATCTCTACAACAATTTGAAAGTGTACGAGCAAGAGATGAATGGTCACAGTTCTCAGAAAACTCACAACATAGCTTTTGTGTCTTCTGAAAACAGAAGCAGTACTTCTACTAAAAGTACTGCTTATCCTTCTCAAAGTACTGTTGGTGATACACAACATGTTTGCACAACCACAACTACCCCCAACCCATCACCAACAAACAACACCAATTCTGATGATGTTGTATGTTCCTTCTTTGCATAACAAGCCACTTTACCTGTTACCTATCAAGAAGACTTGTTGCAGATTGAAGAAGATGCTTTAGAGGAGATTGAAATAAGATGGCAAGTAGCTATGATCACTGCAAGGATCAAGAAGTTCATGAACAAGACAGGAAGGGGAATTGATTTCAAAGCCAAACAGGGTATAACTTTTGACAAATCCAAGATTGAATGTTTCAACTGTCAAAAGCTTGGACACTTTGCAAGGGAATGCAAGTTTGCAAAATATCAGGCAAACAGGATGATTGAACAACCCAAGGTTGAAAGAAAGGAGGTTCCTATTACTGAATCACAACCAAAAGCTTTGGTGGCTCAAGAAAATCTAGCAGAGATTGACTGGAGTGCTGAATTTGATGATGAACCTGTAACCTATTCTATGGTTGCAATGGAAGAGTTTGATTGGAGCACAGCTTTTGATGAGGAACCAGGATATGCTGCTTTGGAATCAAGAGATGGTCTTGGAAGCTTTGACTGAAGCATGGAGGATGAAGATGAACCTGTTCAGATTGCTATGGTAGCTACTTCACCAAGTTCATCCAATGTCTCTGAGGTATGCTCTAAGTGTAATGATGTGTATCAAAAGTTGCTTAAAGAATATGTGACTGAAAGAGATAATTGTAGAACAGCTAGGTCTGAGGTAGCTGGTTATCAATTAACTTTAGTGTCAATGGAAGCCAAAATATTAACACATGAAAATAATGAAATGGTTTGGGCAGAAAAATATGAGCAACAAGATTACCAATTAAAATTAAGTGAATGGAAGTTAGGATATAAGGTGTCTGAATTAGAAAAGATTACTAAGGAAAGAGATGCTTTGTTAGAAAAACATGGTAGTATTAAACAGGCTGGTCTATCACATGTTCAATTTGTTGAAAAACAAAGAAGAATAAACAGTAGAACTGGACTAGGTTATGGTGAGGATAGTAGTTCAGATGAGACCCCACCTAGTGATAAGGAAGAGACTCCACCTAGTGATAAGGAAGAGATCTCACCTAGTGATGATGAACTTACTAGCTCAGAAGAAAACAAATCTAGGAATGAGGAACCAATTAGTGAAACACCTACTGAGTTTAAGAAAGATAAGGGGTATCACTCAATTCCTCCACCAACTGGTAGGTTTCAACCACTTAGGACAGATGTTTCTCGCTATGGTGTAGACAACCTAGAGTTTAGGAAGAAGCTTACTAATCAATCTAGTTCTAAGAAACCCAAGGATGATTTTCAAAGGGGTAATGATCAAAAGTTTCCTACAGCCTTTCAAAAACAAGCAGTACCTCCAAAATCTTTTCAAAGTACTGCTAGACATTCAGCAGTACCTCCAAGAGAAACTTTTCAAAATACTGCTAACTATAGGAAACCTTTTAATCATAGAAGAGGATTTGGGAATATGGAGAGAAAATTATGTTATGTATGCTATAGTCCTGATCATTTGATTAAGCACTGTGACTTACACTCAGAATATTTAAGTCAGTTCCCAAAGAATAGACCTGCCACCCATAAGCCAAGGGAGACTAGACCAGTTTGGAATCACTCAAATTGGGTTAACCATAGTAATTTCTCTAAAGACTATAGGTACCCTCACCAGAAAAGATTGTTTTCCAAACCACCAGTACCTTCACACACTGATAAGTCTCAAGAAGTACCTTCTCAAAGGACTGATAAATTTTCACCCAATCATGGTACTGCTAACACTTTTTCATATAGAAGACCTAAGAGATTCAATTCATATAAAAGGTCTTACACCTCAAGTAGAGTACCTAGATCAGAGAAACCTAAGGTCAGACGAAATTGGGTTAAGAAAGAAAGTACTGATGGGGAACAAGCAGTACTTTCATCAGATAAGGGTGAAACAGGGAGTGTTGTTGATAATACAACACAGGACATGGGACCAACGCAAATAATCATTGACCATGCCTTTAAAACCAGTGGAGATTACATACTGAAGGAATTCAAGTATATCACTCCACAAGGGGAACACAAGTCAGTAATGGCTTGGGTTCCTAAAAGAAACTAACCCTTTTCTTTTACTGTGCAGGGCAACCCAGAGGAGGAGCTTAAAGATCATATTATTATTGATAGTGGTTGCTCTGGCAGCATGACAGGGGACAAGGAAATCCTGTCAGATTTTAAGGCATATTATGGAGGAAGAGTTGCATTTGGTAATGATCCTGATGGAGGGAGAATCACTGGCAAAGGAACCATCAAGGCTGGATGTATTGATTTTGAGAATGTTAGATATGTGAAGGAGCTCAAGTTTAATCTTTTGTCAGTTTCTCAGATTTGTGACAAGAAGTACCCAATTTTGTTCACTGATACAGAATGTCTCATTCTCTCTCCTGAGTTCAAGTTTGTTGATGATCACTTGGTAACTTTGAGAGTACCAAGAACCAATGATGTGTACAGTTTAGACTTAAAGAGTCTCAATTCTGCTGGAAGAGCAACATGTTTAGTAGCCAAGGCATCATTGGAAGAAGCACATCTATGGCATAGAAGACTAGGTCATGTAAATTTCAAGAACATCAACAAGCTGGTCAAAGGGAATTTAGTTAGAGGTTTACCTTCCAAAACATTCAAGACTGATCATTCATGTTTGGCTTGCAAGAAGGGTAAACAACATAAAGCTTCATGTAAAAAGCTTGGGGAAAGAGATATTAGAGAACCTTTGGAGTTGCTACACATGGATCTGTTTGGACCAGTTTCAGTAGAAAGTTTAAACAAGAAGAAGTACTGCTTGGTTGTGACAGATGATTGTAGCAGATTTAGTTGGGTCTTTTTCTTGGGATTCAAAGATGAAACCTTTGATGCTATCCATGACCTGATAGTAGCCCTTGAAAATCAATTGAGACTAAAAGTAAGAGGTATTAGATGTGATAATGGAACAGAATTCAAGAACAAGCATATGGATGAATTCTGTGCCAAGAAAGGGATCAAGAGAGAGTTTAGCATTGCTAGAACACCACAGCAGAATGGTGTTGCAGAAAGAAAGAACAGGACTTTGATAGAAGCAGCTAGAACAATGCTTGCAGATTCCCAATTACCTATTCTCTTTTGGGCTGAAGCCATAAGTACTGCTTGCTATGTATTAAATAGAGTTTCAGTAACTAAACCTCAGATGAAGACACCTTATGAGTTACTAATGGGAAAGAAACCAAACATTCATTTTCTAAAACCTTTTGGCTGTTCTCTGACTATTCTAAATACTATTGATTCTCTGGCAAAATTTGATGGTAAGTCAGATGAAGGATATCTATTGGGTTATTGTACAAATAGAAAAGGTTTTAGAGTCTATAACAGGAGTACCAAAAAGGTTCAAGATTGTCTTCATGTTGAATTTTTGGAAGATAAAGAAACTCAGAAAGGTAAAGGTCCTGATTGGATGTTTGATCTTGATCTCAAGTTCACTCCATCTATGAATTATGTGTCTGTTAGAGAAGAGAATCAGGCTAATCACAAAGAAGATGATTCACAGTACATTGTTCATGGAGTCAATGTTAGACCAGAAGATGTTCCTGACAAAGAACCTGAAGTTACTAATAAGGAACAAAGTACTGCTCAACCAACCAATACAGTATCTGATGAAGATCAAGCCATACAAGATGAACTTAATAGGATGCTTTTTCAAGAAACTATAGCAAAATCCTATGAAGATGAACAAAGGAGGGCTTATGAAGCTGCAAAGAACAAGGGTAAATTTCAAGATACTGCCCACAGTACTTTTGATCAAAGTACTGATGACCCTTTTGACAGTACTTCTGGTGTGTTAGAACCATCAAATTGGAACAATGCTGATGATTCCAATATTGATGATGATGATTTGGATAATGCTAACATTCCTGGATTAGAAGGAATTGATGATGAGCTTAATCAAGAAGGTATTTTCTCAACTACCAATGAAGGGATTGATTTTACTAATTTGGAATCTGATCTTCCAGTTCCACCAACTCCTACATTGAGAGTTCATAAAACTCATCCTCAAAGCAACATTATTGGATCACCCTCTTCAGGAGTGGTTACAAGAAACAAAGTTAAAGGTCTTTCTAAGCAACATATTGCTTTACTTAGCTTTGTTTACAAACAAAACAGGATGAATCACAAGGATCAACAAACATGCCTGTTTGCTTGTTTTCTATCTCAAGATGAACCCAAGAAGGTAGCTCAAGCTTTGGCTGATGAAAGTTGGGTTGAAGCCATGCAAGAGGAGCTTCTACAATTCAAGCTTCAAGAAGTCTGGATATTATGTGATCTACCAGATGGCAAAAGAGTCATTGGTACAAGATGGGTTTTCAGAATCAAAAGAGATGAAAGAGGGAATGTTATCAAAAATAAAGCTAGATTAGTTGCACAAGGATATCGCCAAGAAGAAGGAGTGGATTATGATGAAGTGTTTGCTCCTGTTGCAAGGATAGAGGCAATAAGGTTATTTCTTGCCTTTGCATCATACATGGGATTTCCTGTCTACCAAATGGATGTGAAAAGTGCTTTCCTTTATGGCACAATTTCTAAGGAAGTTTATGTTAAACAACCTCCTGGTTTTGAAGATCCTGCACATCCAAACAAAGTCTACAAGGTGATCAAGGCACTGTATGGCCTTCATCAAGCTCCCAGAGCTTGGTATGAGAGACTCTCAAATTTTCTATTACAACATGGTTATAGGAGAGGAGCAATTGATAAGACTTTGTTTATCAAAAGGGATAAGAAAGACATTATGTTAGTTCAAGTCTATGTGGATGATATTATATTTGGAGCCACAAAGAAGTCTATGGTGAAAGAATTTGAAGAACTTATGCAGAGGGAGTTTCAAATGAGTTCTATGGGAGAATTAACTTTCTTTTTGGGGCTTCAAGTTAGACAAACAAGAGATGGAATCTTCATTAACCAAGAAAAGTATGTTGCAGACATACTTAAAAGATTTGACCTTCCAAATCTCAGGCCTGCCACCACACCCATTGATAACAATAAACCATTAGGAAAGGATGAAGATGGACAAGCTGTGGATGTCAAGCTTTACAGATCTATGATTGGTTATCTTATGTACTTAACTGCATCAAGACCTGACATCATGTTTGCTGTCTGCTTGTGTGCAAGATATCAGGTTACACCCAAGGTTTCACATATGTATGCAGTCAAGAGGATTTTTCGATATCTCAAGCATCAACCAAAGTTAGGACTATGGTATCCTAAGGAGTCACCTTTTCACTTGGAAGCTTTTTCAGATAGTGATTATGCCGGAGATAACTATGATAGAAGATCAACCACAGGAGGATGTCAATATCTTGGAAGAAGATTAGTCTCCTGGCAATGTAAGAAGCAAACAATTGCTGCAACCTCCTCTACTGAAGCAGAATATGTTGCTGCTGCAAGCTGTTGTGGACAAGTTTTGTGGATGCAAAATCAACTCTTGGATTATGGATTCAACTTTAAAAACACTCCTATCAACATTGATAATGAGAGTACCATCTGTATTGTGAAGAATCCAGTTTATCACTCCAAGACCAAGCATATTCAGATTAGGCATCACTTCATTCGGGATTGTTATGAGCACAGGCTTATAAATGTGGTCAAGGTTCACACAGATGATAATGTAGCTGATCTACTCACAAAGGGATTTGATGTTTCAAGATTCAACCACTTAGTTGTGAGCATTGGGATGATTAACTACTAGGCTACATTTGAGGGGAGGCTTTAGTATTAGTTAGTATACTTTCTTTCACTTCTTAATGAAAGTATTGGTTTTTAGTAGTTTAGTTTAGAACATATGTTATATTTGAGGGGAGGCAACATAGTTATTAGTTAGAACTTATGCATGCGTCAATTACAAGTTCTTGGTTCAATTTGAAGTGTTGGTTGTGGATAAGAAGATGGAACATACTACTTTGTTACTTAAAGTACTGGCTCAGCAACGTACTGCTTCAACGTACTGCTTACGTGGACGTACTGTTCCAACGGTCAAAAAAGTGTGGGGCTACAGTTAATTAATTCCTTACGGCGGAGATAATAAGTTAATCAAAACGGTAACTTTATTATTTTGAGTTTGATTTGTTTCCATCCTATTTAAAGAAACTCTTTCTTATTCCCCGCCTTTTAACTTAATCCGAGATCCCTCATTCACTCTTCCACCACAATCTTTTTAACGAAACACACATTCAAAACGTATCCTTCTCTACGATTCATCATGGCTAATCGATTCACTGTTAGCAAACACAACATGATCGCTAATTTAGACAAAACAGGGGACAATATTGACTTTCATGCGATCATCGATTTCTTGACTGGGTCTTCCATCAACTACTCCATTTTAGTTGATCCTGACATTATTGGTCCATGGATACAAGAATTTTGGGCTTCTGCAACGGTTGAAGATGATTCTTTAATTAGGGCTACGGTTGCTGGACGAACAATTCGGATTTCTGAAGCCACAATTAGGGATGCTTTGATGTTTAATGATGAAGGAGGAGCTGTTCGTTTTGACAAACAAGTGCTTTGGGACACTTTAAGCGATATAGGCTATGAGGGAGATCTTACGAAACTTACTTTTCAGAAGCCTTTGTTTTGTTCTCATTGGAAGTACCTAATTCATGTCTTACTTCACTGCTTAAGTCCCAAGAGTACTTCTTTTGATCAATTTGGTCAAAATATTGCATCTGCTTTAGTGGGTTTGGCTACGGATCAACAATTCAACTTTTCAAGACTAATTCTTGATGGTATGCTTTCACACATTACTAATGGTAAACCATTCTTGATGTATCCTAGGTTTGTTCAGTTATTCTTGAACAATCAACTTGAGGATGTCCCTAAACCTCAAAGTTTTTTACCCACTGTCAAACTTCCACCAAAGGTGTTTACTTTTATATCTAAGAAGAGTATCAAGTTTTCTGGAACAAACACACCTTTGACTGCTCATATATTGGAAGTTGCACAAGTAGTTAGAGATGCAGAGCAAGAGCAAGAAGAAAACTCTGAATCAGCAAGTCAAGAGTCTCCAGTTTCACGAGAAGATATTGTTCCTCAACCTACTGCTTCTCAACATACTGCTTCTCCACATACTGCTACCAGGGAAGATGCTGCTTCTATGTCCATTCCTATCCATGAGGAGTCAGATCAAGGTATGAATCAACCACCATCTCCTAATGATTATACTTCCACAAATGTGTCTCAGCAATTTGAAGAAGATGAGGAAGAGATGGATAATTATGCCTTGACAAGGGAGTTAAGGAGGCTGAAAAAGGAGAGTGAGGCTCAAGCTGCTCAGATAGTAAAATTAAAGACTAAGTTTCAAAGGTTGAAGAAGTTTGTTTGGCCACTTGTTCAACACCATCGATTATGGGTAAAGTCTCAGAAAAGGAGTGGTCAGAATTCTAAGAAGTCTTCTCAGTCAAAGAAGAAAAAGTCTAAGAAGCAGTCTTCATTCCAATTGGGGAGGAATTTAGAGAATTTGAATGAAGATGCTGGATTTAATCAAGATGCTGGATTTATTGATGATACTCAGATGACACCACCTGAAAATATTCCTCAAGAAACTGTTGAGAGGAAGAGTGATGAAACAGAGCAAATCAATATTGAAGAAGCTGCTGTTGAAGTAAGAAGTGGTGATACTGAGGAAGTAAATTTGGAAGGAGCTGATGTTGAAAGTACTGCTCTTCAAGGTACTGTGAGGCAATTTATAATTACACCTAGAACTTTGGATTTTGAGGAAGATATTGGTCCTTCAAGTCAAGTTCAAGAGGAAGTTGGCCCTTCTAAACCAGCTTAGGAAGAAGATGTTATAGCTCATACTAACAGTGATGATGAAACAATTGCTGACATTATGATTAATATGTCAAGTCAAAGAGGCATCAGTATTCATGAAGTTGAACAACAACCTCATATTTCTTCTCAACCTACCCAGGAGTTAGATCCAAAAGATAAAGGTAAAGGGATCATGGTAGAAAAGAAGAAGAAGAAGCTGACATTGGCACAGTTAAGAGAAATTCAGATTGCCAAAGGTGAGGAAGCAGCTAGACTATTGCAAGCTAAGATAGATGCTGAAGAATCTAGGAAGCTTATTGTTCAACCACAAAGGCCAATTAGTAAAGCTAGAGAAAGGAAAGATATGATGGCTTATCTGAAAGGTCAAGGATATACAGGTTTGGTGAAATTGACATATACAGAGATGAAGGATCTGTATGATGCTGTTAGGGAAGCTATAGAAAAGGATCTTGCAAGCATTATTTCGTTTGAAGATAAGGAGCTTGAAGATAGAAGAAAGGAAAGAGCTGTTCCAAGGAGCTCAAAGAGGAAAAGAACAACTGATGAACAGCCATTAAAGAAGTTCAAGGATGCATTTGAATTAAGAACAAACACAGTTGATGAGCTAAGGAATTATCTTAGAGTTGTTGACTTTGAACATCCAAAATTGAAAGAAGATGCTGATAAGAAGTCCAAGATATCTACTTTTTCAGTTGTAGAATCACAAGAAGGAGATTATCTGATCTTTCATAGACAAGATGGAAGTTTTAGAGTATTCAATTCATTATGGGATATACTACATCTGATTGACAGAGATGATATGCTTCAGTTATATCTCCAAGTGCAAACTTACTTTGAGCATATTCCACCACAAGGAGTAGGTTTGATATTACTAGGAGATCTCACAACCATCTGGGAAACAAAGGAAACAAAGGATAGTACTTTGTGGGAAAATCAAGATAACTGGGAGATTAACAGATGGAGATTCTTTGAATCAGTTGGAATACATGTTTTGGAGTTAGAGGATGGCACTATGATTCATATGCTAGCAGAACAGAGATATCCACTCACAAGAGATCTGATGATCAGGATGCTAGAGCATGGCATGGAAGTGGAACAAGAGAATGAAGTAGCATTGATGGTCATAAAATTGTTCATCAAGTGGACAACTGAATCTGAAGATTAATGCATAACTACTGGTATGATTTAATTATTATATAAATCTTTTGAAAAATAAGTACTTTCTTCAAAGTACTGCTAGTCAAACAGTACTTTCTCAAAGTACTGCTTGCAGCATGAAACCAGTAAAGTCTTTTGATAAAATCAGTGATTTTTGATAAGTGCAAAAAAAAAAAAAAAAAAAAAAAAAAAAAAAAAAAAACATTTTGAAGCACAAAGATTAAACAGCAACAAATGGTTTTGAAAGCAACAACATGGTGTTAGTACTTGTACTACACAACAAATGGTAATCAACTCACCATGTTTAATAAACAAGAAAGAGTTTGACTCATCATGAGGGTACGGCTCTGATGTGATTATCAAATCCGTTTTTAGTTGACAATTTACTAAAAATTGTATGGTTTTCAACTCACCATATCTATGTTAGTGAAGAGTTGGCTAGCCTACAAGATAATGGCTTGTAGTAAAGGCTGTGGAAAACCATTTATGGTAATTAGTTCACCATGGTAGTGATTGTACTAAAAGAACTAGCTAGTCCAAAAGCAAACGGCTATTTGGTAAAGACTAATCAAATCCGTTGATAGCTGATGATTTGCTAAAAATCATATGGTTATCAATGTACCATGGTTTCTTAAACCTAAACATTGGCTACTCCAGAGTTAATGGCTTTGGTAAAGAGACATCAAAATCCATTAAGTTTTCAATGATTCACCTCTCACAGGAGTTAACACACCTGGAAGTGATGAGAATAGTATGAAACTTTAAAGATCTGATGTACCTATTGCCAATATGATGCTGAGTTGCTGAAAAGATAAGTTGCTGAAAAGAATTGTTGCTGATGAAGATTGCAGATACTGATTGCATTGATGGTGACACAACAACGAGACAGACTTCAAAGATACAACCTTTCCTTGAAGATAAAGTATTGAATTTAAAGAATACAAAGGAACTTGAAATCAAGCAAGTAGAATTCAAGTTAGGGGAGGATTGTTAGGTTATAAAGTTAAAGTACTGCTGGAATATCAAAGTACTGCTGGAAAGTCAAAGTACTGCTAATTAAATCAAAGTACTGCTGCTCGTTGAAGGACTGTTATGCAAATATGTTTAAGGACTAATGTGTAATTCTAGAATGTTCGTATTAGATTAGAGTTATAATTAGAATTACTTGTCGTTCAAGTTTTGTAAACCGACTAGGGTTTTCCTTGTGCCTATAAAAGGATCCCTAGGTTGGCATTAGAGATACGATTTTAGAGAGACAAGTTCATACGAATATTAGAAGCTTATTAGAGTATTAGTGATTAGAGTTTGTTAGTGAATCTGTGTAAAGAGCAGGTTCAAGGTTTTAATAATATTCGAAGTTGTTTATTAATTCTTCTTAGCTTTGTTGAAGTAGATTCCGCATACTTAGCAAAGTATATCAGTGTTTCATCATTAACAGTTTTGAATTTATTCAAGGTTGTTAAACCGTAGACAAGCTACAAGTTAGTTTGGTCAGAGTATATCGATCCAACAAAGGACTTGGGGGCATTGTCACTCGATGAACTTATAGGAAACTTGAAAGTTCACGAGATGATCATCAAGAAAGACTCTGACATTGTCAAAGGCAAAAGCGAGAGAGTTAGATCTCTAGCATTAAAAGCCAAGAAGGAGTCTAGTGATGAGGAATGTTCGAGTTCCGGTAGTGAAGATGAAGAGTACGTACTCGCCGTTAGGAACTTTAGAAAGTTCTTTAGTAGGAAAGGTAGATTTCCTAGACAATCTCGCGATGAGAAGAAGTCATCCCAAAGAAATCATGATGAAAGAAAAGGGACAAGTGATAGGAGATGCTATAGATGCGGAGATCCTAATCACTTCATAGGAGAATGTCCTAAGCCACCAAAATCCAACAACCAAAGAGCTTTTGTAGGAGGTTCTTGGAGTGATAGCGGTGAAGAAGAAGAGAAGAAGCCTAATGATGAAACGTGCCTAATGGCTCAAGCTTCTAACGAGGTACATTCCGACTCTTCTTATTATAGTAATAATAATTCGTCAATAGATGAGAGTGAATTACATGAAGAATACAACAAACTATGCTTAGTTAGTACTAAGATCTTAGGTAGAAACACAAAGCTAAAATTAAAATTAAAAGAACTAGAACTACAAGTCTTAGAACTAAAAGATCAAGTCAAGAGACTTGAGAAAAACAAGGAAGTAGACTTAGGATGCGGGTCATGTATAAGTCTTCAAGTAGAAAATGAAAAACTTAAAGAAAATGCTTTAAGAATCATTAAGTTTGATGACGGAACTAAAAAGCTTAATAATTTACTTGAAAATATTAGATATAGTGAACATGACCGTTCGGGTTTAGGATTTGACCCAAATCAGGCTTCTACAAGTGGTACTAAACAAGTACAATTTGTAATGCCTGAAAAGTCCATGTCTGAAGGTGACGGCACCATTAAAGGTACAGACGGCACCACTAAACTTAGTGGTACCGTGTGGTGCTGAGGACAAAACTGGGTCAATTCTGAAAAGTAACTTAAGTCCTAAACCAAGTCAAGTAGTTGTAAATAGAACTAAAGTGTCTACTCCAAGTAGAGAGGAAACCAAAGGCTTTAACAAACCATTGTCATCTCCCGAACATGGATTTGTAAAGCGTGACACTAGGTCAACTACTCCTCCACCTAGAAAGGTAAACTCTCCCAAACCTCGGTCTAGAACTCCTCTACCGAGAGGTAACTTTAGAAGACAAAATCATCCAAGTAACATTCCCGTAACTTGGAATGATCGTCCACTACAAAGTTACTTACCATGGGAAATGTGTCCTCCATTCTCACATCCTAAACTAACGCAACAAATGCGTAGGATGTTTAACTCTAACAACTTTGGACCCATGAGATATTAGGGACCAGTTGTTTGAACATTTGTTTTGCTAGGAAAACATGAGTGTAAATAAACTTTGGAGTCTAACAAAAGGAGCATGATGCGTTATCAAGCTAATCCGGTGACGCAATAGTCAAGTCGTGTCTTTCATGCTTAACATTCAACAAAGGTACCCTAGTCTTCTAGTTTTAAGAGCAAACACCTTAGGCACAGGTACGCTTTCTTAAAACACCCTTGTTGATAGAAATGCTAAGCATGTAGTAGTGTTAGAATCTAACTTGGTAGGCACTGTCATAAAGAAACAGAAATTCACAATTCATCATTACGAACTCAACTTGTCCAGAAATATTCAATGATCGCTTCAAGATCATGCGTGACAAGTTTGAAATGAAAATGATGAGTGAATTAAGTTTCTTCCCTAGCCCATAGATAACTCAACCTAAAGAAAGTATCCACATAAATCTATGTATACTATATATGTATAAGATACTTAGATTACACAAATACTAATCTATACTAATGCCCATATCCGTGAATACGAATCTCACAAGAGACGAAGAAGGTGAGTACACGGATATAACTAGGTTAGGGGCACAATAGGTAAAGTAGTTTACCTAACGGCAAGTAGGTCCATTATCATGAATAGTGTTGGCTTTGTGCCCACTTGTAAGAAGTGTCCCAAAACTTCTTACATCAAAGTGTTCAATGTATCATACGATGCATTGAAGATACTACACACTTGAGACTACGATATCTCAAGGAGACGGTTGTAGAAAATGTTTCTATACCAACACTGATAATGCAAGAGTTGATGTGGATTGAGGCATAAAGAGCAATGTTTGTACCTTCATAGGTTTGTTAACAAACTTCTTGGTTTCCCAAGAAACAAACTACTCTTGCTATTTCCACGACCGAAGCCGAGTACGCAAGCGCCGGAAAGGCATGACAACAAACACTATAGATGAGACAACTCCCTGTGAAGAGTAGCAGTCAAGATGCCATTAGACTTGTCCGGGAACCCTATAGTTTGCTCATGAACGAAGCTCGTCAAAGTACGTAATCTCCCCGCGGAAAGACATCTCCTCCGTCATGATAACGTCGAAAGAGAAATCTTTTCTTTGAAAAGTATCTCTTCTCACCTTAACCTTTACATTCTCGTCAAATGACCTCTTAATACTCCATTGGGAATATTAATGTCATCTCTCACGTCCCATCATATGACTTTTCAAGTCATTCCTCATATCCCGCTCATGACTATTTCAATATTTCTATGGAAATATTAAAGTCATTCCTCGCGTCATACCTTATAACCTTTCATCCCCTCTTATGACTATTTGAATATTTCTCCAGAAATATTGAAGTCATCTCACACATCCATCTTATTCTCGACTCATGACTCTTGAATATTTCATTGGAAATGTCAAGTCATTCCCTAAGCCTCATCTCATGACTTCGTAATATTTCACTGGAAATATTAATGTCATTCCTCGCATCTCGTCATATGACTTTTCAAGTCATTCCTCTCATCCCGCTCATGACTATTTGAATATTCCTTCGAAAATATTAAAGTCATCCGTCACGTCATACCTCATAATCTTTCATCCCTTCTATGACCTCTCGAAAGTTTTGCGGGAAACATTGAAGTCATTCTCTACAAATCGCCCATGACTTTTTAAGTCATATTTTTCACTCGTCACATGACTCATGAATATTTCATGGGAAATATCAAGTCATTCCTCGTGTTGCGTACTCCGACTAATTAAATATTTCATGGGAAATATTATAGTCATCCTCCTAAACATAACTCATAACTTCTATTTATTTCACGGGAAATACTAGAAGTAAATCCTCATCCAATGACAACTTAGTCAATTTCCTCGGAAACACTAAGGTCATTCCCGGTCATCCCATTTAATCATCTTTCGTCAAAAAGTTTATTAGGTATAAACTTTTTCCTCGTGTCAAAAAGTCTTACTAAATAAGTAAGATTAATCAGCCAAAAGTCAAAACAGAAGAAAAACTGGACCATCAGACATACGGCTCCACTAAAGAGCCACGGCTCCACTAATGTTTAGTGGAACCGTGGAGCCGTGCATTTGATAAACGCGCCCAGTTACTCTTTTCTTCTGCACAAATTTTCCAAACACACAAAACCACTTCCACTTGCTGTCAAAACCGAACCATAACACCATAATTCAATTAATCTTTTGCAAATCAAGATTGAGGCATTGAAATTAACAAATCCTAACCACAACATCATCAATTGTAAGTAGTTCACTCTTAATTTCTTTTAAATTGAGTCTAGGGTTTGTTCTTGAGTATAAATCCGAATTGGGGATTTTCAAAATTAGTTAAACCCTTGTGAAATTAAGACTAGGATTAGACAATGTAGCATTCACATGATTCCCTAAACCTAGGATTTCCAAATACCCATTTGTGTTGCAAAACCTAATCCAAAATTAACAACTAAAATCGGATTATGGTTGATTGCTTATAGTGGAATCATGTTTAGGATAATTAAAATTGGATTTGGAACGTTTTGCATTAAAGCTTTTCGAACTTAAGCTTTTTGGCGCCACAATGAGTCGTTTGCCAAACACCCCTATTCGAAATTTTTTAAATTTCACAAGTCTAGGATCATGAAACCTTTTTCATGCATTGTTGATGCAAATTAAAAACGTTTTTGCATATAAGCACGAACTCTCAAATGTGGAATGAATTGCATAACTAATATGTATTGTTCGACATATTTGATTGAGCAAAAGTGAAGTTAGGAGCGTTTGGGTAATCTCATATTTTTCATTTTTAGAGTCGAGATTACTACACCTCCACATTGGTTGCATATAAGCACACACTAGCCACTTATGATTAAATGAAATCTTTAAAATCTTAACCATAAATAAGTGTTTTTATAGGTAACATGAGACTTCACATGTTTGATTACGACCATGAACTCACAGAAGAGTACATTCCCACACCATCACTTGAACCTGAAACCCCACCTTCTCACATTCAAACCTTTCGTCAACTTGAGTCTCGTCTCTTCCACGAAGGACGTATTGTTGAACCCTCGTTCCTAAACCATGATCACATTCAAACCATGTTTCAAGGAATCGGATTCGATTGCTTGTTTAGAGTCAACGATCACATCTGTCCTCGTTTCGTCCTAGAGTTTTATAGACAAGTCAAACTCGTACATAACGAGGATCAAACTTTGTCTATCCAGTTTCTCATTCAAAACCAACACATCTCACTCACTCTTGATCAATTTGCCAACATTCTTCAAGTGCCTAACTATGGACAATGTTCCTACACTGAAAGTTGGTCACTCAAATTTCTCACAAGTCACCCAATCGAGTCGGGTCCTTATAGTACTCCTATTCCCACTCCTCGTGCCATTAAAGAGCACATCCGTCTTCCTAAAAAATTTCACGGTTTTCTTAAAGAAAATGGTGAAGTTGAGTTTCGTGAGTCTCATGTGTATGACTTGGATCTCCTTAAAATTTGTGTTGATGAAGTTCATCCACACTTACGGAGATGGATAGAAGTCATCCGTGAAAATGTCTTTTGTCTTCCTCACAACCGTGAACAACTTCCGGCGTGTTGTGCTCACATGTTGTATTGTCTTGTCACCAAGCAACCCTACAATCTTGCATACTTTATGGCAAGAAGAATTGCCGGCGTCAGGGGACGAGTCGATAAGGCAATACCCTATGGTATGTTGCTAACTCGTCTCTATCATTTTGTCATGAACACTTTTCCCCATCTCTGAAACAATAAATATCTTTTTGTCGAACCCGTCATGTCACCTCTAACCCAAAACACCTACACTTCTCTAAATTGGGAATGTACATCATCTCGAAGTGATCATAATGATGATCCAATCCCGTACTATGATGTGTCATCAAGCGATGATGAATGAAGGTGTGATGAAGTGAAGACATTAGAGGAGTTGAACTTAAGTAGTATAACTGACTTAAGTATTATTAGTTACTATTAATATGGTCTTGTGCATGACCATCTAACTCTAACTAGTATGAATTACTTTAATATATCTTGCTTAATATTGGTTACTTTGACAAATTAATCAATAGCAATATATTATGAGCTTTGCCTAGTTCATGCATGTTCTATTATTTTATTACATGCACTAGATGTTAAACTTGCTTGTATTTATGCATGCTTAATAGTTGCCTAAATACATAGATGATCACATGATCACATTAGTTGCTAGTTTAACTAGCTTTAGGAATTCTATGTGCTTAGTAATTTGAGGCTTTGAGATTTGCAGCCAATGGATTCCCCAGAAAATTTCCCCATTTAGGCTGCCTAAAACCTGCAGACCTGGAAAGAAGGTCAAAAGAGCCCACGGCTCCATTAAATAGGCTACGGCTCTACTAAATTTAGTGGTGCTGTAGCACCTTTAATGGTGCCGTACCTCTGGAAGATGAAAACTGCTATTCTCTTCCACTTTTTGACTTCTTTTCCCTGAAAAACTGCAACCATAACCTGATTCCCATGCACCCAAATCCCCAAATCCAACATTTCAAACTTGCATGCTTATGATTTGGCTATTTAAGCTAACATTATGCATTGCCATCCTTACACCCATCCTTACACCTTCACACTCACCATACCACCATCATGGGATCAAGAGTATTCAAGAAACAAAGATTCTACATCAAACCAACAAATGAAACCACTCAAATTGATCAATGGATCAAGAGTACTCACACATCACAAGTCTCACCAAACACCAAAGAGACAATTTTCATTGATCTCACCTTGGATGATGAAGATGATACACACACACCCATAACCTCAACCAAATCATCATCTTCTTTCACTACACCCCATGCTCCATCCAAGGTAACATCAACCAAACCAACATCCTCATCCTCCACAACCTTTAGAACCAACACACCTTTAACCTTCAACCCATCATCTTCACCATCACCACAACCTTTAGCCCTCACACTAGCCCTATCACCCATATCACCTTTTGAACTTACCACCAACACATCATCATCTTCCCTATCACCATCACCTCAACCTTTAATGGGTCATCCCATTCTTTATCCCCTACAACCACACACCTTGAGTTGTGCTTGTTGTTACCACAACCAACTCCTTATCATGGGCCTTAAAGATGAATTGAGTCTTCAATTCTCCTACCTTGAACACCTCCTCACACCACCACAAGGACCCATCATTTTACCACCTCCACCACCACATAGCCCAACCAACTAAACATAGTCATGTTTAGTTTTTCCCAATAAATACCTAGGAACCCTTTTGAAGTTGGAAGCAAATCTAGAAGCCTCATGTTACTTTAGATGTTTATGTGTCTTCTTGTTAGTTTAATTTGCTTTCCTATTGTAGTCATACTTATGTATGACATTTATTTTATATTTATGTAATGGGTTTTTCATTTTGGCTACTTAGCCATAATTCTTTTATTGTGGTTGGATATTTGTCTTATGTGCTACTTGTTAGATATTGTTTATTTGCCGTCTAACCTTGTTTTGTAGCACGAACCATTGCTCGATTCCTTTGTGTTCTCCAAATGAGGGGGAGTACACATCAAGGGGGAGCCTTAACCACCTTTTTGATTTGACAAAAAGGGGGAGAAATGGGAGTAAACTCATTAAAAACTTGTTAAAACTAATTTTAACCTAAAATGAGTTTTATATTTTGTCATCATCAAAAAGGGGGAGATTGTTGATGCAAATAATGTTCTAAAAACGTTATTTATATCTTTCGATTACTTCACGTTTTGAGGATGACAAAATGTGAACTCACGTTACGTTAAAATTAACGTTAACAAGTTTTTAATTGGAAGATCCCGTTTCTACGCAAATCACTCTTGAACAAAGTTACAACTTGAACTAGTGATCAAAGAAGTGAATTTATGATTTGAAAATTCACATTTTAAATGGGACAAAACATTTTTTCAAAAATACACATGACAAATTATTTTTGAAATATTAAGAAATGTTTTAATGGAAAAATTAGTTTGAAAATCACAACAGCTATTTTTCCCCCCAAAATCAGCTCCACCTTCCCCAAATAAATTTTCACCAGAAAAGACAAAATTTGGAGCGTCCTAGTCTACCACGGCTCCACGGTACCGTTAAATTTAACGGAGCCGTGGGTTATTTAAAGGAGCCGTCCGTACTAATTTTTCTGTAACGTTCAGATTTTCTTTGCCTATAAATACCAACCCCTTTCACAGTTTTAGGCACCCTTCACACACAGAAAAATCCCTTAGCTAAATCCTCTCACACCTTTCACTTCTTAGGTTCATTTAGATTAGTTTTTTCTTTGTTTCAAGAGTGATCCAATCATCCTTCAAGTGATCCTCTTCATACCTCTTCACTAGCAAGAGAAGAACACAAGTATCCAAGTTGATACAAGGTGTTGTCATCCCTCTTCATTAGCAAGAGAAGAACTCAAGTAATCAAGAAGATACTAGAGTTATAGTTGATAGGTTTTTGTAACACTTGTTACAACCTTGTTGTGTCTTAGCATACATCAAGTTTATTTCCTTTTTGTGAGTGAGAGTGAAGATCAAGTGTGATCTATAGAGATAGTGAACATCTCTTGAAGCCATTGGGCTTGTGTGATTGATCAAGAAGATCAAGGGTCATTAGGTTAGTGTTAGTTGAGTAGAGTGAAGTGAGTTTTGATCATTGTGATCGTGTTGAGATCTTGGTGATCTCTTGAATCCACTGGGCTTGAGTGTTTGGTCACGTGGACCTTGGTAGATTGGTGCTAGCTAAGATTAGCACTCAACATCTAGCTTAGTGTCAGTAATAGGATAAGCGACGTGTACGGTTTTCTCCGCCTGAAGGGAGGTTGTTGATATAGTGTTTGAAACTCTCGAGTGTGGTACTCGGGGAGTGGAGTAGGGCAAAGAAGAGCTTCATAGCCGAACCACTATAAATCCTCTGTCTTGGTTTGATCTTTCCAACTCTACTCTTTACTTTTATTTGTTATTATTACTTAGCTTAGTGTGTAGTTCATATTGGTGTTGATTGATTACACATAGAGTTCGAATCAAAGTTTCCAATAGCATACTTTTAAAACAAGATTTTTAAAAGAAGTTTTTAAACCGGTAAACTATTCAACCCCCCTTCTAGTTTCCCACAATATCCTTTTGGTCTCTTTTAATGAATAAAGTTTTGTCAATCACACCTCTGATGTACCCATGACCTTCCAGAAATTTGGAAAGAGTAGCATACCAAGCTCTGGGAGCTTGATGAATACCATAGAGAGCCTTTATAACCTTGTACACTTGATTTGGATTAGCTGGATCCTCAAAACCAGGAGGTTGGTGTACATACACTTCTTCTTCAATAGTGCCATAGAGAAAGGCACTCTTAACATCCATTTGATATACCTTGAATCCCATGTATGATGCATAGGCTAAAAATAACCTAATAGCCTCAATCCTGGCTACAGGAGCAAACACCTCATCATAATATATGCCTTCCTCCTGTTTGTATCATTGTATTACCAATCTTGCTTTGTTCCTTACTACCACTCCTCTTTCATTCCTTTTATTTCAGGAGACCCACTTAGTACCAATAACTTTAGCTCCATAAGGTAAGTCTACAAGAACCCAAACCTTCTGCAACTTGAACTGCATCAATTCTTCCTGCATGGCTTCTATCCAAATTTCATCATCCAAAGCTTCAGCAATCGTGATGGGTTCCTTTTGGGAAAGGAAACAAGCAAATAAGCAGTGTTGCTGGTCTTTATGGTTGACCCTTTGTTGTTTCTTAACAAAACTCACAAGTGCATGAGCATCAGGATGTATTTGCACTTTGCTTCTTGTTTGAACTGAAGACTTAGGATCACCAATGATTTGACTTTTGGGATGATTGGTGTGAACTCTGAGTGTGGGTGTTGGACTTACAGCCACTTCTGTGGGTAAGTTGTTGAAGTCTGTTATGACACCTTCTTCATCATAGGAAGCTTCTTCAAAGATACCTTCATTAGGATTTGGGAACACTTCAAGTTCTGGCATCTCAGAGTCAACACAAATAGCACTTGGATTAGGTTCTGGTTGAGCAGCACTACCAGACTTAAAGTTGGAAGTACTGGTAGTGTTGGGAGTACTGGTATCCTGCTTTTCAAGATATTTATCAGCCAAAGCATCCATCTCTTTTCTGAAAGACAATACATCCTCTGAATTATTGATAGAAGTAGCCTCCTTTGCTTTTTCCTGATACTTGATCACAGGTTCCTTCACTTGAGGAGAAAACTTCTTGTTATCTGCTATAGCTGCAGCAGACTTAACTTCTGTGGTAGGAATCACAATCAGCTCTGCACTTCTATTTTCTTGATCAGTGTTCCCTGCATTTGAAGGATCTTGGGTACCTACATGGTTAGAAATTTCTGTGGTACCTACAGCAGGGTTAGCTTGATTCTCTTTGGAGACAGGAATATAGTTCATAGAATCTGTTAAGTAATCAATGTCAAACATCCATCTATGTCCTAATCCCTGCACATTGGGTTTTTCTTCAAGAAAGTTGACATGCAAATTTTCTTCTACTTTCTTAGTCACTAGATTGTAAACCCTAAAGGCCTTACTATTCAATGAATACCCAACTAGAAAACCTTCATCAGACTTTCCTTCAAACTTCCCTAGAACACTGAGTGTATCAAGAATAGTCACATGACACCCAAATGGCCTTATATGGCTAACAATTGGTTTATGGCCAAACATAAGCTCATAAGGTGTTTTGTTTTGAGGCTTGGTCACTCTAACCCTATTAAAGATATAGCAGGCACAACTAACTGCTTCTGCCCAAAAGGTTGTAGGTAAAAGTAAATCTGCTAGCATAGTCCTAGCTGCCTCAATAAGTGTCCTGTTCATTCTCTCAGCAACTCTATTCTGCTGTGGAGTTCTAGCATTGCTAAACTGCTGTTTTATTCCTCTATTACCACAGAACTCTACCATGCTCTTGTTCTTAAATTCAGTACCATTGTCACTCCTAATGATTTTAACTCTTTTGTTAAGTAGGTTTTCAATCTGCCTAATGAAAGTTTGAATCAAAGGTGTGGTTTCATCCTTCCTAGACATAAAGAACACCCAACAATATCTGGTACAATCATCTGTAATGACAAGGCAATAGCAGGCATGATTAACACTATGCACAGATGTAGGGCCAAATAAGTCCATATGTAAGGTGTGTAATGGCTCAGAAATGAATCTCTCTAATTTAGCCTTACAGGATGCCCTATGTTGTTTACCCTTGTTACATGCTACACAGGTTTGGTCATTCTTAAAGACTTTAGAAGGCAAACCTCTAACCAGATTATTTTTCACAAGCTTATTCATATTCTTAAAATTCACATGACCTAACCTTCTGTGCCACAACTTAGATTCATCCAAAGTAGCTTTTGCAATCAAACAGGCAGAACCTTTTGCAGGTTCAAATGCTTTCATATCAAAACTGTACATGTTGTGTTGTCTGGGAACTTTAAGAAGGATCTGATGTTCATCAGGCATCTTAAAATCCGGAGTCAATACAAGACATTCAGTCTCAGTAAAAAGCACCTTATGCTGAGTATCACATATTTGTGATATAGAGAAAAGATTGAACTGCCCAAGTTCTTTTACAAAAGATACATTGTCAAATTCTAAATTGCCCACAGTGATTCTTCCTTTTCCAGTAATCTGCCCCTTGCTTCCTCCAAAGGTAACAGAACCTCCTTTGAATTCTTGGAAATCCTTCAGATAGCCCTTGTTACCAGACATGTGCCCAGAGCACCCACTATCAAAAATTCCTCTATCTGCCATATAGCTGAGTGGATGATCCTGCACAAAAAGAAGAGAAATTAGTTTCTCTTAGGAACCCAGGCCTGAGTAGGCTTGGGTCCGCCTTGTGGATCAACATATTTGAAAGTCTTATATGAAACTGATCCACTGTTGCTTTGGGATTTATAAGTATACTCATTCTTGAATGGATCCCAAGACCAACATGCTGAGGGCTTAACAGCAGAACTTCCATTACCCTTTACAGCATTTGAAGTTGAAGGTCTTGCTGTATTCATAGCAATTGGTCTCCTCACAGGCGAATGAGGTTTATAAAATTGATTTCTTTGATTCACCTGTGGTTTTTGGAAAGGCTGTCTGGGTCTCACTTGATTAACATAACCAGAATTTACATTAGGCCTTACAGAATTAAAGTTTTGCCTACCCAAATTAAAATTCCTTAAACCAGACTTAATATTTGGTCTACCAGAATTAACATTAAAGTTTGGTCTACCAGTATTAACTTGTTGTCTACCAGAATTAATGTTTGGTCGGGTAAAGTTAACATGTTGGGCTGGTCTGGGGGCACATTGGTTGGCATGATTTATTCTGTTAGCATTATTCCACACTGGTTTATTATTAACATGACCCATATTTACATTCCTTTTAAGCTCAGCCTCTCTTTTCATTCTTTTCTCATGAAAGTCACAATCTCTTATCAAGTGACTTATACTTCCACAAACAAATCATCTCTTAGGAGTGTAAGTGTAGCTACTCCTAACTTCTCTGTGAACACTATTACTTTTAGGTGACTCATTCATATTAACAGATTCCCTAGGAGTTTTTATGTGGTTAACACAACTAGGTTTAACTGTTTGAGATTCAGACTTTGTCACAACTGGTTCACTTTCCTTAACAATCTCAGGTTCAGGACTCTCTTTTACTTCACATTTTGACTCAGACTTAGAGTGGTCAAAGGCATCACCAATGGATCCTTCATTGTCATTAGATTGACAAGTAGAATACTCACTAGTTTTGTCCTCTGAGGAGTTTGACTCAGGTGTTTGAGGACCTCTTTTTCCATACACAAATAGAGAGTCATCTAACTCCTCTTTTTCAAGAGGAGTGTAGTCTCCACTCAATGGATGTGGAACTCCCTTGAAATCATCAGCCTTAACAAACCTATTATACAAAGGCTTATCGGCATAGTCCTCCTCTCTATTCTTAAATATAGCCTTTTTCTCATCCTCCTCATACCCTAAGCCATGTTTCTTACTTGACTTTATTTGTGCATCTCAGCATTTAAACAGATTATCATTTGACTTATTCCACTGGTCTACACGTTTTTGCAAATCATCCTTTTCCTTTTGTATTCTTAGGCCAATTCTTCTATATTTTTTAATTTTTTCATCTTGCTCATATATTTTATTAGCCTGAAAGAATAGTTTTTCATTTAAATCAGCATGTTGTTTCTGAAGGGTGCCTTTTTGTGCTTCTAATGTTTTTAGAGCACTTTTATAAGCTAAAATTTATGCTTCTTGGTCACCTATCAGTGTCAACTGCTCATCACACAAAGCCTTAATATGATTATAGGAATCGATACATAACTTAGAACATAATGGTACGTCATTACTAGAACCAATGGCCATGAGTGCGTGACTGGACTCTTCATTCTCCTTTGTGTGCTCATTCCAGTTAATAGCTCCAGCCTCCAATGTTACCAAACTCATCTGGTTTCTTTCCAGCTTGTCATCCTCTGCATCACTCTTCCTATACCCATCAGTAGACTTCTTCTCCGGGCAGTCTCTAGAAAAATGTCCATGCTTATGTCAATTGTAGCATTCAACTGACCTCTTAGTGTATCCAACTAGAGACTTGTTGTTGAACTTAATGGACCTCCCATATTGCTTTTGAAACCTTTTTACCCTCAGAGCAATCATGGCAATGTGCCATTTGATGTCCATCTCTTCTACCTCAGCATCATTTATCTGCTCCAAATCTTCACTGATAAAGCTCTCATCTTCTTGTTGATTGGCGAAGAATGAGTGAATCACCTCATCTGCAAAGCCTGAAGGAGCAGTCCTTTCCCTTGTAGAAGCTTCATAAACACCAGACTTAACACTGCCAGACTTAACCTTGTAAGTACTGCCTTTGCTTTGAGACACAAAAGCAACATTTGAAGAACTAGTAGTTGCCTAAGTGGGTTCATTGATGTCCCTTTCAAAAATCCTAAGATTGTTGTACAGGTCATCTGGGGTCATTGAGTCAACTTCATCCTTCATCCTCATAGTCATAGACACATTTACCCATTCTGGTGGTAGAAACCTAAGAAACTTGTGATTTGCATCCTCATTAGATACAGCAGCACCATGTACTTCTAGTTGTGACAGAAGATGTTGAAATCTGTCATAACCCTTTTCTAATCCTTCAGCCTTTGACACACTGAAAGTTTCAAATTGCTGTTTAAGAACAGGCTTCTGCATCTTTTTAGAGTTTGCATTCCCACCAAAACGTTTCTTAATTGCATCCCAAATCTCCTTGGCATCTATCATCCCATGAAACCTTTGTAGATGCTCCTTTGGAATAGCCATAAGCAGCAAGATTCTAGCCTTCTTTTCTTTTTCCACAGCCCGTACCTCCTCAGCAGTCAATGGTGGTAATATTCTGATTTGCCCATCATTACCAACTGAAACCCTTTTCTTAGAATTACCCTTCTGAATAACCTTCCACACATCACTGTCAATGTACTCCAAGTAATGTTCCATCTCCATGGCCCATATGTCGTACTCTTCTCTCTTCAGTATTGGAAGTTTAATGTTGGATATGGTGGTGGTTGCAGGGATGATTGGTTGTGTTTTAGAGGTGGTAGTTTCAGGGTTTTCTTCCTCATGGTTTGAGTTCTCATCCTCACTGTTATGGATAGAAAAGGTTTCATTGTTGATAGGTTTTTCAATATCAGACATTGTGTAGGGTGAATTGATTGAGAGTTTGTTTGTGGTGTTGTATTCTTCGAACACAGAGTCTCTCTAAAGGCTCTGATACCACTTGTTGGTCCACGATTTATATGGATCTCTAAGTAGCCTTTGATAACTTAGTGGATGAATTGAATAAATCCAAATCAATCCAAGTGAGAAACTCTTAACAATATGTTAATGTTAACGCGGAATATTAACAAGAACAATGAAGAACACCGGATTATCACTAACTTCGTATATATTACTAACACTCACAATTCGTACATACATATATCTCCTTAGGGTTCCTTTTATACTTGAAGGAAACCCTAATTACAAAACCGTGTGAAAAGATATCACGTATCTTCTATAAAGATACCTAACTCGTACATATCTTTTCCTAACTTAATACTAACAAACTTTCCTATTTTCACTGACCCGACTTAACATAACTACCAGACTTAACTATTACAAAACCAGACTTAACTAACACCAGACTTAATATTATAACTATCAGACTTAACTTAAGTCTGTCTTCATTAAGTCTTCTTCGAACCTTGTTGTAATTCCCAACATCGAATATAAACTAGACAATGACTCTTTTTTTACTTTTCTTAACTTAACAATAGTAGGATGGCTGTCCTTATGTTTTTTTTTTTCTCATTTTGTTTAATTTTTTTACTTACACTTTTACTCTAACATACTTGATCTACTAGGAATAAACATAAACTTGATAACTTGAAAGATAAACATAAACCTGAATAATAATTTTAAACATAGATGACCCGAATTAGAAGGATCAACACAAATGGAGTACTAATTACATTACATGACTTGAGGGTAATAATTTTTTTCTTACCCATTTCTCTATAAATAAACTAATACTACCAAGAGTCCCAATTATTCATCTTAAACTTGATGTGGACAAAACTAATTATACCGTCTGGTGTTACTTCTTCAAAAATCACTGTGAAAAATTTGATGTCCTAAAGCACGTCATTGGTGAATCTACAAGTTCTTCTACGAGTATTCCGAACCCTCTACGGTTGATTGGTTATAAGCCAATCTCATCATCAAATCATTTATTTTATAACACTCTCTGAGACCCTTCAAGGTAGGTGATGAAGCGAAAAGTGTACCGCTTTTAGGGGGTCATTTAAGCCCTAAATCGTATTTATTTGATCAAATATTGCCCTAAATCGTTCCTTTTGTCATTTTAGGTACTTTGGAGAAGAAATCTGGAAAAGGAAGCATTTTGGACGTTTTTGGAGCATAAAAGTGAAGAAAACAACAAAGTCTCCAAAGCTGCTGGAAAAGTACACGTGACGGCGTCAAGGATTGCTCCTGACAGCGTCACGGCTTAGCAAAAGAGGTGGATATGACAAATACACGTGACGCGCCAGAAAGTTTTACAAAGGAAGTCTGACGGCGTCACCCTTTAAGGTGATCAAGGCCGTCACGGTTTAAGTTAAAGAGAGACGGCGTCAAGCACAATTGTGACGGCGTCAACCCTTGACGCGCCAGAGTGGATTTTGGAGGATTAAAGAGGGACGGCGTCAGGAAGACCATCCGGGAACCCTAGCCGCGGCGAGGTGACGGCGTCACCTCCTACAACGTGACGCCGTCAGCCCCTAAATTCTATATATAGTTTTGCAATTTTTAGTCATTAGTGTGCAACTTTGTGAGGAGAAACCCTAAGACGAATTTTCTGCCATTTTTAAAGTTTTATACCCTTGGATCTCCCATGTTTAATTGAAGATAAGTAATCAATTAATCATTCAATATGTCTATGTGTTGTTTGATTATATCTTGTTCTTGTCTTTTAATTAACATGCTAGGCTAGATTTATCTTGTGTTTGCTTAGATCTAATGAAACCTAACTATTGATTATTGGTTGTTGGTGTGTTATTAATTGTATTGGATGATTGTTTATCGATGTTAGGCTTAAGAAAACTGGCTAACCTCCTATACGGTAACTTGCTTGAACCTCTTAAGAAACATGAACCAATGCGTACTAAGGTTTTTATGGTTGTATTTAATGCATGAGCGAATTCTAGTGATCCCATGTTAGGAGCTTCTTAGCCGGCTCGACATAGGAGTGAAGTAGGAGCTTATAGAGTTGGGGAAGTACGTACGCCACCCCACGATTGGTATTAAGGAATACACCCGTCATCCACGCAATTAATACACACTAATCAACCGGTAAAAGATAGCTAGGGAGTAAGGAAATCTAAGTAAACACATTTCTCTCCATATAAGTTCCACAACCTTTTCATTTTCAGTTATTTTATTTTATTTGCAATTGTAGTTATTTGGGTTAGTTGACTAGCAACTAATTCCGTTCACTCCTTCAAACCCGAGATTTTACTTGCTTTCATAAAAATGTAAAAATACAAAAAGAATTTTCCCTCACCCTTAGACCTATTAGAGTAGTTTTTCAATCCTAACGACACTATTCCCCTAGAGAACGATCAATCCCTCGGTACTTGCCACTACACTATACTACATCGGTCAGGTACACTGCCTGGTGGGGATTGCAAGCCTCTTGAGATCCCTCGAGAGGTAAAACCTGTTGTAAGGTCGCAAAACCACGCATCAAGTTTTTGGCGCCGCTGCCGGGGAATAGTTATTGTTTAGGTTGAATTTTTATTTTATTAGGTCTACTCACTAGATTCCTTTCTAGTGAGATTTTTATTTTATTTTTCTAGGTTTTTCATTAGTCTATCTATTTTCTTCGTGCTTTTGTTCGTATAAGATTTTCGTTGACTATTCAGTTTGCCATTATGGAAAACGCGAATCCACCCCTTACACCTGGCGAAGTGGCTTTGTTGCGTAGCCAAATTGAGGATGAGATTAGTGAGCTCAGAGAGCTCAATAGAATGATTGATATAGAGCTTGATCATGCCTTTAACAACCTAGAAACCGCCATATACTCAGATAATTACTTAGAACGTAATAATCTTACGGTTGAGGAGTTGACTGAGAAACTTGATGAAGTGAAGGTAGATCCTAGGTTGGATGATTATTTCAATAAATACCCCACTAAGGAGGAGATTTCTTACTATAACAACCTAATTGATAACCCTCGACCACCTTTTGTTAGAATTGACCCAAAGATTAAGAGGGGTGATCCCGGGAATGTGAAGATACCATGTATGATTGGGTACCAATACGTTGAGCATGCTTACATTGACTGTGAATCCCCAACCAACGTGATGTCCTCAGGCCTTTATAGCCACATCATAAACATACCACTTGAGCCTAGGAAAGACCCCAAGTGCCCCGGCGGAGTTTGCAACTTCGTTGGAAGGATTAAGGACATGCATATCCTTGTTGGGAATTTTACCTTTGCCACCGACTTCATGATCTTAGAAGATTTGGCAAGTGTTGTTGACTGCCGCCTATCTCACGTGGTGTTAGGTAAGCCGTTTATTGAAGCATCCAATTTAAAGTATGATCGTTTAAGAGGCGCGGTTCAGTTTTCTAATCACATAGATAGGATCACATATAGGATGCCTTATCGGGTAAATGAATTTCGTTTTGTGCCTCGATTTGACAAGGACAACATTGGTGCGATTGAGGACATCAATGATGAGGATAAAGAGAAAGGCATGGACTATGTTTGGAATAAGAGCAGCCTTTATTATAAAGATTACTTGAACCTAGGACCTAAATACAAAGTTGATATGGAGGTTGTTAGGATGATTAGAGGGGCAATTGAGAAGCAAAACGGAAAAACGTAGAACCCGTGACTTTGAGTCTAGCTACAAGACTCGTTAATAAAGAAAAGCGCTTCTTGGGAGGCAACCCAAGCTTTATTTGCTTTGTGTGTTTATTTATTTGTTTGTTTGATTTTATTTCCTTCCGTATGTATGTTTAATTTTTATTATTATTGATTCATGTTCAAAACTAAATTGTGAAAATGCTTTATCTTGTTTTTAACTTCGTCTTAACTACATATAAAGGTATTTTGCAAAAGATAAGTGTAAGGAAAATCCAAATCGGTTTATTAGAACAAATGAACATGAATCATAACAATATTAAATTAACATACATATTAGTAATTGTTTGAGTCAAATGCTTGTATCGAGTCATAATGATATTTTGCAGGAATTCCAGGAAGTAAGGTATAGGTTTTTCCAGAAATTTTCCGGAAACTTAACATGAGAATTCTGTCAGATCATTTCTGACGGCGTCAGGCCTTACAACCTGACGGCGTCAGGTTTTAATTTTCTGAAAATTTTGAAAGTTTTGTTTTTCTACCGGAATCATAAAAAGTTTTTATTAAATCTCTAACTTATAAACTCCAGGAATCTGCAAATTAATCATTCCACAAGCATTATATCCTTATATAGATTTATCCCGCCGTTGTTATGCAAGTTTTCGTGTTTGTTTTCTCAGGTTTAACAGGTTATTTTGGACAAGGAGATGTATGTGGAATCTAGCTTTTGGGGATGCTTTAGTCTTGAAACGTCTACATTCTCTTGGAAGAAGATCTAACCATGTTACCCCTTTATCCGCTGAGCGAATCAGGGGAGTATTTGATTTTATTCTTTTACCTTATTTACTTTTACATCTTGTTATTTGAACATTGGGGACAATGTTCATCTTAAGTGTAAGGGGGGGGGGGGGGGTAAAGTGCGATACTTTAGAGAATGCTATTACGCTTGATTTTTCGTTTGTTTAATGGTAGATGTGTAATAAAACTGAGAGAAATACATGTTAAGGCAATTTTAGCACCAAATTTAAATTTTTTTACAACATATAGGAGTGAAACTTTGATCTTAATGAGCGTCTCATGGATAGGAAGTTATATGACTAGCACAAAACCGTACCACTAAAAAATTTTCCACCCCAAATATGTGAGTTTCGCCCCTAGAATTGGTAGGAAAAACATTTATGCTATGATGTGTGTACCGGTAGCACTTAGATTCTAGAACTTGCGTTAGGACCATTCCGAGGCCACAAGTGAGACTACATTCGTGTAGTTAGATTTACTACATGATAAGAGGCATTAGGATCAACCCATTGTTTTACACCTATGTTTTTGTTATAATTACATTGGCTACATTGGTCAAGTAATTCTCCCACACCCTTTGCGTTGTACTCATTTTTAGTACACGATACCCCTAGTACACCTCTCAGAGCCTATCTTTTCGTTTCTAACTTTAAGCATTTTACTTAAAGGAAGAATTTGTTACACCCCACTTAAATGTACACCCAAATCGCCTTAGCCTACCTTGTATGCACTCATTTTTAGTGCATTATTGTGACAACATTTGTTTAAACCCCAAGTTAATTATCTAATTGATTACATGGTTGCTAAGTCGAGTCATATCCTTGTACATATTGTTTTGGGACGATTGGGACTCATGGGTAAAGTACTAGTGTAATGGAGTAATGGGGAAGAACAACATTATTACCCCCATATGTGCTTAATATTTTAAAAGTACTCCAAGTGTTTCGGTTATCTTAATTCGAGTCATTAGAATAGTTATTTGTAAAGTTATGTAAAAGTTCAAGTGTAAGGGGAATGCGACGCCCCTACGATGTATTATTTTGGATGGTAGGGCAAGAGTGATTGAAAAAAAAAAAAAAATCGAAAAAATCAAGAAAAATACAAAAAAATGAGAAAAAGAAAAGTAGAAAAAAACATACGGACTACTATCCCGTTTCATTTTATGTTTATTTTATGTTTTTGTTATTTTGTTTTTAGCTTAAGTCGAGTCTAGTCTTGGCTTAGCAACGCCATATTGTACATGTAATTAATCAAGATCTTTAACTCGCCACCAGTAAAATATCCCTTATCCAACAAAACCATGTTTATCATATCCCTACACCTAACGTTATAACCCGTTTAAAAGCCCTCTTTGATAGTTTATCTTAGGTGCTTACGCCTAGTGGAGGAGGTTTTTGACCCTTTCCCAAGCCTATGGTAATCTATTTGCTATGACAGGTAGTGAGAGATATTATCCATTTTCATTTATGAGATATACTTTTATGACACCTGAGAGATGTGAGTATCTAAACACTACTTGTGAGGTGCTAGTTTGTAATCTCCGTGCCTATTATGATTAAAGTGGAATGACTATTTATTGTAATTACTTTTATATTAGCGTTAAATGACCCCAAACTTGTATTTTGATTAGAATAAAAGCGCATTTGCTTGAGGACAAGCAAATCTCAAGTGTAAGGGTATTTGATGAAGCGAAAAGTGTACCACTTTTAGGGGGTCATTTAAGCCCTAAATCGTATTTATTTGATCAAATATTGCCCTAAATCGTTCCTTTTGTCATTTTAGGTACTTTGGAGAAGAAATCTGGAAAAGGAAGCATTTTGGACGTTTTTGGAGCATAAAAGTGAAGAAAACGACAAAGTCTCCAAAGCTGCTGGAAAAGTACACGTGACGGCGTCAAGGATTGCTCCTGACGGCGTCACGGCTTGGCAAAAGAGGTGGATATGACAAATACACGTGACGCGCCAGAAAGTTTTACAAAGGAAGTCTGACGGCGTCACCCTTTAAGGTGATCAAGGCCGTCACGGTTTAAGTTAAAGAGAGACGGCGTCAAGCACAATTGTGACGGCGTCAACCCTTGACGCGCCAGAGTGGATTTTGGAGGATTAAAGAGGGACGGCGTCAGGAAGACCATCCGGGAACCCTAGCCACGGCGAGGTGACGGCGTCACCTCCTACAACGTGACGCCGTCAGCCCCTAAATTCTATATATAGTTTTGCAATTTTTAGTCATTAGTGTGCAACTTTGTGAGGAGAAACCCTAAGACGAATTTTCTGCCATTTTTAAAAGTTTTATACCCTTGGATCTCCCATGTTTAATTGAAGATAAGTAATCAATTAATCATTCAATATATCTATGTGTTGTTTGATTATATCTTGTTCTTGTCTTTTAATTAACATGCTAGGCTAGATTTATCTTGTGTTTGCTTAGATCTAATGAAACCTAACTATTGATTATTGGTTGTTGGTGTGTTATTAATTGTATTGGATGATTGTTTATCGATGTTAGGCTTAAGAAAACTGGCTAACCTCCTATACGGTAACTTGCTTGAACGTCTTAAGAAACATGAACCAATGCGTACTAAGGTTTTTATGGTTGTATTTAATGCATGAGCGAATTCTAGTGATCCCATGTTAGGAGCTTCTTAGCCGGCTCGACATAGGAGTGAAGTAGGAGCTTATAGAGTTGGGGAAGTACGTACGCCACCCCACGATTGGTATTAAGGAATACACCCGTCATCCACGCAATTAATACACACTAATCAACCGGTAAAAGATAGCTAGGGAGTAAGGAAATCTAAGTAAACACATTTCTCTCCATATAAGTTCCACAACCTTTTCATTTTCAGTTATTTTATTTTATTTTCAATTGTAGTTATTTGGGTTAGTTGACTAGCAACTAATTCCGTTCACTCCTTCAAACCCGAGATTTTACTTGCTTTCATAAAAATGTAAAAATACAAAAAGAATTTTCCCTCACCCTTAGACCTATTAGAGTAGTTTTTCAATCCTAACGACACTATTCCCCTAGAGAACGATCAATCCCCTGGTACTTGCCACTACACTATACTACATTGGTCAGGTACACTGCCTGGTGGGGATTGCAAGCCTCTTGAGATCCCTCGAGAGGTAAAACCTGTTGTAAAGTCGCAAAACCACGCATCAGTAGGCTTGTTACTGCCAATCCCAAAACTGCTAAGCAAGCTTGGGACATTTTTAAAACCATTTTTCTTGATAACAAACGCACTCATACTATCGCTTTATAAGGTGAACTACGGGTCATCCAACTTAGTGATTGAACTATTGATGCTTACTTTCAAAAGGACATTATTGCTTCCGTTACACAATTAGAATTAACTAAAAAGTTAAGCTAACCTTGTTCCATGACTTAGTAATGTATTGATTAACTAACCAAATAAGTAAAACGTAAATGATAAAGACAAGAGTTTTTCAACGTTTAAATTCTTATTAAAGTTAATCAAAAGAATCTATACCCAAGTGTTTGCGGAAAAAACACTTGGGATTTAAATAACAAGTATGGTATGTCTCCTCTCTAAACTTAAGCTAAGCTTAAGTGGCAACTATAAGTCTTCAGTCTTCATTCTTCATATGTAATAACCTAAAAACGTAAACTCTAAAATACGTCTAAATTTGAACTTTGAACCAAACATAAGACAATTACTAGTTGATACATGAGAACTTTACATCACACAAGAAATAAATAGAACTTATAAAAATTACAACATAAGTATATGACATACCTTATGTCACACGCCCATGTCTAGACCAAAATAAATTAATTTTGTACATAACATATTACAAAGGAAAAGTCTAGAATAAAATGAATGTGGAAAGGAGATCATAGGCTTTAAAACCTCCCTTAATACTCGGCTGGCAATCCCCTATAATTTCTCCATCCTACTGATTTTATACCAACCAGAATATTCACAAACAAAGGTACTCCAAAAACCCTAGACTCAAAATAAGTGGCGGCTTCCTTCTCTTTTCTTGTTTTTGTCGAGTGAAAGTATTCCAAAGAGAGGTGTACAAGGGTTTGGTCGTGGTCATTAAGCAAGCTGTGGGTCGAAAGTTCTTGTTCCTCATTACATCTTTAGATCGACAAAAGGTATCCTCTTGGTCTCAAGTTCTTGTTTTCTGCTCGATGTGATCACCTAGAGCATAAGTTGTGTAACTTTAAAACCACTCTTGATCAACCTTAAATACTTGTGAATCAAGAATTATATGTCACTATAAAGGATAAGAACTTAAAACACATAAAATAACAACATAAGCATTACATAAAATAGACCTAAGGTTTCAACTTGGGTGATATTCAGGTCGACATATGGTTCCTAATGACGAGTTAAAACTGGATCAGAAGTATGGAAATAGAAGGTGAAATACAAAACCATATGGTGTAAATAATAAGGCTCAAAACCTGTGGTGGAGCATGCATATGTAGACGTAAGGATGAAATATAAACCATAACATCAGAATCTGAAAATATAAACCGCAACAGGTCATTAAGATGGGAATATTAATAGGTTATGGGTCGCATGGGATGACAATTAAGAACACTTTATATATGTGATGTCGAATAGAGTGAAACCAGGGCTGTTTGATTTCGTGTGGGTATGACTTTTGAATATGGTCACATGAATGCTAACTGAGTCTTTTTAGGCATAGGGAAACATGGCTATATTATGTACAAGAAAGTAACATGGAAAGGTGAGTGTGAGTCTATCTATATAAGTCTGTAACTGGGAATATAAAATCAACTTTTATGTACATTAAATCTGGAAAAGTAACATGAGAATAGTGATAGTTTTCATGCTAGTATAGTAGTATACATATCGATATGAGGGTAATTTTGGCTGGTAATGTTTTTGAACCAAACGTAACTTCATGGTCTATTCTATACGTTATTTTGGTCACTATATATATGGCATAGAATCTGGTCTTTGGGCGTTGTTTTGATCACTAAAAATGCGACTTAAAAGCTGGTAAATAGGGACTGATGTGTGTGGGGTCTGTGCTTGCATGTGTATGTTAATATGGTGTTATTTCATGTGGTGTAACATGGGTCTATTATGGGTCGTGTGCGTTAGTTTCATGTGTGATGTGTGGCTGTGGAAATAGTGTCATAATAATGTGATTTTATGTGTGTTGGTGTGTCAAATAGAGAAGTTATGAGTGTGTTGTGTTGTGAACTGGAAATGAGAGTGTTGAGTTTGTGTCGCATGGCTGGGCAGAAAAAGGGACCAAAAGGGTGTCTTAGTATTGTCGTGGTTAGTGAAAAATTGCATGAGATGTATGGGGTGAGTTTAATGATTCATGTATAAGAATTTCATAAAATATGTAAATCACATTTTAGTACCCGAACTTTATTAAAGTGGCAAGTATAGACCCTAAGTTATTAAAAGTTTCATATTAAACCCTAAACTATAACATTAATTATATTAGATCCAAAAGTTATGAAATTGACATTAATAACCCTAAAAGTCACTAAATCGGGAAACTACAAATTACGAAAACTTACTAATTCGAGAAACCTGCTAAAAATAGAAAGTTACTTAAAATGGTTAAACTACTAAAAGAGGAAACCTACTATTTTGGAAAGTTACTATTTTTGGAAAGCTGCTATAAAAGGAAAGTTACTAAAAATGGAAAGCCGACTAAAATAAGTTACTAAAAATGGAAAGTTACTATTTTTCATCCTACTTTTGTTATGATGACTCTCAACCGCTTAAATCTGTTAAGATGAATGTTGCTATGGAAGCGCATACCCCGATCTCATTTGATTGTCAAGTTTCTCCTGACACCTATTAGTATCCACCCTTAGAAAGCTCTGGCATTGGAAGTATTTGTTGTACAAAATTCTCTGGTGTCCTCTGATGAACCTCTTGGGATTCCCCCTGCTTGGGAAGTGGAGTTGGCATTGAATTGATCTCAGTCGACGAAACCATGATGCCATAGAAGTTGAGAGAATTGAAGGAGCTGATGGAATATGATTTTGTTCACCTCAATGTCTCTCTTTGGATGCTCCTGTTGGTTTATGAAGAAGAAGGAGGGAAGTATGCGGCGGCGTATCGACTATCGTGAACTTAACCGTATCACTATCAGTAATCATTACCCATTTCCGCGTATCAATGATTGATTTGGTCTATCTTTGAAACTCCGTATCAGACGGCCTCAATTAAGTTTGAAGGACTGAAGATGCAACCACAAGAACTCCTAAGAAGGGAGTTGACTAACTGAGAGTAACCTCCGCGAAGCATTTCAGTTTTATTCGTGAAGAGGAAGATAGGTGATGTGAAGTAGATATGAAGTTTCCCTAAGACGATTCCTGAAGCTGCTTTCGTACTCGTTGTGATCATTATGAGTTTTAATGATTCCAATTGTATTGGCTAATAGAATCATGTTTTCATGAGTAATTGGACAAATTGTCAAAGTATGACGTTGTGTTGTGTCCAGAGACGAAAGAGGAACATGTAGATCATTTTCGTATTAAGTAGAACGACCCTTTGTTCTGGAAGAGTAGGCTTGATTTGCGTTCAGAGATTATAGTAGAAAGCACTACCAGGTATCCTGTGATGACAGAGTTTCCCATATAAAGGACCAAGATTGACGATCATTATCGTAGCTAGAAACCTTGTAGAAGAGTAGTAGGAGATGATCGTGACAGGCGTTACCGTGGAAGAAGCATATAAGAAGAAGTGAGAAACAGAGATGGGACTCAATTATACCTCATGCAGCATGTGGAGATTTCAGTTGGGCATCTAGACAATCAGACCATATGGGACGAACTATTCAACACATAACCTGGAGTCGACAGCAACGGTGTTCACCTTGAGGATTGGAAAACATTTCTTGCAAGACGAAGGTGGTGACGGACCTAGAAGGAGAATGTAATCGAGTTGGCAAATTTTGAGTTGTGATAGAAGACCTGTCAAAGACACGTAGTCTTGCTTTTCTATTCATTTTAGTGGTACTAAGATGAATTGAGAGCAGAAGCAGACCTGCAGACGGAAGGATGCACAGCGATCATGTCAGAGATTCGTGTTATTATACCGCAATTCCGAGAAGAGTCGTCGAAGGCTTGAGGAACCAGACTCAAGTTTATAATTTTCTTTTCACCATAAGATCAGATGGACAAGTGTTGACAGACTACTCGGACTTGGAAGAAATTTGAAATTTTGCCTTTGAATGGACAAATTTTGAAGCAAACATTTGTGTTTGGATGAGTTGATTCTGTGAAGGATGAAGTTATTAATAACGTAAGTCACTTCTGCTTAACCCCTATAAATTTCTGTTACCCGATAATGAGATGCTTTGAATGATTTAGGTTCTCTATTTGTAATTCCGTTCTGTGTTCATTCTGCGTATGCTGGATGATAGTTTTGATATGAGGACCTTGATGAATGGTGGAAGAATTAATACTTTTGACGGAAAGCTTCATTCGATGATCCCTACTAGGTTCCGTTACGTTATCTATGCGATCGATTTCTTTAATTTCGAATTCGTAGTGATGATTTGATTCAGACCAACCCTAGGACGTAGATGGACTGTTAGGTGATTAAGATAAGTTGCTTATTTCACAACTTGAGATAAAGTATGGTCATCATGAGGGCATATTTATATGATGCTAGTATTATGACGTCTGGCCAACGTGATAATACTTACATCATATAACGTACACTTATTGTGATCATAGGATATTTCGAGGAGTGCCTTAGAAACCTTAGAATTTCTGATAGCTGTTTGAGATTATCTGCGAATAGTAAGGCTTTAGGATCTTTCGACCTATACGTTTGATCTGCCCAATCGCCGTACGATTTGGTATGTTTGGATCCTCGAGATGTGCTTGTTGACCTCCGTATTTTGATAATGATCTTAGGGTTCGTTGTAGAGCTTTCTTCCGTCCGATGTTATCGATTGAATTATCTTCCATAAGCATATTTATCACCCCCATAATTCTGCAATTCGGTACGTTCTCATTTGGTTTGTCTAATCAGATTCCATGGACGATATATCCGTCAAATCCTACGTATTCCCTGTATCTCTTCCAAGAGAATACGAATATCATCTGTTACGTTTGGTGTATTATTCTTTTGTCTGGATTCATTATAGTATGTCTTTTCTGAGAAAGCCGAAGCTATTTTGATCAACAAGATAGAGTCATGAGAAACAAGTCATTCACATTTCCGTTCATGGTCCGTTGATATTCCGTTTCGTTTCACTTCAATTTCGAGGACGAAATTTTTTGTTTAGAGGGGAAGAATTGTAATAACCTAAAAACGTAAACTCTAAAATACGTCTAAATTTGAACTTTGAACCAAACATAAGAAAATTACTAGTTGATACATGAGAACTTTACATCACACAAGAAATAAATAGAACTTATAAAAATTACAACATAAGTATATGACATACCTTATGTTACACGCCCACGTCTAGACCAAAATAAATTAATTTTGTACATAACATATTACAAAGGAAAAGTCTAGAATAAAATGAATGTGGAAAGGAGATCATGGGCTTTAAAACCTCCCTTAATACTTGGCTGGCAATCCCCTATAATTTCTCCATCCTACTGATTTTATACCAACCAGAATATTCAAAAACAAAGGTACTCCAAAAACCCTAGACTCAAAATAAGTGGCGGCTTCCTTCTCTTTTCTTGTTTCTGTCGAGTGAAAGTATTCCAAAGAGAGGTGTACAAGGGTTTGGTCGTGGTCATTAAGCAAGCTGTGGGTCGAAAGTTCTTGTTCCTCATTACATCTTTAGATCGACAAAAGGTATCCTCTTGGTCTCAAGTTCTTGTTTTCTGCTCGATGTGATTACCTAGAGCATAAGTTGTGTAACTTTAAAACCACTCTTGATCAACCTTAAATACTTGTGAATCAAGAATTATATGTCACTATAAAGGATAAGAACTTAAAACACATAAAATAACAACATAAGCATTACATAAAATCGACCTAAAGTTTCAACTTGGGCGATATTCAGGTCGACATATGGTTCCTAATGACGAGTTAAAACTGGATAAGTAGGTATGGAAATAGAAGGTGAAATACAAAACCATATGGTGTAAATAATAAGGCTCAAAACCTGTGGTGGAGCATGCATATGTAGAGGTAAGGATGAAATATAAACCATAACATCAGAATCTGAAAATATAAACCACAGCAGGTCATTAAGATGGGAATATTAATAGGTTATGGGTCGCATGGGATGGCAATTAAGAACACTTTATATATGTGATGTCAAATAGAGTGAAACCAGGGCTGTTTGATTTCGTGTGGGTATGAATTTTGAATATGGTCACATGAATGCTAACTGAGTCTTTTTAGGCATAGGGAAACATGGCTATATTATGTACAAGAATGTAACATGGAAAGGTGAGTGTGAGTCTATCTATATAAGTCTGTAACTGGGAGTATAAAATCAACTTTTATGTACATTAAATCTGGAAAAGTAACATGAGAATAGTGATAGTTTTCATGCTAGTATAGTAGTGTACATATCGATATGAGGGTAATTTTGGCTGGTAATGTTTCTGAACCAAATGTAACTTCATGGTCTATTCTATACGTTATTTTGGTCACTATATATAAGGCATAGAATCTGGTCTTTGGGCGTTGTTTTGGTCACTAAAAATGCAACTTAAAAGCTGGTAAATAGGGACTGATGTGTGTGGGGTCTGTGCTTGCATGTGTGTGTTAATATGGTGTTATTTCATGTGGTGTAACATGGGTCTATTATGGGTCGTGTGTGTTAGTTTCATGTGTGATGTGTGGCTGTGGAAATAGTGTCATAATAATGTGATTTTATGTGTGTTGGTGTGTCAAATAGAGAAGTTATGAGTGTGTTATGTTGTGAACTGGAAATGAGAGTGTTGAGTTTGTGTCGCATGGCTGGGCAGAAAAAGGGACCAAAAGGGTGTCTTAGTATTGTCGTGGTTAGTGAGAAATTGCATGAGATGTATGGGGTGAGTTTAAGGATTCATGTATAAGAATTTCATAAAATATGTAAATTACATTTTAGTACCGGAACTTTATTAAAGTGGCAAGTATAGACCCTAAGTTATTAAAAGTGTCATATTAAACCCTAAACTATAACATTAATTATATTAGATCCAAAAGTTATTAAATTGACATTAATAACCCTAAAAATCACTAAATCGGGAAACTACAAATTACGGAAACTTACTAATTCGGGTAACCTGCTAAAAATAGAAAGTTACTTAAAATGGTTAAACTACTAAAAGAGGAAACCTACTATTTTGGAAAGTTACTATTTTTAGAAAGCTGCTATAAAAGGAAAGTTACTAAAAATGGAAAGCCGACTAAAATAAGTAATCTGATTTAAAATAAGTTATTAATAAGACAATCATAAATTCGTGTAGATTCGCTGAAGATGGAGTTTGCTTCCGATCTTTATGTTCTATTGTGTTTTCACTTGCGGTCTAAGGTACAGATATTCTGACCTTATATCTTAAGGTTTCTCATGACTCGTTCACATCGGTTTGATATTAGCTTTGATTATGATGCCTTTGATCTGAGCCTTCTTATTATGGATTTCTTATTTGATCTATGCCTTTGCTATGCTCCCTTAGATTTGTGAACCTTTGCTTTGATCCTTTGCTATGAACCTTAATAATGATACTTGATGAAATTCGTTCGTTAACCTTTGTGGCACCAGAATTCGAATCCTTTGAAACTTTGAAGGTTCATTTGATATTGTAACTGAATGTGAAAACCTTTCTTAATTTTATCATGGAAATGTTTTGAGAAAAACTATTTTAAAATGATGTTTATGAGCACGATGCGATACCACCTTTATATAAAATTTTGCTAACTTTTATGAAAACTGCTTTTAAAGACTATCTTTATGAAAACCGTTATTAAAGATCATTTTTATGAAAGTCATTATTAAAAGATTTCTTTAAATGAACATTTGATATAAACCTTTGAATTGAACCTTTGTTATGAACCTTTGAACCTTTGATTATGAACCTTTGTCTTTGACCCTTCAGTTTGATACCCGAGCCAAATCTGTTTCCTAGCCATGAAGGTAACATGGCCGTGTTATTGATGCACAAATGTCATGACTCTAGTGTGGTCGAGTGATGCTCCACACCGTCCCTTTTTCTGTTATTTATTATGAGCTCAATTATTATATATATGTTTGGCCACTAACATCTTTGCAGGGGCGTACGGATGCATCCTAGATATGATCTGTATCTGTATCTGTTATATTATATGATATGATTTGATTTGGTGATTGATGTGTGCGCAATACATGTCCTTCACATATTTGAGAGGTCGCTCCTCTATGGTTACTATGATATTTGATTTGATTTGTTTGGGCTCGTGGTAGATTACTGACCTTTTCTTACTCTTGATATCCATTTGTTTATGCCTTATGCTTTTCCCCAATGCACCATATTATATTCTTGTTCCATATCTTTTGGTTTCGTTTATATATATATCTGTTCACTGGGCTTTTTAAGCTCAGCCGCATTTCCTTTCATGCGGCAGGTTTTTAGTAGGAAGCTGGGTTATGAGTGGAGAGCACTTTGGACTTAGAAGACTATACTTAGATTTGCTATCCTGGATTTAGAGATGACTAGAAGAGATTTACATTTCAGACTTAGTATTTTGTGATTGTTTTTTTTATATATAACCTTGTAATTCAGATTTTCCCCTTGTAACCTTTGAAATTCATTTGTATTACTTAAGTCATATGCTTGTGTTTGCTTTGATATGTCACCATAACGTAATACTTCTACCCTTATCGGGTTGGGGTGTTACATCATAGTTGTTGAGGAGACTGGGGTTCAGTGAGTTATTGTCATCACTCACTGAACCCATTATCTTCTTCTTTGGCTTAGGTGCCATTCAGGGAGTTCCGCATCACTGAATGGTGAATCCTTCTTCTTAGACTTGTCCTAGGCATCCTGAAGATAACTCACTGAGTGACTGTTTACTCAGTGACCTGAGAGCGTTCACGGATATATGACAGTTGGGCTAATTTGTATTCAAATCCTTGTTTAAGGATACTTGAGTACTGAATGGACCCAACAATCTCCCCTTATTTGGATATAAATTTAGCCTAAGTGTTTGATCAGTATAAGTGAGCAATTTGGGCTTCTTCTTACACTGAAGATACTATAAAGCAATTAAAGGACACTGATATAATAAACATGGGCCATTATCTTATTCATAAACATTACATCAGTCCTATCATCTAAACATAATACTTAGGGAAAAGTACTCAGACTTCCTTAATTCCCATGAGTTCCAATTTAGCTTTCTTAGACACCAACACCTGCTTGTCGGGTTTCTCGCTCATCATCTTCTCCATCAGTCTGATGAACTCATCATTCTCAGGACTCTTGACATAGAGTGCCATCAGCTTGTAGGCCAGAAGGGTTGTTGTTTCCACCAAGTGTATGTCACTGACTCTTTGGAAGGCTTGTTGACCAAATTCGTCAATGAAGAAGATACCAAACTCAGGGTACTTGATCACTTTGTTGGGAATGAACTTGACCCCTTCAGGAGGAATTCTATTGCAGTGACGAGCAGCAATGAATTGTTCAGGTTCTTGGCCTATTGCTTTCCTCTTCCTCCCTGTGCTCTGAGTTGGTTCAGGGATTGTTAGTCCCTGAGAAGCAAGTGCCTTTTGATGGTCGATTCCTAAGCTATTGACCACCCTTTCCAGTTCCTCATACTTGTTTGTCAGGGCAGCCAGAAGGTTAGGGACACACTTGTTGTTGTTCTTCTTCAGGATGGGTCCCATCATGTCCCATTCCTTGATCCCATATTCTGAGAACTTGAAGGGAGTATTCTTCTCAGACTTCCTTGGCCCTCTATGAATAGTTATGTCTATGGGAGCAGTGTTTGCATGAATAGTCATGTCAGTGATGGGACCTTCACCCTTGGTCTTTGTCATGGTCCAAACATACCTCTCATAATTCCTCTTCTTTCTTTCAATGTTCAGCTTGACCTTCAGGTTGTGTTCTTTGATTAGGTCAGCCTGAAGTTTAAGGAATTGTTCCCCCTGATATTCTGCTCAGTTTCTCTGATGAATTCCTTGGCTACTTCCGCAATCACAGGCTTACTGAGCAATTCAGCCTTGATTCTATCCTTTTCTTCCAGGACAGTAGCCACTTCTTCATTGGTTCCCCTGAAGATTTTCCCATTATGTAAGATGACTTCCATAAGCACTGGTGCATCAGGGTCAGGACGCACTTCTCTTAGAACCTTCACTAGTTTGGGAGGTGAATCTTCAGTCTCCATGATTCCCTTCCCTTGTTCAGTGGGTGGGGGTGTACTGAAGGAGGTTTCAGGGAACTCTGTGGTTGTTGTTGCTTTAGTTGTAATGGGAGTGGTAGCAACAACAAGTGATGAAGAAGTTGTAGTTTCTGGCATGAAGCTTTGAAGAGGAACAACTTCAGTCATAACTTCAGCTTCAGGTTCAGGAACTTGTTCATCAGAGGTAGGTTTCTCCCCCTCAACAAATGCTTGAGCTTCAGTGGGAGCATCTGTTGATTGAGGAGCAGGGGGAACTTGAGAGGACTGAAGAACCATCAGAATGGTGGAGACCTTGATTTTGATTTCTGAGGTCTCGGTCTTCAGTGTTGAGATGTCAGTGGCCATGGTGACTTGAGCCTCTGAGAGTTGAGTGAACTTGGTGGTGTAGTGGTTGACCAGCTCATTATGTTTGGCGGAGAGCTAGTCAAAGGCCGTGGAGATCTGAGTCAGGCATCATTAGGTATCAAAGACTGAATTTTGAAGGGCTTCTTGCTGAGACCTGAGAGTATTAAGATATACCTCCTTGAGGAGCCTGAGAAGCTCAGTAATGTTGGAGGAGGTGGTCTTCCGTGAGTCCATTAACTCGGCTTGGTGATGAGAACTGGGTCATCTTTGAATTCTGCTTGAGTGACACTAAGAGACTGAAGCAAGTTGTTGAATTGCGTCCCTTGTTCAAGACCCAGTGTCTCAATGGCGGTCTTCAGGTCTGATGTGTTACGTGTGTGTACAAGTTTTATATTTATAAGGGTGAATTACTGAATCTAGAAATAACACATACGAGCAAGTGTTCTCGTCCGTTATAGCAAGATTATGATGGTAAGTTGGGATCGTTCTCAGGGATTTGTGAGTGAATCGGATTGTAAGCTACTAAAAGTAAATCTCTTAAACAAGCAATGACGAAAATATAATACTTCAAATGATTAAAACTACACTTGCTTAGACTAGTTTACGGCTCTCGATAAACATGATTGTGATAACTTTTGATAACATGCTGGTTGTGATAATAAGTTGGTGAACTAATCTATTGTTCTTACAAGTTAAACCTTCGTCAAGATTTTAGTTTATAAAAACAAGCATTAAGTTTAACCAACCAATTCAAGATCAATTCAATTTTCATAAGTTTGGATTAACAAACTTAAACACAAAAATAGTCTTTTGTTTTATCAAATACGCTTAGGAAATGGTCAATACAAAAGGTAACCGATCATAGATAAAAGGTCACAATTGATTGTAAACTACTAATCTTTCGACCTTTAAAGTGGTTTTCAATCAATCCAATTTGATAGACAAAAGCATTCTTATTACAACCACAATTAAGTTTCTTTGTTAAACCAAGAATAATGGGTAAAAACAATCATTCATAGACAAATGATTATAACTAGTTGGATAACAATAAATCTTTCGACCCTTAGCATTATTAACAACTAGTCAAACTTGATTAACAAATGTCACTATGAAACTTAACCACAATTGGATCTTAGAATTAACTTGAAATTGCATTAAAACATGTTATCACAATCATACGCAAATCATTAAGTCATAAACATCATCTAAGCAAGTGCACAAAGGCACTAGCCACTCATAGCAAACATGAACATAAACTCAGAATTTTGATCAATAGAAATCATGATTAAAAGTCTTACAATGATTGAAATAAGATTACAAATGATAATGTAATGATACCACAAGTATTGGTGTTGACTTCTTGGACTTCCAAAGTTTCCTGGACTTCTAAGGACGAATTTGAGAGTTTTGAGAGAAATGTTTAGGCTTTTTGGAGAGTGGTAGATGATTGAATGGGAATGGGTCTCCAAACATTTCACAAATGGCCCTATTTATACTATTCTCAAGGCTTAGGGACTTAAATGCTGCAACTTGGCCTCCAAGCAGAGTAGAAGGAACTAGAAACACTTTGGGAAGGACCTAGAATCGTGAGTAATAAGTTGGGACACTTAATGATGAAGTTTGGAATTACAGGTCACATCCAACCGATCGGTATTGGCTCCAACCGATCGGTTGGTCTTCTTTACCTCCTCTATCCGAATCGGTTGCGGGTTGCATCCGATCGGATGGAGATGTCCTGTAATGCAAATCTTGGACTTCCTTGTGTTTGGCTTGTATCTCTCTCATAGAACTTGGTTTTTTCTTTGTCTTGGAACTTTGTCAACTTGGAATGATGAATACTTGGACCTTTATTCTCTGAAATGCCTTTTTGGAATGTGGTTCTGGACACGGGAATCTTCGTATGATCATAAATATTTCCTTCTTCCTCATTCTTTCAATTTTTCTTCCTTTTTCCTGTACTTGGCTACATATACTTTGCAAACATACTTTGGTGCGATTAAGTAACAAAAGCATATAAATATAACCAAATAACATATACAAAAGCACGAATAACGCTACTAAAAACATGCACAATTTGAGCGTTGTCAAATTCCCCCACACTTAAACTTTGCTTGCCCTCAAGCAAATCTAGAAGTAAAAACAATTATCCACATGGTACTCAAGTATGATTAGGAAAAATGTGATGCAAACCTATCAAGTACAAGTACAAGTTAGATCCATCATTTTAAGCTTTTATAGTTGAAGCATCGAGATGTTTGACAATACCCAAATGATTTTCTTTCTTGATAAACATTACTAATCACCTCACGAAAAGGAAATGAAATATAATTCACTCAAAACACTCATTTATATGGTTGGTGGAGTATATAAGAGAAATCACAATCATTTGCTCAGTCATGATCTAAATATTACCATAGGCTTGTACAAGAAACAGAACTACACCGACATGGCGTGAGCACCAAGTATACATATCAAAGAGGTCTTTTATTCGGGTTTAAGGCTTCAAGGGTTATATTAGACTTACGTGCAAATATCTTATGCAAAACATAATAGATCGTTGGCACGAATTCTTGCATTACCAAACAACGGATGGTCACTAAGGATAACCTTAGATCGCTGGCGCGTTATCTAATTCCTCAAGAAATCGGATGGTCACTACATGTCAATACACTTGATAATTTCACAAAGCCAAAAGGTAAGGATAAGACATGGGATATGTTTAGAAAGGTTGATAACAAAGAATATACAAAATAGTCAAAGTCTACTAACCAAATGTTGCTAGCTATTACGAACCACTATCATGCAATCTTGAGAAACTCCATACTTGTTTGATCAATACATTATTCAATAGCTCATTGGCTATTCTTGTCACCTTATAGTTTCGATGACTTTTTTTTTTTTTTTTTTTTTTTTTTTTTTTTTTTTTTTTTTTTTTTTTTTTAAATTTTTTGAACATAAACTTTCACTTGTCATCTTATAGTTGTGATGACTTCATTTGGATAACTGCTCTTGGAGTTTGAAACTTTCATCGAACTTTCATGATTTCCCTCATAACATCCATCTTGCCAAATAGCTAGCAACCAACCAAGACTTGACTAAGGGTAAGGCTAGGCTAAAAAGTGTAAAATCTTTTTGTATTTTTCTGGATTTTATCAAAAGAAAGGATTGGCTCAGAAGGTGTAACTAGGGGTATCTAGTCTTAAAGATAAACGCTAATAATAGGGTTTATATTGGTGGTTAACTAGTCAGTGTAACTAGCTAAATATCAATATGGAAGGCTATTTGGGTTAAATCCTAAGGTTGCCTCTTATCACACATATACACTTATATCACACACGAAATGTGATCTCACAACGCTCTCGTAATGATTTACAAGAACAAGTTCTAGAATAAATAAAATCACCGGCACACTCATAGCAAAAGAATCAAAGCATAAAAGATGTATGCTAAATACAGAACGGGCTTAATTCCTCACAATCTAGGTGGAGGGGCTATAATATGTGCTAGCTAATGTTATCGATCCCAGAATGGATTGCAATATTAATCGGGACACATCTCAATTTTTCAAAAATTACAGGTTTTACCAGTGGATAGATCCAATTATTCTAATATATTATCCTAAAAATGACAAATAACTAGATCACAAGGGCAAACAAATTTTAAAAACTAGCTTGAAATTTACAATTTATCTTTATTTTCCTATTCACCCCTCCCCCACACTTAAGTTAAGCATTGTCCTCAATGTGATAAACGAACTTCAAAGTATGAAAATAGGAAAATAAGAGAATAAACCATATTTTCCTGCTTCATTTGATTCTTTGATCCAAGTGTTCAAACTGAGTAATTATTACCTGCAGTAATCTTAAAACAAACAAAACAAACAAACAAAAATATGTCTTATTAAAAGTAAGTGATACACCCCTACACTTAAGTTCAACTAAGGGATTAGGGAAACTTTAGGGTGTAATCACTTTGAAAATAAATAAGAATTAAAAATAGCAAACACACGGGTTGCCTCCCGAGAAGCGCTTGTTTTATTAACGAGTCATCAGCCTGACTCAAACTTCCTTTAGTCTACGTTGGTGCAATTTCTGGTTTCTTCTTTGGGAATTTGGGAACATATACCACGTTTCCTATCACTATTTCTTCTCCAGTTTCATCTATGTCTTCCAATTTCACTCTTTCCCAAGCTTGAAGAAGAACATCATAGATAAATTCAGCATTTTCCTTGTAGTCAGTTGGGAAAGGTGTCAGAAATTTGACAGATTCATATTCTGATTGAGGTGGAATTTCTTTGATAGAGATCTCGTTCATTTGCTCCTTATCATAGTACAATTTAATCCGGTGACCATTGACAATGAAACTTCCACCCTGTTTGTTATATAATTCAACATATCTAGATGGAAATCCATGTTTCACTATATATGGTCTGAACCATTTCGGTTTCAGCTTAGGAGCTTTAAACTTGTATTTCATATTGAAAAGCAGAACTTTGTCTCCAGCTTTGAATTCTTTCTGAATTCTAAGATTCATGTCATGATAAGCTTTCGTTCTAGCTTTGTAAAGCCTTGAGTTCTCATAAGCTTGGAGTCTAAGTTCATCGAGTTCATGCAATTGCAAAAATCTTTTCTCTCCAGCTATTTTGAGATCAGGATTACAGTTTCTGAGGGCCCAGTAGGCGCGATGTTCGATTTCGAATGGCAAATGACATGTTTTCCCATACAAAAGTCTGTATGGTGTTGTACCAATTGGAGTTTTGTAAGCCGTACGAAATGCCCACAGAGCGTCATCGAGTTTTCTCGACCAAACGGTAGGGTTGTCTTTGACTGTTTTTTCAAGTATCCTCTTTAAGGCTCTGTTGGTGTTTTTGACTTGACCACTGGTCTGTGAATGATAAGCGACAGCAAAATGATGATGAACTCCATATCGTTTCATAGTTTTCTCCATTTGTTTATTACAGAAATGGGTTCCTCTATCACTTATTAAAGCTTTAGGATTTCCATAACGAGCGAAAAGCTTTTTGAGAAAATTAACAACAACTCGTGCATAATTTGTGGGTAGAGATTTGGCTTCAACCCATTTTGAAACGTAATCAATAGCAACGAGAATGTATTTGTATTTGTGCAATTTAGGAAATGGTCCCATAATATCGATTCCCCAAATATCGAATATTTTGAAGACTTGAATGCTCTTTTGAGGCATTTCATCTCTACGAGAAAGATTACCCGATTTTTTGCAGGCGTCACAGTTTTGAACAAGAGTATGAGCTTCTTTGAAAATTGTCGGCCAATAGAATCCCGCGTCAAAAACTTTTTTAGCTATGGTGGAAGGACCATAGTGTCCCCCGGTCGGGCCATGATGGCATTCATCAAGAATTCTTCTTGTTTTGGAACCATAAACACATCTTCTGATCATCCCATCGGGACACATCTTGAAAAGATAGGGCTCTTCCCAATAATAGTGTTTTAGTTCTGAAAAGAATTTACTTCTTTGGGCATGAGTTAATCCTTTTCTGAGAATTCTTCCAACGAGATAATTTGCATAATCTGCAAACCACGGGATTTCGTTTTCATCAATTGTGTCAACAGTCATGAGAGTTTCATCAGGGAAATATTCATCAATTTCATCTTCCCTTAACTCTTCCAGATTTGGATTTTCAAGACGAGACAAATAATCAGCTGCTAGATTTTCTGCTCCTTTCTTATCTTTGATTTCGATGTCAAATTCTTGGAGTAGCAAAATTCATCGGATAAGACGCGGTTTTGCATCTTTTTTGGTAAACAGATATTTGAGCGCTGAATGATCAGTAAACACAATTGTTTTTGAAAGCACAAGATATGATCTGAATTTTTCGAAAGCAAAAACAATGGCTAACAATTCCTTCCCTGTAAACGTGTAATTTTGTTGGGCCTTGTTGAGTGTTTTGCTAGCGAAGTATATAGGACGGAAATGTCTTCCTTCACATTGTCCTAACACAGCTCCAACAGCAAAATCGCTTGCATCGCACATGAGCTCGAATGGTAGTGACCAATTTGGTGAAACCATAATGGGTGCACTAGTCAGTTGACTTTTCAATGTTTCAAAGGCTTTTATGCAATCCGAATTAAAGTAAAAAACAGAGTCTTTTTGAAGAAGTTTTGTCATGGGACGAGATATTTTGGAAAAAATCTTTAATAAAACGACGGTAGAAACTAGCATGTCCTAGAAAACTTCTAACGGCTTTAACATTGGTTGGAGGTGGTAATTTTGTGATAACATCGATTTTCGCTTTATCAGCCTCCATTCCTACACTGGAAATTTTGTGTCCTAGAACAATTCCTTCAGTCACCATGAAATGACATTTTTTCCAGTTAAGAACAAGATGTGCAGCTTCGCATCTTTCGAGCATTTTATCGAGATTAGAAAGGCAAACTTCAAACGAGTTTCCAAAAACTGAACAGTCATCCATGAAAACTTCCATAGATGTTTCAAGCATGTCTTGGAATACTGCAATCATACACCTTTGAAAAGTCGCGGGTGCATTACAAAGACTGAAAGGCATACGCCGATAAGCGTAAGTTCCAAAAAGACATGTGAACGTAGTCTTTTCTTGATCGGCAGGATCGATAGGAATTTGGAAATATCCTGAAAAACCATAAAGGAAACAAAAGTACTTGTTCCCTGCTAATCTCTCAAGCATTTAATCCATGAAGGGTAAAGGAAAATGATCTTTTCTGGTGGCCTTGTTTAATTTTCTGTAATCAATACATACTCGCCATCCAGTGACAGTTCTAGTAGAAACTAATTCATTCCGTTCGTTAGTCACAACAGTCATTCCTCCTTTTTTCAGAACACAGTGAACTGGACTCACCCAAGGACTATCCTCGATGGGGTAAATGATATCGGCATCTAGAAGTTTGATGATTTCTTTCTTAACAACTTCTTTCATGTTGGGATTGAGTTGACATTGTCTTTCTACATTGGGTTTAACACCTTTTTCGAAATTAATTTTGTGTTTACAGAAATCAGGGCTAATTCCTGGGATATCAGAAGTTTTCCACGCAAAAGCTCTTTTATGCCTCTTGTGAATAGAAATGAGAAATTCTTTTTCATTATCATTGAGCAACGAAGATATGACTACTGGAAGAAGTGAATTATCCTCCAAGTAAGCATATTCAAGATGATCGGGAAGTGGTTTCAGCTCAAGATCAGTTGGTAGTTCTTGAAGAGATGTTTTGATCCTCAATTGATCATTAAAGGTGATTTCCTCAAAATTCTCCTCCACTATTTCTCCTTCTTTAACTTCTTCTTCAAATTTTACTTCCATAAAATCAGCGAATTCTTTATCAAGATTTGTTTCACTAATTTTCTTCGAAGTAGTCATGAATGGATCAGAATCGTCAAGTAATGCATCCACTTCTTCATCAGTGACTTCATCGATTACATCAATGTTAAAACAAGTGTCATCACTGGAATATGGATATTGAATTGCTTTATCGATTAAAAAGGTAATTCTATCTTCTCCAACTCCAAGATTGAGTTCTTTACCTTTTACTTTGATGATCGCATCAGCGGTGTTCAGGAAAGGTCTTCCTAAAATAAGAGGGACTCTACTATCTTCCTCCATTTCTAAGATCACAAAATCCACGGGAAAAACAAATTTACCAACTTGAATGAGCATATTCTCAGCAATTCCAACAGGATATTGGTAAGAATGATTGGCTAATCGAATACTCATTTTTGTAGGCTTCAAAGTATTGATTGAAAGTTTAGAATACAACGAATAGAGCATCAAATTGATACTTGCACCAAGATCGGCTAAAGCATCGCATGTGATGTTGTTTCCTAACGTGCATGGAATCAGAAAACTTCCGGGATCTCTGAGTTTTGGTGGAATTTTGTTTTGAACAATGGCTGAACATTCTTCATTGAGAAAGGTAGCGGATATTTGTTCCAACTTGTTCTTGTTATTAAGAAGTTCATTTAAAAATTTCCCATAATTGGGCATTCCAGCTAGAACATCAACGAGGGGATCATTTCAACAAACTTCTTATAACACTCTTCCATCTTCTCTTTCTTAAGGCGTTGAGGATATGAAATCTTTGGTGTGTACGCCTTGACTGGTGGGATGGGTTTTTCTTTGGTGGGTGTACTTGGAGTGTTTTCCTTTTCTGTTTCTTCAGCTTCATCCTCATTTTCATCATGGATGATCATGGTATTTTTTGTATTGGGTGGTGGATCATAAAAGAGACCACTTCTTGTGAATACAGCATTGATATGTGATGAAGCGAAAAGTGTACCGCTTTTAAGGGGTCATTTAAGCCTTAAATCGTATTTATTTGATCAAATATTGCCCTAAATCGTTCCTTTTGTCATTTTAGGTACTTTTGAGGAGAAATCTGGAAAAGGAGGCATTTTGGACGTTTTTGGAGCATAAAAGTGAAGAAAACGGCAAAGTCTCAAAAATCGGCTGAAAGTTACCTTTGACGGCGTCACATTTAACCCCAGACGGCGTCATGCCTTGGCAAGAAAAGGTGGACGTGAAATTTACTCATGATAAGCCAGTGAAAATACCATGTGAATTCTGACGGCGTCATGCTTTAACTTGATCAAGGGCGTCACGGCTTAACTCAAAGAGGGACGGCGTCACGTTCAAGGTTAGACGGCGTCAAGCCTTGATAAGCCAGAATGGATTTTTGAAGAGCTAAAGAGGGACGGCGTCGAGAAGGTCATCCGGGAACCCTAAAAGCGGCGAGGTGACGGCGTCACACTCCATAACGTGACGCCGTCAGATCCAAAAATCTATATATAGTTTTCTAATTTTTTGTCATTAGGGAGAGCTTAGTGTGTGGAATTTTGGGAGAAAACCCTAAGACGAATTCAGCTTCTTTTTCAAGGCTTTTTGCCTTGAGATCTTCCATGTTACATTGAAGATAAGTTATCAATTAATCATTCAATATGTCTATGTGTTGTTTGATTCTATCTTATTCTTGTCTTTTGATTAACATGTTAGGCTAAATTTATCTTGTGTTTGCTTAGATCTAATGAAACCTAGCTATTGATTATTGGTTGTTAGTGTGTTATTAGTTGTATTGGATGATTGTTTATCTATGTTAGGCTTAAGAAAACTGGCTAACTTCCTATTCGGTAACTTGCTTGAACGTCTTAAGAAACATGAACCAAATGCGTACTAAAGGTTTTTATGGTTGTATTTAATGCACAAGCGAATTCTAGTGATCCCATGTTAGGAGCTTCCTAGCCGGCTCGACATAGGAGTGAAGTAGGAGCTTGTAGAGTTGGGGAAGTAAGTACGCCACCCTACGAATGGTATTAAGGAATACACCCGTCATCCACGCGACTAATACACACTAATTAACCGGTAAAAGATAGTTAGGGAGTAAGGAAATCTAAGTAAACACATTTCTCTACACATAAGTTTCTCACCACATTTTCAATTTTGTTATTTTATTTTATTTGCATCCGTAGTAATTTTGGGTTAGTTGACTAGCAACTAATTCCGCCCACTCTTTCAAAACCGAGATTTTACTTGCTTTCATAAAAATATAAAAACATAAAAAGAATCTTCCTCAACCCTTAGACCTAATTAGAGTAGTCTTTCACACCTAACGAACACTATTCCCTGTGGAGAACGATCAATCCCCCGTACTTACCACTACACTATACTACATCGGTCAGGTACACTGCCTGGTGGGGATTGCAAACTTCTCAAGATCCCTTGAGAGGTAAAACCTGTTGTAAGGTTGCAAAACCACGCATCAAGTTTTTGGCGCCGCTGCCGGGGAGTAGTTATTGCTTAGGTTGAAATTTATTTCTATTAGGTCTACTCATTAGATTCCTATCTAGTGAGTTTTTTATTTTCTTTTTATTAGCTTTCTAGTAGTCTATCTTTTTCTTTGTGCCCTTTGTTTGTAAAACCATTTTCATTTGTCACTATGGCGGATGAAATTCCATTTAGATCATTGACAATAGATGAACAATTATACTTCACCAAGAGATTTGTTTCCTATCATTCCTATGAATTGTTTCGTGATCTTTGTGATATCCAAATGAAGTTGGGGGTAAGGTTAGATGGGTTTAATGAATTCTATGCATGTGATACTTCTCTTAGACAAGCATTATCTGGATCAATTCCTTTTAGTCAGGCCCTTTGGATGAATTTCGAGGAATGCTTCCTAACCATGACCCATAAGTGGAACGAATTGGTGGGTTCATATGAGCAAAGAGACCTAGTTTCTAAGAACATGGACTTAGAATCAAAACAAGACTGTGAGATGGTTAGTGTTGAACTACCTAGTTGCATAAGTGGGATTGATTTCACCAAACCAAGTACTCCACAAAACCCACCATTATTTGAGGCACCCGCACCGCCCGTGACTTACCCGGAAGAAGTAGAAGAGACTTTAGGAATCCCGATGGAGGTAGAACCCTTGGACCAAGCACAACTAGAGGATATAGGTTTGCACACTTTTAGTGATGACCTTACTCATAGTTCTAGGGAATTTCCTAGTGTTGATGAATTGGAACCTCAACCTTTACACAACTTTTCATCCTTAGATTTACATCTAGGAGAAAAAAGAGGAACCAACCCACCAATCAACCAATATTATCCGGGTAGTTTTAGGATGAAGGAAGCCATTCACTCACCCCCTTCACCTCACGTGGCATATTCACACCCTAAGGGTGTGTATCGCTACTTTCACCCGCACTTAATCCTAAGTGTAGGGAAAACCTCCCCTATTTTTGTTAAATAAGGGTAGAGTCAGGCTCGTGACTCGAACAAAAAAAAGCGCTTCTTGGGAGGCAACCCAAGCTTTATTTGCTTTGTGTGTTTATTTATTTGTTTGTTTGATTTTATTTGCTTCCGTATGTGTGTTTAATTTTTATTAGTATTGATTCATGTTCAAAAGTAATTTGTGAAAATGCTTTATTTTGTTTTTAACTTCGTCTTAACTACATATAAAGGTATTTTGCAAAAGTTAAGTGTAAGGGAAATCTAAATCGGTTTATTAGAACACAAATGAACATGAATCGTAATAATAATAAAATAGCATACATATTCGTATTTGTTTGAGTCAAATGCTTGTATCGAGTCATAATGATGTTTTGCAGGATTTCCAGGAAGTAAGGTAAAGGTTTTTCCAGAAATTTTCCGGAAACTTAAAATGAAAATTTTTGTCAGGTCATTTCTGACGGCGTCAGGGTTTATAACCTGACGGCGTCAGATTTAATTTTCAGAAATTTTTGAAAGTTTTGTTTTCATAAAAAGTTTTTATTAAAATCTCCAACTTATAATCTCCAGGAATCTGCAAAGTTATCATTCCACAAGCATTATATCCTTATATATAGATTTTATCCCGCCGATGTTATGCAGGTTTTCGTGTTTGTTTTCTCAGGTTTAACAGGTTATTTTGGACAAGGAAATGTTTTGAATCAAGCTTGTGGCGATGCATTAGTCATGGAGCTTCTACATTACTTTGGAGGAAGATCTAACCGTGTAATTTCATTATCCACCGAGCGAATCAGGGGAGTATTTGATTTCATTCTTTTACCTTATTTACTTTTACATCTTGTTATTTGAACATTGGGGACAATGTTCATCTTAAGTGTAAGGGGGGGTAAAAGTACGATTTTAGAGAATGCCATTGCGCTTGATTTTTGTTTGTTTAATAATAGATGTGTAATAAAACTGAGATAAATACCTGTTAGGGTAATTTTAGTGCCAAATTTAAAATTTTTTACAACACTTAGGAGTGAAACTTTGATCTTAATGAGCGTCTCACGGATAGGAGTTATATGACTAGCACAAAAAACCGTACCACTAAAAAATTTTCCACCCCAAATATGTGAGGTTCGCCCCTAGAATTGGTAGGAAAAGCATTTATGCTATGATGTGTGTACCGGTAGCACTTAGATTCTAGAACTTGCGTTAGGACCATTCCAAGGCCACAAGTGAGACTACATTCGTGTAGTTAGATTTACTACATGATAAGACGCATTAGGATTAACCCATTGTTTTACACCTGTGTTTTTGTTATAATTACATTGGCTACATTGGTCAAGTAATTCTCCCACACCCTTTGCGTTGTACTCATTTTTAGTACACGATACCCCTAGTACACCCCTCAGAGCCTATCTTTTCGTTTCGACCTTTAAGCATTTTACTTAAAGGAAGAATTTGTTACACCCCACTTAAATGTACACCCAAATCGCCTTAGCCTACCTTGTATGCACTCATTTTTAGTGCATTATTGTTACAACATTTGTTTAAACCCAAGTTAATTATCTAGTTGATTACATGGTTGCTAAGTCGAGTCATATCCTTGTACATATTGTTTTGGGACGATTGGGACTCATGGGTAAAGTACTAGTATAATGGAGTAATGGGGATGAACATCATTTATTACCCCCATATGTGCTAAATGTTTTAAAAGTACTCCAAGTTTTTCAATTATCTTAATTCGAGTCATTAGATTAGTATTTGTAAAGTTATGTAAAAGTTCAAGTGTAAGGGGGATGCAATGCCTCTTTGATGTATTATTTTGGATGGTAGGGCAAAAGTGTATGCAAAAAAAAAAAAAAAAAAAAAAAAAAAAAAAAAAAAAAAAAAAAATAGAAAAAAAAAACATACGGACTACCATCCCGTTTCATTTTACGTTTGTTTTATGTTTGTTTTTGTTTTTGTTATTTCGTTTCTAGCTTAAGATCGAGTCTAGCCTTGGCTTAGCAACATTGTATAGTACATGTAATTGATCAAGATCTTTAACTAGCCACCAGTAAAACATCCTTTATCCAACAAAACCGTGTTTTCCTTTTCCCTACACCTAACGTTATAACCCATTTAAAAGCCCTCTTTGATAGTTTATCTTAGGTGCTTACGCCTAGTGGAGGAGGTTATCGATCCTTTCCCAAGCCTATGGTAATCTATTTGCTATGACAGGTAGTGAGAGATATTATCCGTTTTCATTTATGAGATTTATTTTGATGACACTTGAGAGATGTGAGTATCTAAACACTACTTGTGAGGTGCTAGTTTGTAATCTCCGTGCTTATTATGATTGAAGTGGAATGATTATTTGTTGTAATTACTTTTATGTTAGCATTAAATGACCCCTAACTTGTATTTTGATTAGAATAAAAGCGCATTTGCTTGAGGACAAGCAAATCTCAAGTGTAAGGGTATTTGATGAAGCGAAAAGTGTACCGCTTTTAAGGGGTCATTTAAGCCTTAAATCGTATTTATTTGATCAAATATTGCCCTAAATCGTTCCTTTTGTCATTTTAGGTACTTTTGAGGAGAAATCTGGAAAAGGAGGCATTTTGGACGTTTTTGGAGCATAAAAGTGAAGAAAATGGCAAAGTCTCAAAAATCGGCTGAAAGTTACCTTTGACGGCGTCACATTTAACCCCAGACGGCGTCATGCCTTGGCAAGAAAAGGTGGACGTGAAATTTACTCATGATAAGCCAGTGAAAATACCATGTGAATTCTGACGGCGTCATGCTTTAACTTGATCAAGGGCGTCACGGCTTAAATCAAAGAGGGACGGCGTCACGTTCAAGGTTAGACGGCGTCAAGCCTTGATAAGCCAAAATGGATTTTTGAAGAGCTAAAGAGGGACGGCGTCGAGAAGGTCATCCGGGAACCCTAAAAGCGGCGAGGTGACGGCGTCACACTCCATAACGTGACGCCGTCAGATCCAAAAATCTATATATAGTTTTCTAATTTTTTGTCATTAGGGAGAGCTTAGTGTGTGGAATTTTGGGAGAAAACCCTAAGACGAATTCAGCTTCTTTTTCAAGGCTTTTTGCCTTGAGATCTTCCATGTTACATTGAAGATAAGTTATCAATTAATCATTCAATATGTCTATGTGTTGTTTGATTCTATCTTATTCTTGTCTTTTGATTAACATGTTAGGCTAAATTTATCTTGTGTTTGCTTAGATCTAATGAAACCTAGCTATTGATTATTGGTTGTTAGTGTGTTATTAGTTGTATTGGATGATTGTTTATCTATGTTAGGCTTAAGAAAACTGGCTAACTTCCTATTCGGTAACTTGCTTGAATGTCTTAAGAAACATGAACCAAATGCGTACTAAAGGTTTTTATGGTTGTATTTAATGCACAAGCGAATTCTAGTGATCCCATGTTAGGAGCTTCCTAGCCGGCTCGACATAGGAGTGAAGTAGGAGCTTGTAGAGTTGGGGAAGTAAGTACGCCACCCCACGAATGGTATTAAGGAATACACCCGTCATCCACGCGACTAATACACACTAATTAACCGGTAAAAGATAGTTAGGGAGTAAGGAAATCTAAGTAAACACATTTCTCTACACATAAGTTTCTCACCACATTTTCAATTTTGTTATTTTATTTTATTTGCATCCGTAGTAATTTTGGGTTAGTTGACTAGCAACTAATTCCGCCCACTCTTTCAAAACCGAGATTTTACTTGCTTTCATAAAAATATAAAAACATAAAAAGAATCTTCCTCAACCCTTAGACCTAATTAGAGTAGTCTTTCACACCTAACGAACACTATTCCCTGTGGAGAACGATCAATCCCCCGTACTTACCACTACACTATACTACATCGGTCAGGTACACTGCCTGGTGGGGATTGCAAACTTCTCAAGATCCCTTGAGAGGTAAAACCTGTTGTAAGGTTGCAAAACCACGCATCAATATGCTCATTTCTAGTCTATGGTGGATGATAAGTTTTATCGTTTGATCCAGATGATGTTGGTTTAGGGTTGGATTGGGTATTACTTGGTAACGTGCTAGATTGTCGGGAAGAAATTTGATCAGAAAGTCTATTGAATTTGTTTTCAAGATCCTGAATAGATGCTTGATGATTTTTCTGACCTTGCTCAACTTTGGTTTTGAGATTGAAAAATTGATTCTTGACGAACTCATTAGTTTATTTTTGAGCGGTCACGAATTTTCTCATCATTTTTTCAAAATCGGACTCTTCCGGTTTTTTATCAGAGGTTTGTGGAGTTTGATTGTCTGCTTGTGGTTGAGAATCACGGTTGTTATCCCTTTGTTGGCGATCTTGCCAATTTCCAGAATTTCTCCCTTAATAATTACCACGATAACCGCTTTGACGGTATCCTCCTTGGACATAATTGACTTCTCCTTCTTTAGGTCCTCCCATTGGTTGATCGTCACATTCTGATGATGTGTGATTACCTCCACAGTTGTTACAACCATCTCGCATTTCTTTCATTTCTCCTTTAAGATCTTTGTATTGCGAGTTGATTTTGGAAACAAAGGCTTCCATTTTCTCCATGAGTTTAGAGGTATTGGAACTTTTGGCAAAAGCAACGGTTTTTCTTAAAGGCTTTGTTTTGGAATCTTTTGACCAATCGAGTTTGAGAAGTACTCGGTCTTCAAGCAATTGATATGCCTGATTAGGAGTCTTATAAAGAAAAATTCCTCCAGCATCAATAATTCCTTGAGATGTTTCATCAAGTCTATGGTAAAAGATATGGATAATAGTTCCTCGTCCTAAACCATGTCCATGACAACTACGAAGCAAATCTTTCATACGAAGCCAACCTTCGACAAGTGATTCGTTAGGATTTTGTGTGAAAGCACGAATTTCTCCCATTAGTCGGTCAAACATGGCAGGTGGAAAGAATCGGCTTACAAAAGTTTGCCTCATCTCCTCCCAAGTATTGATAGTTCCTTGGGTTAATTCGTTGTACCACACTTTTGCATCTCCAACAAGTGATGATGGAAAAAGTTTGAGTTTAATGGCGTCGACATTGGTGTCGCCATATCGGAACATGCCACAAATTTTGATGAATTCGGCAATATGTTTGTGTGGATCGGCCCGTTAACAGCCATCGAATTGACAGTCTTTGATCATAGAAAGATGGTGACCTTTTACGGTGAAATTGTTACCATGGTTAACAGGAACAATAGCAGATCCAGGAGTGGGTGCTATGGCTCGGTTGACGGCCCACATAGGTTGATCGTCAGCCATAGGAAAAGGTTGATCAGTGAATGGGTTATAAACAACTTTGGCTTTGAAAAGGTTATCAAACGGTGGGTTTGGTACCCTTGGTACACGGTTGGCTAATGTAACAAAGGGTGTTCTTCTTTTGCTTCTTGTTCGAATTAAACTTTCGGGATCGGAAAGAGGTGAAATTTGTTATACTCCAGTTGAACGAGTGTTCATACAATTCCTAAGAGAATCGAAGCAATGTCTAAACACCCGAGCGAAGAATAAAAACTATTTGGAAAATCAGAATTGAAGAACCAATCGGATGGATGATAAACCGATCGGATGGCGCTCTTAGAAAATTTGATTATTTGTGAAACCGATCGGATGGATGGACTTCCGATCGGATAGACTTCTCGGATTTTTTTTCGAAAACGAACTTGGACAGAAATGGACTTCTAAAACTTACAGAAGCACAATCAAAATCCCCGGCAACGGCGCCAAAAACTTGATGTGTTACGTGTGTGTACAAGTTTTAAATTTGTAAGGGTGAATTACCGAATCTAGAAATAACACGTACGAGCAAGTGAACTCGTCCGTTATAGCAAGATTATGATGGTAAGTCGGGATCGTCCGCAGGGATTTGTGAGTGAATCGGATTGTAAGCTACTAAAAGTAAATCTCTTAAACAAGCAATGACAAAAATATAATACCTCAAATGATTAAAACTACACTTGCTTAGACTAGTTTACGGCTCTCGATAAGCATGATTGCGATAACTTTTGATAACATGTTGGTTGTGATAATTAGTTGGTGAACTAATCTATTGTTCTTACAAGTTAAACCTTCGTCAAAATTTTAGTTTATAAAAACAAGCATTAAGTTTAACCAATCAATTCAAGATCAATTCAATTTTCATAAGTTTGGATTAACAAACTTAAACACAAAAATAGTCTTTTGTTTTATCAAATACGCTTAGGAAATGGTCAATACAAAAGGTAACCGATCATAGACAAAAGGTCACAATTGATTGTAAACTACTAATCTTTCGACCTTTAAAGTGGTTTTCAATCAATCCAATTTGATAGACAAAAGCATTCTTATTACAACCACAATTAAGTTTCTTTGTTAAACCAAGAATAATGGGTAAAAACAATCATTTATAGACAAATGATTATAACTAGTTGGATAATAATAAATCTTTCGACCCTTAGCATTATTAACAACTAGTCAAACTTGATTAACAAATGTCACTATGAAACTTAACCACAATTGGATCTTAGAATTAACTTGAAATTGAATTAAAACATGTTATCACAATCATACGCAAATCATTAAGTCATAAACATCATCTAAGCAAGTGCACAAAGGCACTAGCCACTCATAGCAAACATGAACATAAACTCAGAATTTTGATCAATAGAAATCATGATTAAAAGTCTTACAATGATTGAAATAAGATTACAAATGATAATGTAATGATACCACAAGTATTGGTGTTGACTTCTTGGACTTCCAAAGTTTTCTGGACTTCTAAGGACGAATTTGAGAGTTTTGAGAGAGATGTTTAGGCTTTTTGGAGAGTGGTAGATGATTGAATGGGAATGGGTCTCCTAACATTTCACAAATGGACCTATTTATACTATTCTCAAGGCTTAGGGACTTAAATGCTGCAACTTGGCCTCCAAGCAGAGTAGAAGGAACTAGAAACACTTTAGGAAGGGCCTAGAATCGTGAGTAATAAGTTGGGACACTTAATAATGAAGTTTAGAATTACAGGTCACATCCAACCGATCGGTATTGGCTCCAACCGATCAGTTGGTCTTCTTTACCTCCTCCATCCGAATCGGCTGCGGGTTGCATCCGATTGGATGGAGATGTCCTGTAATGCAAATCTTGGACTTCCTTGTGTTTGGCTTGTATCTCTCTCATAAAACTTGGTCTTTTCTTTGTCTTGGAACTTTGTCAACTTGGATTGATGAATACTTGGACCTTTATTCTCTGAAATTCCTTTTTGGAATGTGGTTCTGGACACGGGAATCTTCGTATGATCATAAATATTTCCTTCTTCCTCATTCTTTCACTTTTTCTTCCTTTTTCCTGTACTTGGCTACATATACTTTGCAAACATACTTTGGTGTGATTAAGTAACAAAAGCATATAAATATAACCCAATAACATATACAAAAGCACGAATAACGCTACTAAAAATATGCACAATTTGAGCGTTATCAAAGTCACTGACATGTTGATTAGTAGAAGTAGCGACCTGGTGGAGTTGACCGTGTGAACCTTCAATAGCAGTCTTGAAGTCAGTATAGGAGGCTGCTACTTCAGTGTGCTGATCCCATTGCTCGTTGATTAGCTCATTGAAGTGGGCAGTGTTAGACTTTCCGAGGAACTTGACCAGCTGCCTTTCAGTGAGCGGGAGCACTTCGTCATACTTCTGCAGATAGTCAGGGACTGTAGCAGCAGAGTCTGAGGAGCCTGATGATTTATGTGAGGAGCCTGACGATGATGGTAAGTTGGGTACTTCATGATGAGGGAAGTGGAGTTCTTGGTCTTCAGAAGGAGGATATGAAGTTTGTTGTTCAGTGTGCTGAGGGGAGTTGTAAGTAAGAGGTTGGTCATCGGTATCCATGTCTTCCCCATCAGCTAGAACCTCATCATCCTCAAATTCCACCATTTCATCTTCTGACTCTTCATTTATAAACATTTGTAGGTCAGCAAGAGTAGGAACCAGGGTTATATCCGGCTCCCCCTCAGAAGAGGGCTTGCCTTCGTTTTGTCCAGGTCTTGACCCCTCAAAGTAAACAGAGTGAGTTTTCTCTGCCTGGTTCGCGGAGTTAGTTCCCGAGGTATGAGCAACGCCATGGGGAGTGTAGGTTCCATATCAGCGGGTGGTCGCATGCCCCCTGAGTCTTTGTCCCCTGAGGTTCCTTCAGGGACTGGTGGGTTTGAGCCAGTCCCATCACTAGAAAATGAGATGTTTAGGTCCCCTTTTCCATCAGGGTTGTGCTGCCCTAACAAAGATATAGGGGCCGGTACTCCCTGAGACTCTGATTGTGATTGATCAGAGCCATAAGCAGGATGTGAAATGTTGAGGTCCCCCTTTCCACCAAGGTTATGCTGCCCTAATGAAGATATAGGGACCAGTTCTCCCTGAGACTCTGACTGTGATTTGTCAGAGCCATAAGCGGGATGTGAGGGGGTGTGGGTCCCCTTCTTGGTAGAGTAGTGCTGCTCTACTGAGGATTCAGGACCCTTTTCTCCCTCAGGCAAAAGTGGTGATTTACGAATGCCTTCATCGAGAAGTGATGGTTGAATGGTTCCTGACTCCACTGACTTGTTTATGTCAGCAAAGTCTTTAGGAGAGGGTTTGCCCGAGGAAACTGAGTGTGATTTCTGAGTGCCCTCCGTTGGCGTTTGTTCTTTGGTCAAAGTATGACTGGCCTCAACAATGGGTGTCTCAGTAGGCTTGGCCTTTTTGAGCCTTCTTTTATCAGGCTGTGAAGCAGAGGTCTCAGTGTCGAGTGGTTTGGTTTGAACCACCTTCCTGGACCCCTTCTTCTTTTTCTTCTTCTCCTTCTTGGAAGGAGAAGGCACTGGTGATATGGTGTCAGCACCGTGAATGACCATCAGCATGTATGTGGTCAGGGCGACTGGTGTAACCTCAGTGAGGTCTCTTGAGTAGTTAGCCTTGTGTAAGACATCAGGGTCATATCCCTGTATATTAGGCCTAACATACTCAGAGCCTAACAAGTCTTGAAGCACACATGAAATGAACCTAGGATAAGACATGTGTCTTTGCCTGGATTTCCCTGAGAGCTTGACTATGAGGTCTTTGAAGATAATTTCTCCAATGCCAGTTTTTCTACCCTCCAGCAGGCTGAATACTATCATTTGTTGAGTAGTGTTCAATTGCTCCGTGGATGATTTGTTCCCACCAAGGACCTGAATGACAAAATTCATCAGTGTTGATGCAAATAATATTCTAAAAATGTTTTTTATATCTTTCGATAACTTCACATATTGAGGATGACAAAATGTGAAATCACTTTACGTTAAAATTAACGTAAACAAGTTTTTAGTCGAAAGATCTCATTTCTACGCAAATCACTCTAGGTATGCACAAATAAATTTACCACTTGACAAATGATCAAAGAAGTGAATTTGTGTTTAAAACTTCACATTTTTAATATGACAAAACATTTTTTTCAAAAATATACTTTACAAGTTATTTTTGAATAATTAAGAAATGTTTTATAGGAAAAATAACTTCAAATAACATAACAGCTATTTCCCCCCCCAAAATAAGCTCCAAAAACTTCCCCAAATAAGTTTTCACCACTAAAGACAAAAAGAGGAGCGTTTTTGTCTTGCACGGTACCACTAAATTTAGTGGTACCGTGGGTGATTTAGTGGTACCGTTTACCTGTAACGGCTATAATTTTTCTGCCTATAAATATCAGCCCTCTTCACAGTTTTTGGGCATCATTTTTCACACAGAACTTTCTGAGTTCAATACTCTCAACACATCTTTTCTTCTTGATCATTTATTTTAGTTTTCTTTTGTTTAAGAGTGATCCAATCATCCAACCTAGAGATCACCTTCATTCCTCTTCTAGTGCAAGAGAAGAACACATGGTATCAAAGAAGATACAAATTGTTGTAGTTGTAGTTAGAGCACTTGTAACACTTGTTACATACTTGTTGTATCTTTGTTTACATCAAGTTCATTTTTCTTTTGAGAGTTTGTGAGAGAAGATCATTGTGATCTTATAGAGATATTGAATATCTCTTGTAGCTTGTGAGCTAGTGTGTTGATCAAGTTGATCAAGGGTAGATAGGGTAGATTGAGTCAAGTGAGGGTTGATCATTGTGATCGTGTCGAGATCTTGGAGATCTCTTGTAGCTTGTGAGCTAGTGTATTGATCAGGTGGATCAAGGGTAGATCGGGTAGATCGAGTCAAGGGTGTTGATTGTGTGAAGTAGAAAGGATCAAGTAGATCGTGGTAGATTGGTGCTAGCTAAGATTAGCACTCGATATTTTGCTTAGTGTCAGAAATTAGGATAAGCGATGTTGTACGGTTTTCTCTGCCTGAAGGGAGGTTTGTTGACATAGTGCTTGAAACTTTCGAGTGTGGTACTCAGGGAGTGGATTAGGGCGAAAAAGAGCTTCGTGACCGAATCACTATAAATCTCTTTGTCCCGGTTTGATCTTTCCATCTCTTTTCTTTGCATTCATTGTTTATATTACATAGTATAGTGTAGTGTTCATATTGGTGTTGATTGATTACACATAAGATTCGAATCAAGGTTTTTTCAATAGTAAAGTTTTAAGAAGAATTAAAAACCGGTAAAACTATTCAACCCCTTTTCTAGTTTTCCACAATTGGTACCAGAGCCACGTCAGTCAAGATTTTAAAGTTAATTGTATTCTAAAACTTGAATCGATCAATGGATTCCGACAAATATCAAGAAGGGCAATCTATGCAAAGACCACCACTTTTCAAAACCGATTGTTTTATATATTGGAAAAGAAGATTCAAAACGTATGTGAAATCAAAAGACATTGATCTTTGGCATATTATTACCGAGGGTAACTTTCAACCAATTTAAAAGAATTCGGAAACTAAAAGGGATGAAATAGTTCCTTATAGTAAACAAAGTGATGAACTTAAAAGAAAACTAGCCAAGAATGATGAGGCTAAAATGATGATTTATAATGCTTTGCCTAAAAAGGAATTTGAAAGAATTTATGTGTAATACGGAAAAAGATATTTAGAAAACTTTGTTAGTTACTCAGCAAGGTAATAATCAAGTCGAAGAGAACAAGATAGATCTTCTTGTGCAACAATATGAACAATTTTCCATTTCGGAAGATGAATCTATTGATAATGCTTTTGCTAGATTTAATACTATTATTACTAGTCTTAAAGCTCTTGATGAAGGTTACTCTAGCAAGAACTATGTTAAGAAGTTTCTTAGGGCCCTACATCCTAAAGGGTTAATACACAAATATGTTACTAAACTTTCCAAAAAAGTTCGCCTAAGTTACTAAACTTTCATTTTGTTCACTTAGGTTACTGAACTTATAGAAAGCATTTATTAGTGTTGGTAGGAGTGACTTAATCGTATATTTTTTGATAAGTTAAGTAACATAAATGTCATGTTTTTACAAGTTTAGTGTTGTTTATGAATATTTTTTATAAGTTCAGTAACCTAAGTGAACAAAATGAAAGTTCAGTAACTTAGGCGAACTTGTATGGAAAGTTTAGTAACATATTTGTGTATTAACCCCATCCTAAATGGAGAGCAAAGGTCACCGCCATTGAAGAGTCAAAGGACTTGGCGACATTATCTCTTGATGAACTAATAGGAAACTTGAAGGTTCGTAAGATGATAATCAAGAAAGATTACGATATAGTCAAAAGCAAAAGCGAGAGAGTTAGATCTCTAGCATTGAAAGCCAAAAAGGAGTCTAGTGATGAGGAATGTTTGGATTCCGATAGTGAAGATGAAGAGTATGTGTTAGCCGTTAGAAACTTTAAAAAGTTCTTTAGGAGAAGAGGTAGGTTCGTTAGGCAACCTCGTGATGATAAGAAGCTGTCACAAAAGAACCGAGTTGAAAAGAAAGGAACGAGTGATAGGAAATGCTTTAGATGCGGAGATCCTAATCACCTCATAGGAGAATGTCCCAAACCACCAAAAACCAACAACCAAAGAGCGTTCATAGTAGGCTCTTCGAGTGATAGCGATGAAGAAGAAGAGAAGAAGCCGAACGACAAAACATGTCTTATGGCTCAGGCTTCGAATGAGGTACATTCCGACTCTTCTTATTATAGTGATGATAATTCGTCAGTAGATGATAATAGATTATATGACGAATATAATAAACTATGCGAAGTAAGTTCTAAAATTTTAGGTAGAAACAAAACACTAAAATTAAAATTGCATGAACTCGAAGTGCAAGTTTTAGAACTAAAGGATCAAGTAAAAAGACTTGAGAAAAATAAAGAAATAGATGTACGCTGTAGGTCATGCATAAGTCTTCGAGTAGAAAATGAAAAACTCAAAGAAAATGCTTTAAGGATCATTAAGTTTGAAAAAGAGACAAAGTCACTTAATGATATGCTTAAAAATGTTAGGTATAGTGAACATGTCGGAGCAAGCTTAGGATTTGACCCAAATAAAGCTTTGACAAGTAAAATTTGTCAAAGCCTCAAGTTCTGTCGAACAGGTGGACGGTACCATTAAAGGTACAGACGGCACCACTAAAGTTAGTGGTACCGTGGTACCGTCGGGTACTGGAGACAGAACTGAGTCGAATCTGAAAAATAATTCAAGTCTTAAATCATGTCACATAGTTGTTAGTAGTGTCAAAGTACCTATTACTAGTAAAAAGGAAGTCAAAAGCTTTTACAGACCCTTGTTAACCCCCGGGCTTGGCTTTGTAAAACCCGACACTAGGTCAAAGACTCCTCCACCTAGAAAAACAAATGTTCCCAAACCTCGGTCAAGAACTCCTCTACCGAGAGGTAACTCTAGAAGACAAAGTTATCCAAGTAACTATCCCGTCACTTGCAATAACCGTCAACTACAAAGTTACTTACCATGGGAAATTTGTCCTCCGTTCCAACATCCTAACCAAATGCAACTAATGCATGAGATGTTTAATACTAACAACTTTGGACCCATGAGATATTGGGGACCAAATGTTTGAATGTTTGTCTTATTCAATAGATATGCTTAGGAATCGACTTAGAGCCTGACGAATGGGTCAAGGATAGTGGATGCACTATTCATATGACGGGTAACCGAAGTCTATTCTCATCATACAAGGCATACAACGGAGGTAATGTCACTTTCGGTAGCAAACTTAGGGGCAACATAATAGGCAAAGGTACGATTACTCAAAACTCCCTCACTATTAGAAATGTTGAGCATGTAGATAACTTAGGATTTAACTTGCTTAGCATTAGTCAAATGGTAGACAATAAGTGTAGAGTTATATTCTCCAAAGAGGGTAGTGAGATCACTAAGAATGGTAAAAGCATAGGCAAAGGAGTTAGGAAGAATGACTTATTTGTTATGAAAATAGGAAATAAGCCTCAGGATAAGATTTGCCTAGCAACCATAGATGATAATTCCAGTTTATGGCATAGGAGACTAGATCACGCCAATATGTGTTTAATACAATCATTGGCGTCTAAGGAACTAGTTAGAAACCTACCTAAGATTAAGTTTGATAAACACTTTTATGACGCTTGTAAAGTTGGAAAGCAAGCACATTCTAATCACAAAGCTAAGAATATGGTCTCGACCTCTAGATGCCTAGAACTCCTTCACATGGACTTATTTGGTCCATCCGCTGTACGGAGCTACGGAGAAAATTACTACACATTAGTAATAGTTGATGACTACTCTAGGTATACTTGGACTAGATTCCTTAAGAATAAGACACAAGCTTTCGAGGAATTTGAAATCTTTAGTAAGAAAGTCCAAAATCAACTAGGGTGTACAATAGTTTCTATTAGGGCGGATCATGGTCAGAAATTTGATAATGAAGTGCAATTTGGAGTATATTGTGATGTTAATGGTATTACACACAATTTCTTGGCTCCACGCACTCCACAATCGAATGGGGTAGTTGAGCGGAAAAATCGTACTCTACAAGAGATGAGTAGAACGATGTTGAATGAACAATTAATTTCACAAAAGTTTTGGTGTAATGCGGTGGACACCTCAACTTACGTACTAAATAGGATTCTAATCAGACCTATTTTAGGAAAAACACCATACGAGATCTTGAAAGGTAGGAAACCTACTCTTGATTATTTTAGAGTGTTTGGAAGCAAGTGCTTCATACTAAACACTAAAGACTACCTCACCAAGTTTGACCCAAAGTCTTACAAAGGTGTTTTCCTAGGTTACTCCCAAAAATAGTAAAGCCTATGATGCGCGTGATGTGTCGTTGCGGTTTAGCAGTTTTAATGCCTACTCAAGTTTTAAATTTATATTTAGCCGACTTATCAATAACACACACACTTAACGAGCAGTGTACCCGGTCAGTATGAAGATAATGGTAAGTAGAGTGTCGATCACTAAGAGTGGAACGTATAATCTCGTTAATCTAATCAGTATTTTAATATCCTAACGCAAGGGGGTTTCAGCCTGAGAGACTGGCACAGTTTTTGTTTGCAATTAAATAATAAAATAAACATATAGGCACGAATCAGCAAGTAGCACACACGTACACAGATAGATACTTGAGACAATAAGAGGGCTGTCCTTATGATTAAGTAGATTGTCACTTGTTTTATTGATAGCTTTATATGAAGTGTATGTAATTAACCCTTTCTCGTTGGTCCTATTCTCATCGGCGAGTAAACCCTTAATGACGACTTATGTCTAAAAGTTATTCCTAAGTGATCAATTTAGAAACAACCGTGGGAGCCACACCTTGTCCCGCAGTCGGGTGCCCGCAAGCCACTAATAAACACAGAGGTGGTCAATGCACTAATAAGTAGTAACCAAAGACATCAACATATAAACTTTAATTGATGGGAAAGCAAGTATTAAAGGGAGTGCAATCTTTCCGTTGTCACATTACACAAGCCACCAATCCTGATGAATTAAAGTTTGCTAAAACAATAAAACAAAACTACTTAATGAATTAAATACATGCAGCACCTTCTTACAGCTCTTGTATCTTCGATTTGGGTGTGTCTTGTGCTGCCTCTTGACTGAATTCGTCCTTCTCTTCTGTTGTCCGAACTTCGGTTAGGGTTTCGAACTCTTTAATGCGTCTGGTCTACGGGGTATTTATAGTTTGTGTCTGAGGGAAGATGCGGCGCATCTACTTAAGTAGATGCGGCGTATCTACGTAACTTCGCGTGGGGTCCAAGATTATAATATTCAGGAATATTCGTACACCGCCAGAAGATGCGGCGTAACTCTTTATTAGATGCGGCGCATGTCCTCTTGTATCTTGGATCGTATCTGGTGACATCTTGATAGAGATGCGGCGCATGTTGATAGTGAGATGCGGCGCATCTGGAGCAGATTAGTCTTGATCTTCTTCATTTCAGTAGACTCTTCACTTTATGCACGTTTTGCTCCATTATTAGTCCAAAATCGCCAAGTTTCACCAAATGCTTGTTTTTACCTGAGAATTACAAAAGTAAACGATTAAGTATCAATCCTCATACATAATATAGTAAAACAAGTCAAATTAATAGGATAAATGATGGTAATAAAATGTACTTATTTGAGTTCATCAAATATCCCCCCACTTGAACTTTACTTGTCCCCAAGTAAACCTTAGATTAAATCTCATGAAAATGTATCCTAAAAGATGTTAGGATTTATTTTTATATTTAAGCATGTATTCGTTTATTTCGTAATCACACAACTAAACACTTAACGAATTAGAAGTAAAATAAAATAAGTCGATAAAAGCAAATCTAATCGTTTAACTGTCCAGTCGCGACGAATATTCTATCATAGGCTTGGCAAGTATACACATCTCCACCACTAAAGCTAAGGAATAGCAAGTCTAAAGCGGTAAAAAGGGTTTTTTAGGCTTAAGGGTTAATTATTCTTATTTACACTATCGATCTCAAATTCCAGAAAAGGCGACAAAATCACAAATACATGATCGAATACGAACACGATACTTGCAATTGCTCAAATCCTTAACTCGAATAGGCTAAAGATAGGTCCAAACTTCACCAATAATAATATATCAAAAAGGGCGACAAAATCATAAATACATAGCCGAATCCACGACTACGATACTTAAGATTGCTCAAATCCCTAATCTCAATAAATCAAAGGTTTGGTTGGATAAAGAATAATACAGGGTATGGATAACATTTGGGATATAAATTGGTGTAAAATAAAAATAAACAAAACAAATAAATTAAAATCCTAAGTGTGGTTAATCACTATCCCAACCATCCCATGAATAAGACTCATATCATTGAATAACTCACGCTTTAACACTTGAAACACACGCTTTAGGTAGACACGAATTATACTCAACAAAATCTTAATCAAAGAATAAACCTTAATTGGCATTCCCATAACTGCCAATTCCCATTCAATCCATAGATATAGTACAACAAATAGTGGTGATATCGACCACTTACATAACTCTACATCGTTGGTTATAACAAACTTCCAACACTTTTTTTTCTTTCTTTTTCTTTTCTCATTTTTTCGATTTTTTTTTTTTTTTTTTTTTTTTTTTTTTTTTTTTTTTTTTTTTTTTTTTTTTTTAACATAAACATAAACATAGATGTGTAAAATTTCACCACATCACTATAACTTTCTTTCCGGATAATTTTTCCATACTTTTCATAACTTCAGAAATAATGGTAAATAGTGAAAGTAGTAAACACACGAAAAATAAACTCTAAAATATACAATATTTACTTTCACTCCAATTGCATTGTGCAATTTCCCGACCTAACCGTATATAATGAATTACGCACGCGAACACAGGTAATGTAAGGAAACACACTCTGCCTATAGCAATTAACCAACCACGGATTCTAATCTACAGGGTAGGCTAAGGTTTAAGGTGTAACGAAACATTTTAAACATAGGTGTAAGAAACGAAAGGAATGGCTCTGAGTGTTTTTCTAGGGGTATCTTACTCTAAAAGTGAGAGTAACAAAAGGTTTTATACGGGGGTTAACTAACCAGTGTAGTTAGCTAATAACACATAACATATAAAGGCTTTTTGGGTGTAATCCTAGAATTTTACCAAGTTAGACAAGTCATTCCAATTAAATAAATAATACTCATTATGGTGGTCTCGAATAGTATACAAGCCAAGTTCTAAAGTTTACAAGTCACCGGCACACTCATAGATTTGTGAATTTTGGAAAATCACAATTTTTGAAAATAATGTCATGTGTGCAGTTATGCAACTTAGATCTTAAACAAAAACATGCTAAAAATTTTTAAGTTTGATATATTAAGCACATTTTAAGCATAATTTTTGAAAAAGTTTAGGACAAGTAAGTGTTAAGTGTTCTAATTCTCCTATCCCCCCACTTAAGTTAAACAACGTCCTCGTTGTTTGTATAAAAGGTTAAAAACTGGAAAATAAAAAGAATTAGAACAGAAAAACTCCCCTGAGATTTGCTCGGTATGATCCTCCATTAGTGCAAGAGCAAAAATCATTTTTCTTGTGGATTAGAACGTTAAATCTTCATACTTGATGTATCCACAGGAAATTCAGGAAACTATAATACCACCAACACTTTAAAACACACCTAAGATAAGAAAGGTTCAACTTGCATAATACATTAGTAGTTAGAAAAAATAAAACTTAAAAAAAAATTAAAACTGAAAATCATCAGGTCAGTCGATGCGCCGTATCCTATTGAAGAAGATACGCCGTATCGAGCCTGGAATAAATACGGATCAGAATAAAGATGCGCCGCATCCTTAACCAGGGATGCGCCGCATTAAAATAACTGATAAAAAGTTTTAAAGTCGAAAATAAAAATGCAGAAAAATAAAATAAGATATGACCATTGCAGAGGATGCGTCGCATCTCAGGACTGAGATGCGCCGTATCTTCGTGCGGCCTGGACTGACTCGACACAGAAAACCGAATAATAAAAGATAAATCCGGGTTGTCTCCCGGTCAGCACTTGTCTTTATTCCAGAGTCTTCAAGTTAGACTCACGTTCAGCTCCTTAGTTGGTCCTTGTCACGGTCCATCCTTCTTCCTTCATCCGAAAGATTTTCCCGTATATCTCTGCGATGTTTTCTTCAGTTCGACTTAGCCTAGTGTAATTCTTTGTTTTCACCGCAGTATATTCTTCATCAGGACCCAAAGAATATTTGATGATTTTAAATTTTTCAGAAGTAATCATGGGTGGCTCATTGTATGGAATCCCAAGTAGTTGACACTTTCTTTTGGTGAACTCTTCTTCGTCCTTGTCAACAAACTCAAAATAAGGATCCTTAATCAAATAGTCATCTAGTTCCTCAATCAACGACTCATTATTATTATCATCTTGAATCGCCTCCCATTCTCTTTCCAAATCATATTGTAACCGTCGACTAAGCTTTGTGAAATCATCAAACTGTTTATGCACCCATTCCCAGAAAGTAGTATCCGATGTCCCTTTAAGTCCTTTCAAGCGTTCAATCCTGCCCTTTTCTTGTAAAGCCTCCGATTTTCGTGGGCAGTCTTCAACATTATCGTACCACTCATAATTTTCAAAGGTTACATCCTTTCCAACTCTTTTCATCCCAATTATACTTCCCCCGTTACAGGTTCCGTCACTTTTATAATCACAGGTTGGCCAAACACTACTCCCGTCCTTGAAAACGAAGGGTGTACAGGTATGATTAATGTGCTCAAATTCCCATGGTTTATCCGATACCCATGGTACTTGGTCATTCCATTCATAGTACCAGGTGTTTTTGAAATCATCATAAGTCTTAAATCCTGGTAGATCCCCAGTAAGCACATCATCATCGACTCGAAGAAGGTAGTTAAATTCCTTGAACTGCTTGCACAAGGGTGTCTCATACTCTAACAAATCAATGTCAATTCTGAAAAGTTCTTCAATGCCCTCATTGATTGTTGAATCATGATGTGACAACCTATAATCGCTTTCTACTTCTTCGTCTTCTCCTCTCATCCAATATACCCATAATGCATCCTTAGTAGCTCGATCCATGCTCTTATGGTTATTAAACTTACTAGCTAACCATTCTGAAAAATCAACATCGTTAGGGTCATGGTTAACGTCAAAGCAAACCTTTCCAATCATATTCTTTTTTATCTCCATGAACTCGTTAAATTGTTTCTTAAAACTCCGAGTCAACCATGAAGTCATAATCTCCTTGACTTCGTTTGCAGGGGCAAATTCCGGACTACCATATTTGAGTTCTAACCAATCATTGAGGGAGAGGTCTATCAATCTTACTATCCTGCCATGAAATAGTAATTCCGCCAAAGCATAATTCATGTCATTATCCTGATAGTTCTCATCTAATCCCTTGTACCACTCGAAATAAGGCATGTAACAGTTTTGGGTATTGTCTCCACCACAGTTGTTGTTGCTTGAGTCCATGTATGCAAGAGAGAATTTCCCATCATCCTCTTCGATAGTAGTCCAGTTCAATCCTTCTGCTTCAATCTTAGGCCATAAGAGCGACAATTCTTCTCCAGTGTACCTCACAAATACATCATAAGAGAATACCTCTTTGTCAATGTTGCATAAACGCATAAATTCCTTAAAAGCAGCTTCAAGAGGAGTCTCCCAAGAGAATAAGTCTGCATCGATCATGAGTACATTGAATGAATCTGAAAACAAGCATTCCTTAGCAAGATATCCGTTAACTGGCATGTCTTCCATAGCAAAATCTGTCATCCAAGGTAAAATCATCAGTAGGATTTGTTCGCTAGAAGAGAAATTAATGAATATAGAAACGGATATAAGAATAAAAATAGCTGATATCTGCAGACGATGCGCCGTATCCAAAGAGTTGGATACGCCGTATCTTATAATCGTTAAAATTAAATCAGACTTTATCCAGAAAATAGATACGCCGCTTTGAATTTATGAATGCGCCGTATCGAATTAGTTAATCAAAAATCAGTTTATCTAATTAAAATTAAATGCGTCGTATTAACGAAAGTTAATGCGCCGTATTTTCGTTACGTTTAAAAATAAAAGATTTTTGATTCAGTAAGATGCGCCGTATCGACGGAAATCGATACGCCGTATTTGTTTAATAATTCGCAAACTGTTTTTCAATTAAAATAATAGATACGCCGTATCTTCAAAAGAAGATGCGTCGTATCGCGTTAACGTTTTAGAAAAGTTTTTATCAAAAACAGATACGCCGTATCTACAAAAGCAGATGCGTCGTATTACTTTATCGCTTAGAAAAATTTTCTTATTAAAAACAGATACGCCGTATCTTGGGGAAAAGATGCGTCGTATCGAATTAATTAAACGCGTTGTATTAAAAAAAATTAAACGCAATACGCCGTATCTGAGAGATCAGATGCGCCGTATCGTTTGATTTAGCACAGTACAACGATAGCAGAACAGAAAAATACGAAAAATAAAAATAAAAATTAAACACACCAAACAAAAATAAAACACACAAAAATAAAAACAAAAGCAAACAAATAACACACAATACAACAAATATGCAAAATAGTACAATGATGCAATTAATCTAATAAAAAGAAAAATAACCTAATTAAAATACCAATCAAATTAACAGAAAATAACAATTCACTCCCCGGCAGCGGCGCCAAAAACTTGATGCGCGTGATGTGTCGTTGCGGTTTAGCAGTTTTAATGCCTACTCAAGTTTTAAATTTATATTTAGCCGACTTATCAATAACACACACACTTAACGAGCAGTGTACCCGGTCAGTATGAAGATAATGGTAAGTAGAGTGTCGATCACTAAGAGTGGAACGTATAATCTCGTTAATCTAATCAGTATTTTAATATCCTAACGCAAGGGGGTTTCAGCCTGAGAGACTGGCACAGTTTTTGTTTGCAATTAAATAATAAAATAAACATATAGGCACGAATCAGCAAGTAGCACACACGTACACAGATAGATACTTGAGACAATAAGAGGGCTGTCCTTATGATTAAGTAGATTGTCACTTGTTTTATTGATAGCTTTATATGAAGTGTATGTAATTAACCCTTTCTCGTTGGTCCTATTCTCATCGGCGAGTAAACCCTTAATGACGACTTATGTCTAAAAGTTATTCCTAAGTGATCAATTTAGAAACAACCGTGGGAGCCACACCTTGTCCCGCAGTCGGGTGCCCGCAAGCCACTAATAAACACAGAGGTGGTCAATGCACTAATAAGTAGTAACCAAAGACATCAACATATAAACTTTAATTGATGGGAAAGCAAGTATTAAAGGGAGTGCAATCTTTCCGTTGTCACATTACACAAGCCACCAATCCTGATGAATTAAAGTTTGCTAAAACAATAAAACAAAACTACTTAATGAATTAAATACATGCAGCACCTTCTTACAGCTCTTGTATCTTCGATTTGGGTGTGTCTTGTGCTGCCTCTTGACTGAATTCGTCCTTCTCTTCTGTTGTCCGAACTTCGGTTAGGGTTTCGAACTCTTTAATGCGTCTGGTCTACGGGGTATTTATAGTTTGTGTCTGAGGGAAGATGCGGCGCATCTACTTAAGTAGATGCGGCGTATCTACGTAACTTCGCGTGGGGTCCAAGATTATAATATTCAGGAATATTCGTACACCGCCAGAAGATGCGGCGTAACTCTTTATTAGATGCGGCGCATGTCCTCTTGTATCTTGGATCGTATCTGGTGACATCTTGATAGAGATGCGGCGCATGTTGATAGTGAGATGCGGCGCATCTGGAGCAGATTAGTCTTGATCTTCTTCATTTCAGTAGACTCTTCACTTTATGCACGTTTTGCTCCATTATTAGTCCAAAATCGCCAAGTTTCACCAAATGCTTGTTTTTACCTGAGAATTACAAAAGTAAACGATTAAGTATCAATCCTCATACATAATATAGTAAAACAAGTCAAATTAATAGGATAAATGATGGTAATAAAATGTACTTATTTGAGTTCATCATAGTAAAGCCTATGTCATCCTAAACAAGGAAACAATAAAAGTCGAAGAATCACTCAACGTGACATTCGATGAAAGTCCTCCACCAACTAATACATCACCCTTGGTGGATGATGACTTAGATGAGGAAGAAGCCATTAAGGTTAATGGCAAGAAAACCTTAGAAAATGACATTGAGGATGAGATAATTGAAGTTGATGAAGTTTCCAACATTAAGGAATCCAAGAACCACCTATTGAAAATGTCATAGGAAACCTAAACCAAAGAACTCTTAGGTCACAAGCACCAAACAAAAGTAATTTCTTTTGTTTCATATCTATCGTAGAACCTAAGAATGTCGATGAAGCAATTAAGGATGAAAGCTGGGTAGTTTTCATGCAAGAAGAGCTAAATCAATTCACCGCAAACCAAGTTTGGGATTTAGTACCTCAACCTATGAATCAAAGCATCATAGGAACTAATTAGGTGTTTAGGAATAAACTCGACGAAAATGGCGCCGTAACTAGGAATAAGGCAAGGTTGGTAGCACAAGGCTATAACCAACAAGAAGGAATAGATTACGATGAAACTTATGCACCCGTAGCTAGATTAGAGTCTATTAGGATACTCCTTGCCTATGCTTGCGCCTTAGACTTTAAATTATACCAAATGGACGTGAAAAGTGCATTCCTAAATGGTTATATCAACGAGGAGGTATACGTTCTACAACCTCCGGGATTCATTGATTTCGAGAAATCGAATCATGTTTATAAACTCAAGAAAGCACTCTATGGTCTCAAACAAGCTCCTAAAGCTTGGTACGATAGACTAAAAGCATTCTTGATTGAACATGAATATACCATGGGAGTGGTTGACAACACACTTTTCACGAAGAAACGTAATTCACATCTCATCATTGTTCAAATATATGTCGAAGACATCATATTTGGCTCAACTTGTCCAGAACTGTGCGATGATTTCTCTAAGATCATACGTGATGAGTTTGAGATAAGCATGATGGGCGAATTAAATTTCTTCCTTGGTCTACAAATAAAATAAATGGAAGATGGTATCTTTTTTAATCAATCTAAGTATAGTAAGGAGATGCTTAAGAAATTTAGTTTAGAAGAGTCTAAGCCCATGAAAACTCCCATGTCTATGGAAACGAAACTCATAAAAGATGAAGAAGGTGAGTCCGTAGATAGCACTAAGTATAGAGGTATGATAGGAAGTTTATTATACCTCACGGAAAGTAGGCCCGACATCATGTTTAATGTCTGTCTTTGTGCTCGCTTCCAAAAGGATCCCAAAACCTCTCACCTTGAAGCGGTTAAGCGTATCTTTCGATACATTAAAGGTACTATACACTTGGGATTATTTTATCCCAAGGGGACCGGTGTAGAAACTGTTGTCTATGCCGAATCTGATCATGCGGGAGATTATGTAGATCAAAAAAGTACGAGTGGCGTTTATACCTTCATGGGTTGTTGTCTAACTTCTTGGTTCTCCAAGAAACAGACGGCTCTTGCTATCTCCACGACCGAAGCCGAGTATGTAAGTGTCGGAAAGGCATGTCAACAAGCACTATGGATGAAACAAGCTCTTAATGACTATGACATCCATCTAGATGACGTTCCCATTATGTGCGATAATAAAGGTGCTATTGACTTGAGAAAAAACCCCGTTCAACACTCTCGTACTAAACACATCGAAATTCGTCACCACTTCCTTCGCGATAACGTTCAGAAAGGAAACATTTCTATGGAAAACTAGAAGGGGGGTTGAATAGTTTTTACCGTTTTAAAATTAATTCGCTTTGTATACTTAACGTGATTCCAAAGTAAAGTAAACAATCAAGCACACAAAGAAGTAATATAAGTAAAGAAGTAAATAGAGAAAAGATCAAACCACACAACACATATGTTTATAGTGGTTCGGCTACAAGGATTCTCTTCCTTGCCCTACTCTACTCCTCGAGCCTCTAACTCGAGAGTTTTTCTTCACTAAGAAACAAGCTCCCTTCTAGGCGGAGAAAACCTTTACATGTCGCTTACTCTTTATCTGGTACTAAGCTAAACACCGGGTTCTTTACAAGGGTACAACCATTCCCGTTGGTTCTTTTACAAGGGTACAACCACTCCCATTGGTTCTTTACAAGGGTACAACCACTCCCGACACTCTTTGTGTTTTAAGGACTAAAACACTAACCAAACTCTACTGAATAAATGATACAAACAATGATGTGTGAACTAAAACAAAATCACACAGACTCTATACTAATAGGATAACAACAGAAGGTTGATCCTTATATGCTGTGATCTTCTTTGCTACAAAAGGAAAGATCAATCAAATGAAAGAATGATATGGGTTAGTGATATGTAAATGAATGAGTATATATTTAAGCTATATGAGTAATGATAATGCCCAAATGATCAGCTTGCTATTTATAGGCAAACTGATCCAACAGTTGGCGGATCTGGCGGATCCCAAAAATTGGATCCGCCCTTGTATGGATTTGGATCCGCCATGTCAGGCCGGCTAAGAGATCTTCATATCTTTCCAAATCTTGCACAATCTTTCCATATCTTCAAATGTCAACTCTTTGGCTTGAAGATCTAAACAAAATATCTCAAAATCTTTCTAAGATTATGTTCATGATGCATGCCATGATGTCATCCTAATATTTTAGAAATAAAGTTTCTAATTTAAGAAATAAACTTGTAAATGTATAAATGTATATAATGTTACTCCTAGAGATCTTGTAATATGTAAATATGTTTTAAAAGACTTATCACTATAAATGTAAAAGGCTTATTCTTATATTTATGATTTTACTTAAAGATAAACTTTGTATTTGTCATTAACAAAATTAAGCAAAGATCGTAAAATATAAATAACGTTTTTAGGACGATATTTGTATTAACAATCTCCCCCTTTTTGTTGATGACAAAACATAAAGTGTATTTTTATGTAAAGAACTTAAATAAAGGATGAGTCTTTTAAAAATATAGATTAAGTTAGTTTATGCAAGTTTTAAAATCTATTTTAAGCAAAAAGTATGTACTGTGATGTTTCACAGTTATGAGAACTTAATCCTTTCTCCCCCTTTTTGTCAAAACAAAAAGAAGATATGCGTAGCGGAATGTGATTTTGAGAACTTTAAAGCTCCCCCTTGATTTATACTCCCCCTAAATGGAGTGCCAAGGGTATGATGTATGATCCTACAAAACAAATGGTTAGAATATGATATGCTCCCCCTTGATGTATACTCCCCATTGCTAGAGTACCAAAATACACATTTCAAGAGTATGAGATGCTATAAAAGAAAAGTTAGTAATGAATAATTTCAATCAGGAAGCAAAATGCATATGCAATGGTCAACCAAACAAGAAAGGTCAACCCCTTTGACTTTAAAAAAGTCAAAATGAAGTGTCTGATCAAAATTTAGTACCTAATATACATTTGATTATGTGAAGTTAAAAATAACTATACTATGATGTTAGTAAGCTAAAATAAGATAATATACTTAATGTTGATCACCCACAAGCATAAAATCATAACATTCATTACTTGGAAAAAATGATGTTACATTTAAACAAAGAAAATAAATCCTAAAAAGAAAAATTCTAAAACATCCTAAATGTTCCTATAAGAGGAAACTAAAAAGCTCCTATTGAGGAGGATGAGAGATTGCATTGAGAGGCTCGAGAATGTGGTTCAAGATGAACCTCATTTCATTTTGGAGCTCATGGACCAAAATTTTGGTCCTTTAGGCCAAATGAGCGGTCCTCTCGCAATGCGAGCAAATAATGTCTTGAAAAACCGGGAGGAAGGGTAGGCTCATTGTTTTGTGGTGGTGGTTGTGGGTTATTTGGTAGTGGTGGTGGTGATTGGTTGTTTGATGGTGGTGGTTGTTGGTGAGATGATGGTGGAGTTAAGATGGAGTTCATCAAGATGGTTTGGAGATCCATCGCCTCATCAAGGCGGGAATCCACCATATTAGAGAGAGCATGGAGGCAGGCGAGTTCCTCGTTGATCTCTTCTTGGGTTTGTGGCTCATTTATCCACATTGCCTCATCAATTGCAATTAGTGTGGATGTGGGCGAGAGAGGTTGTGTTTGAGGTTGAGGTGGTGGTGCATCACGGTATAAAGGACCGTGGATATCCTAATATAGTGGATGAAAAAGCATGGGTTCTTGACCTTCAAAGGTCATGGGTGGAGGATTGGTTGACCTTGGTGGAAGGTCTTCCAAGTCATCAAGATATGGATGTGGTGATGTAGGTGGAGTTCTAAAAAGTTCCAAGGGCTGTAGTTGAGGTGAATATGGTGGTGAAGGTTATTTGGTAGGTTGGGTTGGGGCACGTGGTGGAGTTGTAGCAACAGGTGTGATTGTTGGTGGTGGTGTGGAGATAATGGTATGAGATGGTGTTGGAGTAGCAAGATTGAGAAAATTCTCATTTGCGATTGGTGAAGAGATGTTAAGAGGGGATGATTCCTTCTTTGATGAGTTAGCTAAGTTTATGAAGCAACAAGGCTTAACACTAATACGAGCAGTTCTTTTTGGGGGTCTGCTAGTGGATGAGTTACTTGATTTTGTCATGGTTAAGATTAATAGTGTAGCTAAGAAAGTACAGGAGATATGTAGAGAAGATGGTGAGTGAGTGAGTTTTGATCATCCTGATCATCCTAATTTATAGACAGTAAGATTTTTGAAAGTTGTGTTTGGATTTTATGTAGATCCAATGGAGAATGTTGGTTCCTAATGATTTGGAACAGAAATTTGTGCTAGTCACATCATTTAAGTCAAACCATAGAGCTCAAGTTGAGTGAATTGTAGAAGATTTGCCGTTAATGTAAAGAGGAAGTGGAAAATCTGTTGATATGATGTTCCCACGGATTTGACAGATCCCATAAAAGGGTTCCTTGCTTGTATTGGAAAGGTAACTCACATGAAAATTTTGAAAATTCAAATTTTGGGGGGAAATTGATTTCTTAAGGTTCTAAGAGTTTCCTAAAACATTCTAAAGAGTCTAATGATCAGTAAAGAATTCCTAAAAACTATAATCCAAAATCTAACTATCGGGATTAGTCGGGAAATTTTTGAAAAATGTTATTGTAGGCACCTGCGGATCCAATCGACAACAAAGACAGATCCAAAAATTGGGAGCCATCGAATCCGCAGGTTCAGGAATGGCGGAGCCAAAGGAAACACTAGGCGGATCCAAAATTTGGGATCCACCAAATCCGCCATATGGAAAGTCAGTTTCTTAACAGTACATATGTCAAAATTTTCGTTTCTCGGTTAAAACCCGAAAAATCTCCTAAAACATATGTAATAGCTAATATGTGATACAAATATACTAAATATATAGATTCTAACACACGTATACACATAAATTAATCCGATCATCATATCTTACCATAACAGGAGTTAAGCCAAACGGTGGCTTAATCTCGGAAAATTGATAACACCATGTGTTATCGGCCTGCAATGTCAAGTTAGTTTACACATATGTCAAGTACTAACATAATGTCTTAAGAAACATACATGTTCAACACATCATTGTCTAATAAAGTCTATAACCAAACACTCTCTTCACTTTAACTTCTTGCTCAATTTCTTGTAACCCTTGTGAAGTTTCATGATCCAACGCCCCAAGTTCTTCACCATTCCTTTGGTTTGCTGAAATTCTGCCAATTCATTTGGGATTGGTGGAAGTTGACTTAAGTACTCCGGTGGAGAGATCCTAGAGTTGGGCAAACCATCATCTTCGCTCATTGATGATGATGATGATGATGATGTAGGAGGATGAGGACGTTTGCCTTTTGCAACTGCTACCCTATGATCACTTAAAGGAACAAAGGTGTGTGGAATCTCGGTGTAGTCGGGAATAAATCCTAAATCATTTCTAGGAATGGGTGCAAAAGCTTTGTAGAGACGGGTCAAAAGCATCCTGTAGGGCATTGCGGTGGTACCTTGAACCGGAATATCGGCCATTCGCTTGGCGATATAGTATGCAAGGTTGAACGGTTGATGGTTTGACATACAATACATCATATAGCAAAGGCTAGAACTGATTTGGTCTCTATTTCCTATTGTGCTTATGACATTTGCCGTTAAAACTTCCTCAAGCTTCCTAAATTGAGGCTTAAGTTCATTAAGTTCCATGGAAAATGGGTCTCTATCTACTTGACGCCTCGATACATCCTAGTTTGGTTATTCCTAGGTAAAAAGAGATGCTCACGAATTGTTTCTTTTGCAATCAATGGTGTGGCATATGGTGCCGTACGATCAAGGTTAGACTCTAGAATGGTTAACGACCACTTGTCAAAATAGAAACAAGTTCCTTGATTTGGAACTCCTAAGACATCTCCAAATTAATCTAAAGGAATATTGAATTGAAACCCGTTGACTCTGAAATAGATATTCATGTATCCATAATCATTAGAACTAAGTCCTACAGTAGCATAGAACTAGAGAATGAACCTAGGGATGATGGGCTCATCAATGTCTAGAAGACTATGGAAATGAATCACGGCTAATTGCTCGCGAAGAATGGTACCTTCATAGAATGAGGGGTCTACAACCCTACCCTCATGGACATATCGTTTTTCTAGTGCTTTAAAAATATTTACTTGAGCTTTGGCGAGACCTTTGGTTTTGTAGTGTTTGGGAAGGTATTTGACGGTGTTTTTGTGATCATAATTAGTTGCGGGAGGCATAGTTATCCTAGACACGAAAAATATATAGTTTAGTTGAAATTATCGAAAATACGTATAAATGTTTAGTGTGTGCCTACATGGGGACAATGTGGAGGTACGGTTATCTCGAATCCTTTTGATGCATGAAAATTTTGTTTATGCAAGTTTTATGATAAAACGAGAGATAACCCAAATGCTCCTACTTCAATGTAGCTTCATTTGAATGTACCCAAAAATACATATTAGTTATGTATTCCCTTTAGCATTCAAGAGACATTATGCAAGTGATGTTTAAAACATATCGTTTTTGTATTTGTATGAACAATGTTCAAAAACCGTTATTCCTAATCGTGAGAAGATTTTAAAAAAAATTTCTCATGGGGTTTTTGATGAATAATGATAATGTACTACAAGATGCAATTCCTAACTATGAAAAACATGATTTGTTATGCAATTTAGTAAATATGCTTCATGATTTTTCAAGAATTATGCATAAACCCCAAGTTTTGGTTTTGTGCATGAAATAGAAATCCTAGACGCAGATCAGGAATGTATGCATGATAAGGATACTTACAGTGATGTTTAGAGCTCAATTTGGTTGAGAAAGATGGCATAAATTGTGAGTTTGGTGAATTATGGGTCGAGTTCCAGTAGGTGTTTGAGTGTTGGGAAGTGTGATGAATAGTACAGGAAGTTTATTAAATAAATAGAAAATTGGCTCAACAGGCCACGGATCCGGCGGATCCAAAACAAGGGATCCGCCCTTGTTGTCGGTTGGATCCGCAGGATCAGAACACCAATTTTGGTATTGCCTGCGTTTGGTTAATCTAAGGTTCGAGTTAATGTTTAATCTACTCACTAGGTTCCATTAATCCTAAACCAAGTCTAAGATAGTTGAAAGGTTCTCTCTTGAGAGGTTTTGTGAGGATATCTGATGAGGCGAAAAGTGTACCGCTTTTAAGGGGTCATTTAAGCCTTAAATCGTATTTATTTGATCAAATATTGCCCTAAATCGTTCCTTTTGTCATTTTAGGTACTTTTGAGGAGAAATCTGGAAAAGGAGGCATTTTGGACGTTTTTGGAGCATAAAAGTGAAGAAAACGGCAAAGTCTCAAAATTGTGCTGAAAGTCACCTTTGACGGCGTCAACATTAACTCCAGACGGCGTCATGCCTTGGCAAGAAAAGTTGGATGTGAAATTTACTCATGACGGGCCAGTGAGTTTGCATGAGAATTCTGACGGCGTCACGCTTTAACTAAATCAAGGGCGTCACGGCTTAAATCATAAGGGGACGGCGTCACGTTATAGGTCCGACGGCGTCAAGCCTTGATAAGCCAGAATGGATTTTTGAAGAGCTAAAGAGGGACGGCGTCAAGAAGGTCACCCGGGAACCCTAAAAGCGGCGAGGTGACGGCGTCACAATGCATAAGGTGACGCCGTCAGATGTCAAAGTCTATATATAGTTTTCTAATTTTTTGTCATTAGGGAGAGCTTAGTGTGTGGAATTTTGGGATAAAACCCTAAGACGATTTTAGCTACTTTTTCAGGGCTTCTTGCCTTGAGATCTTCCATGTTTCATTGAAAGATAAGTTATCAATTAATCATTCAATATGTCTATGTGTTGTTTGATTCTATCTTATGCTTGTCTTTTGTTTAACATGTTAGGCTAAATTTATCTTGTGTTTGCTTAGATCTAATGAAACCTAGCTATTGATTATTGGTTGTTAGTGTGTTGTTAGTTGTATTGGATGATTGTTTATCTATGTTAGGCTTAAGAAAACTGGCTAACTTCCTATTCGGTAACTTGCTTGAACGTCTTAAGAAACATGAACCAAACGCGTACTAAAGGTTTTTATGGTTGTATTTAATGCACAAGCGAATTCTAGTGATCCCATGTTAGGAGCTTCCTAGCCGGCTCGACATAGGAGTGAAGTAGGAGCTTGTAGAGTTTGGGGAAGTAAGTACGCCACCCCACGAATGGTATTAAGGAATACACCCGTCATCCACGCGACTAATACACACTAATTAACCGGTAAAAGATAGTTAGGGAGTAAGGAAATCTAAGTAAACACATTTCTCCACACATAAGTTTCTCACCACTTTTCATTTTTGTTATTTTATTTTATTTGCATTTGTAGTAATTTGGGTTAGTTGACTAGCAACTAATTCCGCCCACTCCTTCAAAACCCGAGATTTTACTTGCTTTCATAAAAATATAAAAACATAAAAAGAATCTTCCTCAACCCTTAGACCTAATTAGAGTAGCCTTTCACACCTAACGAACACTATTCCCTGTGGAGAACGATCAATCCCCCGTACTTACCACTACACTATACTACATCGGTCAGGTACACTGCCTGGTGGGGTTGTAAGCCTCTTGAGATCCCTTGAGAGGTAAAACCTGTTGTAAGGTTGCAAAAACCACGCATCAAGTTTTTGGCGCCGTTGCCGGGGAATAGTTATTGTTTAGGTTGAATTTTTATTTCTATTAGGTCTACTCACTAGATTCCTTTCTAGTGAGATTTTTATTTTATTTTTCTAGGTTTTCTTTAGTCTATCTTATTTCTTTGTGTGTTTGTTCGTAATTTCCATTGACTCTTCCGTTCACCATTATGGAGAACGCGAATCCACCATACTACCAACCACGTAATTCACCCACTCCATATGACATCTTGATGTTTAAACAACATAAAGATGAACCTCTCTATGATGCATGGACTCGTTTTAAATATTTACTCCAAAAAGTCCCTCATCATAACTTCGATTTTTGGTCCCTAACTCAATTCTTTTACAATCATGTCGACCGACAAGCCCAAAGGTACATTTACCATATTGCCGGCAGGGATATTAGGGAATTAAGTGCTGAGAAAGCATGGGAAGCTATTGAAGAGTGTGCCCAATATTATTATATAGTAGACAACCCAACAAACGTTAGTACAAGTCAATTGACCACAAATTTCGAGGATCATGAAACAAGTTTGTTTGGGGATGAATATGTTAGTGTTGAGATACCTAAGTGGTTGTCATGTAATGCCATAGTACAAAACAAACACATAGGGGACCTTGATGTGATGGAGGATTTAGCCAAACATGATCACATTGATCAAAAAGACCTAGGTTTTATGATCGATGATGATGAATCTCAAGAAACACATGATGAATCTTTTGGGCAATTTGAATATAGCAGTCATAATATTGAGGATGATCCTTATGATTCGGATATAGAAGTTAAGATGCCTAGAGAAGCACTTGAGATACTTGGGAAAATGTTAGGGTTGGATTATAATGAAACACATGTTGAGGATATAGGTGATCTTGATAAGATGGATGATAAAGTAGAAAATCCAAGCCCGCCAAATACCCCACAAGTCCTACCATCATTTGAGGCATACACACCGCCCGTGACTTATTCAGAAGAAGTAGAAGAGACTTTAGGAACCCCAATTGAGGTAGAACCCTTGGACCAAGCACCACTAGAGCATATAGGTTTGAATACTCATAATGATAACCTTACTCTTAGTTCTAGGGAAGTTCCTAGTTTTGATGAACCGGAGCCTAAACCAAAACCGTTACCTAATCTTCCATCCTTAGATGTGAACTTAGGAATTGAATTAGGTCCCGATCCACCCATCAAAACATATAGTCCGGGTAGTCTTAGGATTAAGGTAGTAGACTCTAAGCCATGTGGAGTGGAAGCTAATATAGGAGTGAACCATGACCTTACATACTTACATCACCCATTCATGATTGATCACAAGAAACATTATGGGTTTAAACCGGGTTTATTAGGTCAAGATGGATTCCCAACTAGGAATCTCTCGAAGTTGATAGAAGATGATCCCTTTTTAGGAGGAAACTCAAAATCACCCATTGACCAAAGTGAACTAGGCAAGGTTATGATGAAAGGAGCACACCCCTTTGAGCATATAATTCATCCACCACTCTTTCCTCACGTGGCATACTCCTACCGAGCTGGTGTGTATCGCTACTATCACCCGCACTTAATCCTAAGTGTAGGGAAAACCTCTCCTTTATCCATTAAATAAGGGTAGAGTCAGGCTCGTGACTCGAACAAAAACAAGCGCTCTTGGGAGGCAACCCAAGCTTTATTTGTTTTATTTGCTTTGTGTGTTTATTTATTTGTTTGTTTGATTTTATTTGTTTCCGTATGTGTGTTTAATTTTTATTCTTATTGATTCATGTTCAAAACTAATTTGTGAAAATGCTTTATTTTGTTTTTAACTTCGTCTTAACTACATATAAAGGTATTTTGCAAAAGATAAGTGTAAGGGAAATCTAAATTGGTTTATTAGAACACATATGAACATGAATCGTAATAATAATAAATTAGCATACATATTCGTATTTGTTTGAGTCAAATGCTTGTATCGAGTCATAATGAGGTTTTGCAGGATTTCCAGGAAGTAAGGTAAAGGTTTTTCCAGAAATTTTCCGGAAACTTAAAACGAAAATTTTTGTCAGGTCATTTCTGACGGCGTCAGGGGTTATAACCTGACGGCGTCAGATTTAATTTCCAGAAATTTTTGAAAATTTTGTTTTCATAAAAAGTTTTTATTAAAATCTCCAACTTATAATCTCCAGGAATCTGCAAAGTTATCATTCCACAAGCATTATATCCTTATATATAGATTTTATCCCGCCGATGTTATGCAGGTTTTCGTGTTTGTTTTCTCAGGTTTAACAGGTTATTTTGGACAAGGAAATGTATGTGGAATCAAGCTTATGGCGATGCATTAGTCTTGGAGCTTCTACATTACCTTGGAAGAAGATTTAACCATGTTACTTCATTATCCACCAAACGAATCAGGGGAGTATTTGATTTCATTCTTTTACCTTATTTACTTTTACATCTTGTTATTTGAACATTGGGGACAATGTTCATCTTAAGTGTAAGGGGGGTAAAAGTACGATTTTAGAGAATACAATTGCGCTTGATTTTTGTTTGTTTGATGGTAGATGTGTAATAAAACTGAGAGAAATACTTGTTAGGGCAATTTTAGTGCCAAATTTAAAATTTTTTACAACATATAGGAGTGAAACTTTGATCTTAATGAGCGTCTCACGGATAGGAGTTATATGACTAGCACAAAAACCGTACCACAAAAAAAAATTTCCACCCCCAAATATGTGAGGTTCGCCCCTAGAATTGGTAGGAAAAGCATTTATGCTATGATGTGTGTACCGGTAGCATTTAGATTCTAGAACTTGCGTTAGGACCATTCCGAGGCCACAAGTGAGACTACATTCGTGTAGTTAGATTTACTACATGATAAGAGGCATTAGGATTAACCCATTGTTTTACACCTGTGTTTTTGTTATAATTACTTTGGCTACATTGGTCAAGTAATTCTCCCACACCCTTTGCGTTGTACTCATTTTTAGTACACGATACCCCTAGTACACCCCTCAGAGCCTATCTTTTCGTTTCGACCTTTAAGCATTTTACTTAAAGGAAGAATTTGTTACACCCCACTAAAATGTACACCCAAATCGCCTTAGCCTACCTTGTATGCACTCATTTTTAGTGCATTATTGTGACAACATTTGTTTAAACCCCAAGTTAATTATCTAGTTGATTACATGGTTGCTAAGTCGAGTCATATCCTTGTACATATTGTTTTGGGACGATTGGGACTCATGGGTAAAGTACTAGTGTAATGGAGTAATGGGGAAGAACATCATTTATTACCCCCATATGTGTTAAATATTTTAAAAGTACTCCAAGTTTTTCGATTATCTTAATTCGAGTCATTAGAATAGTTATTTGTAAAGTTATGTAAAAGTTCAAGTGTAAGGGGAATGCAATGCCCCTATGATGTATTATTTTGGATGGTAGGGCAAAAGTGTATGGAAAAAAAAAAAAAAAAAAAAAAAAAAAAAAAAAAAAAAAAAAAAACAAAAAAAACAAAAAAATGAGAAAAAGAAAAATAGAAAAAACATACGGACTACCATCCCGTTTCATTTTATGTTTATTTTATGTTTTTGTTATTAGCTTAAGATCGAGTCTAGTCTTGGCTTAGCAACATTGTATAGTACATGTAATTGATCAAGATCTTTAACTCGCCACCAGTAAAATATCCCTTATCCAACAAAACCGTGTTTTCCTTTTCCCTACACCTAACGTTATAACCCATTTAAAAGCCCTCTTTGATAGTTTATCTTAGGTGCTTACGCCTAGTGGAGGAGGTTTTCGATCCTTTCCCAAGCCTATGGTAATCTATTTGCTATGACAGGTAGTGAGAGATATTATCCGTTTTCATTTATGAGATTTATTTTGATGACACTTGAGAGATGTGAGTATCTAAACACTACTTGTGAGGTGCTAGTATATAATCTCCGTGCTTATTATGATTGAAGTGGAACGATTATTTGTTGTAATTACTTTTATGTTTGCATTAAATGACCCCTAACTTGTATTTTGATTAGAATAAAAGCGCATTTGCTTGAGGACAAGCAAATCTCAAGTGTAAGGGTATTTGATGAGGCGAAAAGTGTACCGCTTTTAAGGGGTCATTTAAGCCTTAAATCGTATTTATTTGATCAAATATTGCCCTAAATCGTTCCTTTTGTCATTTTAGGTACTTTTGAGGAGAAATCTGGAAAAGGAGGCATTTTGGACGTTTTTGGAGCATAAAAGTGAAGAAAACGGCAAAGTCTCAAAATTGTGCTGAAAGTCACCTTTGACGGCGTCAACATTAACTCCAGACGGCGTCATGCCTTGGCAAGAAAAGTTGGATGTGAAATTTACTCATGACGGGCCAGTGAGTTTGCATGAGAATTCTGACGGCGTCACGCTTTAACTAAATCAAGGGCGTCACGGCTTAAATCATAAGGGGACGGCGTCACGTTATAGGTCCGACGGCGTCAAGCCTTGATAAGCCAGAATGGATTTTTGAAGAGCTAAAGAGGGACGGCGTCAAGAAGGTCACCCGGGAACCCTAAAAGCGGCGAGGTGACGGCGTCACAATGCATAAGGTGACGCCGTCAGATGTCAAAGTCTATATATAGTTTTCTAATTTTTTGTCATTAGGGAGAGCTTAGTGTGTGGAATTTTGGGATAAAACCCTAAGACGATTTTAGCTACTTTTTCAGGGCTTCTTGCCTTGAGATCTTCCATGTTTCATTGAAAGATAAGTTATCAATTAATCATTCAATATGTCTATGTGTTGTTTGATTCTATCTTATGCTTGTCTTTTGTTTAACATGTTAGGCTAAATTTATCTTGTGTTTGCTTAGATCTAATGAAACCTAGCTATTGATTATTGGTTGTTAGTGTGTTGTTAGTTGTATTGGATGATTGTTTATCTATGTTAGGCTTAAGAAAACTGGCTAACTTCCTATTCGGTAACTTGCTTGAACGTCTTAAGAAACATGAACCAAACGCGTACTAAAGGTTTTTATGGTTGTATTTAATGCACAAGCGAATTCTAGTGATCCCATGTTAGGAGCTTCCTAGCCGGCTCGACATAGGAGTGAAGTAGGAGCTTGTAGAGTTTGGGGAAGTAAGTACGCCACCCCACGAATGGTATTAAGGAATACACCCGTCATCCACGCGACTAATACACACTAATTAACCGGTAAAAGATAGTTAGGGAGTAAGGAAATCTAAGTAAACACATTTCTCCACACATAAGTTTCTCACCACTTTTCATTTTTGTTATTTTATTTTATTTGCATTTGTAGTAATTTGGGTTAGTTGACTAGCAACTAATTCCGCCCACTCCTTCAAAACCCGAGATTTTACTTGCTTTCATAAAAATATAAAAACATAAAAAGAATCTTCCTCAACCCTTAGACCTAATTAGAGTAGCCTTTCACACCTAACGAACACTATTCCCTGTGGAGAACGATCAATCCCCCGTACTTACCACTACACTATACTACATCGGTCAGGTACACTGCCTGGTGGGGTTGTAAGCCTCTTGAGATCCCTTGAGAGGTAAAACCTGTTGTAAGGTTGCAAAAACCACGCATCAATATCGAAAATGTTGTCCTCTGAGGAAACTTTCTCAATTGAGATATTTCCCTTCTGAACATTTTTACGTAGGAAGTGGTAACGTATTTCTATATGTTTGGTTCTAGCATGTTGGACTGGATTTTTGCTAAGATCGATAGCTCCTTTGTTGTTACAAAGAATGGGAATGTCGTTGAGTACAATTCCATAGTGGACGAGAGCTTGTTTCATCCACAGTGCTTGTTGGCAAGCTTTTCCTGCTGACACGTACTCGGCTTCAGTTGTTGATATGGCGAGGGCTGTTTGTTTCTTAGCAAACCATGAGGTGAGACAATGTCCTACAAAAGTACAAATACCGCTTGTACTTTTCCTATCAACATAATCATCAGCATGGTCTGAGTCGGCATACACTATGGTTTCCATTCCCGTCCCTTTGGGATACCATAATCCTAGATGTGTAGTGCCTTTTATGTACCTCAATATCCGTTTAACAGCTTCAAGATGGGATGTTTTAGGATCTTCTTGAAAGTGAGCACATAGACAAACACTAAACATAATGTCCGGTCTACTAGCCGTTAGGTAGAGTAAACTACCAATCATCCCTCTATATTTAGTGCTATCTACGGATTCACTTTCGTCATCCTTGGTGAGTTTGGTTTCGGAAGACATTGGCATTTTCATAGGTTTAGAATCTTCAAGACCAAATTTCTTAAGCATATCCTTGATATACTTAGATTGGTTGAAGAATATCCCATCTTCTAATTGTTTTATTTGGAGACCTAAGAAAAAGTTTAGTTCCCCCATCATACTCATTTCAAACTCATCATGCATGATTTTCGAAAATTCATCGCATAACTCTTGACAAGTTGAACCAAATATAATGTCATCCACATATATTTGGACTATGATAATATGTGATCCCTTTTTCTTGGTGAAGAAAGTGTTGTCTACTAGGCCCATGGTATACTTATGGTCAACTAGTAAGGTCTTAAGTCGATCATACCAAGCTTTTGGTGTTTGCTTAAGTCCGTATAATGCTTTCTTAAGTTTGTAGACATGATTAGGTTTTTCAAAATCGGCAAAGCCGGGAGGTTGTGCTACATACACTTCCTCATTTATGAAACCATTTAGAAATGCACTTTTGACATCCATTTGAAATAGTTTAAAGTCATGTGCACATGCATATGCAAGTAATATCCTAATTGACTCAAGTCTAGCTACGGGTGTAAAAGTCTCATCATAATCTATACCTTCTTGTTGATTGTAGCCTTGTGCTACTAGCCTAGCTTTGTTTCTAGACACTATGCCATTTTCATCCATTTTATTTCTAAAAACCCATTTTGTACCGATTATGGTTTGATTTTTAGGTTGTGGAACTAATGTCCAAACGTCATTCCTAACAAATTAATTTAATTCCTCTTGCATCGCAATGACCCAAGATTCATCTTTTATGGCTTCATTAACATTTTTAGGTTCAATTGTTGAAACAAAACAAAAGAAGTTACTTTCATTTTGAGCTTTAGACCTTAATGTTCTTTCATTGATTTTTCCTATGACGTTTTCTAATGGATGACTTTTAGTTTCTTTGATATTAACTATTTCTCTTTTTACCGGTTCATCTTCTTTCTCACTTTCAATATTTTCCTGATTATCAACCATTTGACTTTCAACTAAGTCATCATCTACCAAAGGTGATGTCTTAGAGGGAGGTGGACTTTTATCGAATGTTACATTCAATGATTCCTCGACTTTTGAGGTTTCTTTGTTCAAAACTATATATGCTTTACTAGTTTGTGAATATCCTAGAAATACACCTTCATACGACTTTGGGTCGAACTTGGTGAGATAATCCTTTGTGTTTAAAATGAAGCACTTGCTTCCAAACACTCTAAAATATCCTAAAGTAGGCTTTTTACCTCTATATAACTCATATGGAGTCTTTTTCAAGAATGGTCTAATTAGGACTCGATTTAGGATATATGTGGATGTATCTACAGCGTGACACCAAAACTTTTGAGGTATGTTTTGTTCATTTAACATGGTTCTAGTCATTTCTTGAATTGTCCTATTTTTGCGTTCTACCACACCGTTAGATTGAGGGGTTCGAGGAGCCGAGAAATTATGAGTTATGCCATTTGCATCACAAAAAGCTCCAAATTGGATTTCATTGTCAAATTTACGACCATGGTCGGTTCTTAATGACACTATGTTACTTCCTATTTGATTTTGAATTTTCTTACTTAAGATTTCAAATTTATCAAACGCTTCGTTTTTAGTTTTCAAAAACTTAGTCAATGTATACCTAGAGTAATCATCTACTATTACCAAAGTATAGAAGTTTCCCCCGTAACTTTGTATAGCGGATGGACCAAACAAATCCATATGCAATAATTCTAGACACCTAGATGTAGACACCATGTTTTTAGCCTTATGGCTATTATGAACTTGTTTTCCTATTTTGCAAGCATCACAAAAGTGTTGGTCATATTTCAACTTAGGCAGGTTCCTAACGAGTTCCTTAGATGATAAGGATTGAATTAACCTCATATTGGCATGACCTAAGCGTCGATGCCATAGAGTTGAGTTATCGTCCAAAGAAGTGAGACAAAGTTTGTCTTTAGGTGTTTTGTCTAGTTTCATAACGTAAACGTTATTCTTCAAAACACATTTTCCTACGGTTATGCCATCCTTAAGTATTGTACTTCCATTTTCACTGAAAAGGACGTTATACTTTTTGCGGCATAATTGACTGATACTAAGCAAGTTAAATCCTAAGTTATCTACATGAGCAACATCATCAATAGTGAGAGAGTCATGAGAAATCGTACCTTTTCTGATGATTTTACTTTTAAGCTTGTACCAAATGTGACATTACCTCCGTCGTACACTTGGTTGTTTGAGAAAAGGCTTTTGTTTCCCGTCATGTGTTTTGAACACCCACCATCTTTAATCCACTCATCAAGTTCTAATTCAACTTTCAAGCACACCTCTTCTGTGTCATGAGCCATGAGAGCAACTTCGTCGTTCTTAGGCTCGTCGTCATCTCCTTCACTATCACTCCAAGCTCCACTGACAAAGGCTCTTTGAGACTTGTTCTTTGGAGGCTTTGGACATTCTCCTATTAAGTGACTAGAATCACCACACCTATAACACTTCCTATCTACCTTTCCTTTCCTATCATCACGGTCTTTTTGGAAGGATTTCTTTTCTTCACGAGGTGGTCTAACGAACTTTCCTTGTCTCCTGAAGAATTTCTTGAAATCTCTTATGGCCATGGCATATTCTTCGTCTTCGCTACTAGAACAAGACTCTTCATCATCACTTGACTCAACTCTAGCTTTCAAGGCAATGGACTTCATTTTCTCCTTCTTGCTTTTAACAATTTCTGAGTCTTTTTCCATCACCATTTCATGAACTTTGAGATTTCCTATGAGCTCATCCAGTGTCATGCTTGAAAGATCCTTGGATTCTTCAATATTTGTCACCTTTGCTCTCTACTTTGGGTGGAGTGATCTTAGAAATTTCCTGACAAAATTCTTATTAGAAAAAGATTCATCAAGTGCTTTAAGGGATGTAATAATAGTATTAAACCTAGCAAACGCACTATCAATGGTCTCATCTTCAGAGATAACAAATTGTTCATATTGTTGAACAAGAAGATCAATTTTGTTATCTTTGACTTGTGAGTTCCCTTGATGAGTGATAATTAATGATTGCCAAATATCCTTAGCCGTTTTACACATAAAAACTCTTTCATATTCTTTCTTAGGTAAAGCATTGTAAAGCATCATTTTGGCATCGTTATTTTTGGCAATCAACTTCTTTTGCTCATCACTGTGATGAGTAAGAGAAGTACCTATATCCCGACCACCTGAAATATCATTACTTATGGGCTTGTAATCACCCTCTACAATTATATACCACAGATCTATGTCCTTTGACTTCACATACGTCTCAAAGCGATTTTTCCAATATATGAAACAATTTGGTTCAAATAGTGGTGGTCTTTGCATAGATTGCCCTTCTTTAAAGTTTTCAAAATCCATTGATCGTTTCAAGTTTTTAAAATACAATATATTTTGAAAATCTTGAGTAACACTGCTCTGGTACCAATTGTGGAAAACTAGAAGGGGGGTTGAATAGTTTTTACCGTTTTAAAATTAATTCGCTTTGTATACTTAACGTGATTCCAAAGTAAAGTAAACAATCAAGCACACAAACAAGTAATATAAGTAAAGAAGTAAAGAAAGGAAAGATCAAACCACACAACACAGATGTTTATAGTGGTTCGGCTACAAGGACTCTCTTCCTTGCCCTACTCCACTCCTCGAGCCTCTATCTCGAGAGTTTTTCTTCACTAAGAAACAAGCTCCCTTCTAGGCGGAGAAAACCTTTACACGTCACTTACTCTTTATCCGGTACTAAGCTAAACACCGGGTTCTTTACAAGGGTACAACCACTCCCGTTGGTTCTTTCACAAGGGTACAACCACTCCCGTTGGTTCTTTACAAGGGTACAACCACTCCCGACACTCTTTGTGTTTTAAGGACTAAAACACTAACCAAACTCTACTGAATAAATGATACAAACAATGATGTGTGAACTAAAAAAAATCACACAGACTCTATAATAAAAGGATAACAACAGAAGGTTGATCCTTATATGCTGTGATCTTCTTTGCTACAAAAGGAAAGATCAATGAAATGAAAGAATGATATGGGTTAGTGATATGTAAATGAATGAGTATGTATTTAAGCTATATGAGTGATGATAATGCCCAAATGATCAGCTTGCTATTTATAGGCAAACTGATCCAACAGTTGGCGGATCTGGCGGATCCCAAAAATTGGATCCGGCCTTGTATGGATTTGGATTCGCCATGTCAGGCCAACAAAGAGATCTTCATATCTTTCCAAATCTTTCACAATCTTTCCATATCTTCAATTGTCAACTCTTTGGCTTGAAGATCTAAACAAAATATCTCAAAATCTTTCTAAGATTATGTTCATGATGCATGCCATGATGTCATCCTAATATTTTAGAAATAAAGTTTCTAATTTAAGAAATAAACTTGTAAATGTATAAATGTATATAATGTTACTCCTAGAGATCTTGTAATATGTAAATATGTTTTAAAAGACTTATCACTATAAATGAAAAAGGCTTATTCTTATAGTTATGCTTTTGCTTAAAGATAAACTTTGTATTTGTCATTAACAAAATTAAGCAAAGATCGTAAAATATAAATAACGTTTTTAGGACGATATTTGTATTAACAATTTCTTTTAAGAAAGTTCCCTCTCAAGACGATATTGCCGACATCCTAACCAAACCTCTCAAACGAGAATCCTTCAACTATCTTCGTCCAGGTCTATGAATGATGGAACATATTCCATAAATCTCATGACTATTTAAATATTTCACTAGAAATATTGAGTCATCCTTCACATCCCTCGTATGACTATTTGAATATTTCACTGGAAATATTAAAGCCATCTCCTTTCGTTTAGTCTAGGTTCTCCTTGTCAAAAGAATTTATTAGGTATAAATTTTTTCCTCGTGTCAAAAAGTCTCACTAAAACAGCAAGACTTATTCATCAAAAATCAAAATGGGACGAAAATTCATCCCTGCAGATCACGGCACCACTAAAGTGGCACTGCACCATTAAATTTAATGGTACCGTGGTACCGTGTATCTGATACAATTCGTATTTTAGTCCACTTTTCCCACATTATTCATTTTAAACCTTCCCAACTTCTGCAATTGCTGTCAAAACCAAACCTTACAACCTAAAATTCAATTACACCCTTTCAAGATCTAATTCAAGGCATTGATTCTCAAGATTACCAACTACTTTCACCTTTTCAACATGAATTGTAAGTCATTTAACTCTATTTTTCTTTAATCTTGAGTCTAGGGTTTGTTCATACATGAAAATTGAATTGGGGTTTTTCAATTTTGATTGAGTCTCTATGAAATTAGGACTAGTATTAGGCAATGTATAACCTTCATGATTTCCTCATCATAGGATTTGCATAAACCCACCTTAATCACATATTTTGGTTCAATCCTTGTTTTTACTAGATTAAGTAGGTTTAAGAGGAATCATGTCTAGAATACTTGCAATTAGGATTAGGAGTCATTAACATCCTAACTTTTCAAATTTTTGGCGCCAAAACATTAAAGTCGCCAAACACCCCAATTCCATTGTTTTCAAAAAATTTCACGAAACTGGGATCATGAAACATTTTTCGTGCATTGTTGATACAAACTAAAAACCATTTTCTCATGCATACATGATCTCACGAATATTGATTGAATTACATAACCAATATGTATTTATCAACATATTCGTTTGAACAAAAGTGATGATTAGGAGCATTTGGGTAATCTCATTATTTTAGTTATAGAGTCGAGATTACCGCACCTCTACCTAGTTTGCATATAGGCACACACTAGGCACGTGTCTTTAAATGAAATATTCTCAATGTTAATCTTTGATAAATTTTTCATAGGTAACAAGAGATATCACATGTTTGATTACGATCATGAACTGACAGCCGATTACATTCCCAAACCATCAATTGAACCAAACACCCCACTTTGTCACATACAAAGCTTCTGTCACCTAGAGTCTCATCTTTTCCACGAAGGACGTATTGTTGAGTCCTTCTTTCTCAATCATGATCATATCCAACCTATGTTTTAGGAAATCGGATTCGATTGCTTGTTTCAGATTAATGATCTAATCTATCCTCGGTTTGTCCTTGAGTTTTATAGACAAGTTAAACTCGTACATAATGAGGATCAAACTTTGTCTCTCTAATTCGTGATACAAAACCAAGAAATCTCACTCACTCTTGACCAATTTGCTAACATTCTTGAACTTCCGAATCATGGACAATGTTCTTACACGAAAGGTTGGTCTCTCAAAACCCTCACGAGTCACCAAATTGAGTCCGGTCCTTACAATACCCTCATTCCCACTCCATGTGCGATTAAAGAGCACATTCGTCTTCCTAAAAAAGTTCATGGTTTTCTCAAAGAAAACGGTGAAATTGAGTTCCGTGATTCTCATGAGTATGACTTAGATCAACTCAAAGTATATGTTGATGAAATTCATCCACATATACGTAGATGGATAGAAGTCATTTGTGAAAATGTCTTTTTTCTTCCTCACAACCGTGAGTACCTTCCGGAGTGTTGTGCTCATATGTTGTATTGCCTAGTCGCTGAGCAACCCTACAATCTCGCTTACTTTATGGCAAGGAGAATTGTCGATGTCAGGGGTCGACTAAATAAGGCGATACCCTATGGCATGTTGTTGACTCATCTATATCGGTTTGTCATGAACTCATTCCCTCACCTCCAAAACAATCGATATCTCCTTGTCAATCCCACCATGGCTCCTTTAACTCAAACCACCTACACCTCTCTCTATATTGGGAATGTACATCATCTCAAGGGATTCATGATGACAGTTCGGTATCGTGTTATGATGTCTCATCGAGTGATGATGAATGAGGGTGTGCTCAAGCCAATGGAACTATTTTCATAATTAGGACTTATTTATGATTAATTATAGTAGGGATTACTACTCTTTGATATCTTGCATGCTTGACATTTATCCAATCACCTTGCATGAATTTTATATATGATTCTTGGATGATAGCTTATTTTGTCCTTTGTGTTTGCATGCTTATAGATTATCATAGAAAATTACAAGATAATCTTTATTTGCTAGGAGTAGCTTAATATGGGACACATTAGGCAAATAAATCTTTAGTGATTTGAGGCACCAACATTTCCTACAAATAGTCCCCCTAGAAAACTCCCCTTAGCTGCCAGGAACTAGGCTGCACAAGAAAATTCGTGACTCACATGTGACGGTACCGTTAAATAGGCCACGGTACTGTTAAATTTAACAGTACCATGTGGTATTTAGTGGTACCGTGCCCTTGTTTGAAAAATTTTCACTGTTTCCTCTAGAAACCTGCATTCCTAACCACAAACCTACAAATTTTGCAAACTCACATACACCCCAAGATTCCCTTACTACACCATAAGACCCTACCACCAACTTTAATTCAAATCCCACCACTCTTGCCTATATAAGGCCTCACCATTGCAAGCTTATCTTGCATCTCATCTTCAACCTCACACCACTCAATCACCATGTCTTCCACACAAGGATCAACAAGCCACATTTTCAAGAAACCTAGGATAACCGTAAGACCACCATCCAAACCTCTCTTTGTTGATCTAACAAAGGATGATGAAGTCACAACACCACCTTCCCAAGCCACTCCTCACTCACCATCTCCACCTAATGCTCCTTCCAAAACTTCTTCCACTAGAACCACATCTTCATCATCTCCCTCTCTCAACACCATGCCATCATCCATGGACTACACTCTCTCACCCATCACTCCATTGGATTATTCCATGCCAACCCCATCACTAACTAACTCACCACCACCTCTTTCCCCAATTATGGGATAACCAATCCAACCTCATCTCTTTGATCTACATAGTGCTAATTGCCTATGTTGCCCCTCCACAACTGTAATCTCATCTTCTCCTTGAGAGATGAGATTCATTTCATGTTCTCCTATGTGGAGCATCTCTTGACACCACCACCACCCCCAATCATGTCACCATCTCCACCTCCTCCTAGCCCACATAACTAAACATGTTCATGTTTAGTTTCCAATAATAAACCTTTAGGACCCCATTTGGAAATGAAGCTTGCCTCCTATCATTAAGGATTTATTTATGCTTCTTGTAGTTTGTTTTCATTTTCTTGTAGTAGTCATACTTATGTATGACATTTATTTTTATGAATGAATGGGCTTTTTATGTAGTTGCTTTATTTTTTTGTGGTGCTTGGCTACTTAGCCAATCCTTTTGTTTGTGGTTGGATATTTGTCATGATTGCTACATGTTAGATATTTTATATTTGTCATCTAACTTTGTTTTGTAGCAAGAATCATTGCTCGATTCCTTGGTGTCCTCCAAACGAGGGGGAGTATACATCAAGGGGGAGCTTTAGCAACCTTTTTGCTTCGACAAAAAGGGGGAGAAATGAGATATAAACTCATTAAAAACTTGTTAAAATTAATTTTAACTTAAAATGAGTTTAGGTTTTGTTATCATCAAAAAGGGGGAGATTGTTGATGCAAATAATGTTCTAAAAACGTTATTTAAATCTTTCGATAACTTCACGTTTTGAGGATGACAAAATGTTAAATCACTTTACGTTAAAATTAACGTAAACAAGTTTTTAGTGGAAAGATCCCATTTCTACGCAAATCACTCTAGGTATGCACAAACAAATTTACAACTTGACAAATGATCAAAGAAGTGAATTTGTGTTTAAAACTTCATATTTTTAATGTGACAAAACATTTTTTTCAAAAATATACTTTACAAGTTATTTTTGAATAATTAAGAAATGTTTTATTGGAAAAATATGTTCAAATAACATAACAGCTATTCCCCCCCCCCCAAAATCAGCTCCAAACTTCCCCAAATAAGTTTTCACCACTAAAGACAAAAAGTGGAGGGTTTTTGTCTGGCACGGTACCACTAAATTTAGTGGTACCGTGGGTGATTTAGTGGTACCGTGGGTGATTTAGTGGTACTGTGAACCTGTAACGGCTAGAATTTTTTTGTCTATAAATATCAGCCCTCTTCGCAGTTTTTGGGCATCCTTTTTCGCACAGAACTTTCTGAGTTCAATACTCTCAACACATCTTTTCTTCTTGATCATTTAGTTTAGTTTTCTTTTGTTTAAGAGTGATCCAATCATCCAACCTAGAGATCACCTTCATTCCTCTTCTAGTGCAAGAGAAGAACACAAGGTATCAAAGAAGATACAAAGTGTTGTAGTTGTAGTTAGAGCACTTGTAACACTTGTTACATACTTGTTGTATCTTTGTATACATCAAGTTCATTTTTCTTTTGAGAGTGTGTGAGAGAAGATCATTGTGATCTTATAGAGATATTGAATATCTCTTGTAGCTTGTAAGCTAGTGTGTTGATCAAGTTGATCAAGGGTAGTTAGGGTAGATTGAATCAAGTGAGGGTTGATCATTGTAATCGTGTCGAGATCTTGGAGATCTCTTGTAGCTTGTGAGCTAGTGTATTGATCAAGTGGATCAAGGGTAAATCGGGTAGATCGAGTCAAGGGTGTTGATTGTGTGAAGTAGAAAGGATCAAGTGGATCGTGGTAGATTGGTGCTAGCTAAGATTAGCACTCGACATTTAGCTTAGTGTCGGAAATTAGGATAAGTGACGTTGTATGGTTTTCTCAGCCTGAAGGGAGGTGATGAGGTTGATCGAAACACTGATAAGGTGGTTAAACCTTCGTTCTTTGTGTATGTGATAAGTTAAGTTAATATGATCAAGTACGCGGAATTTACTCAATCACACTTAGAAGGTTATTTGTGTTATGGAAATGGAACAGTTATGATTGTGTATGTAGAAAAAAGAACATGCAATGTTATCACCAAACGATTCAATATTATTCAAGATAATACGAGTGATCTTCAATATCACTAGGGTTACAAGAACCTTGAATCTTATGTTTTCTACGACTTGTGATATTTGTTCTATGTTCTTTAGAGTTATTATGTTTTTCACTTATCTATTCGCGTGTATAAATCACTAGTCTAAGATCTTTCTTTTATATCATAAGAAAGATCTTTTACAATATTGTTAAGTCTAGTCGAACACTTGCTTTGAGAGTGTCAGTCATTAAGATACAACTTGTATCTATGTTTACAACTTGTTCTGAGAATATAACATTATGACTGATCACATGGGGTAAGATATTATCTACCGTATATTGTTGACTTAAATACACATAATATCTTTTCATACTTATCCACTCAGCAGCAGAAAGTACTTTACCAGCAGCAGAATCCTTCAGCAGTAGAATGTTAAGCCTAGCAGCAGAATGTTTAACGCTGGCAGCAGAATCAAACACTAGCAGCTGGAAACAAATGTTCTAGCAGCAGAATCATACTTAGAGTATTTCTTTGAATAGAACCCGATATTAAACTTCTTGAATATTTAATTTCCAACAATCCTCCCCTAAACATGTGAATCCATTTCAACATGTTTCTGAATTAAATTATGGATTGTGAAGATCTTTCAAACACTTCTGTTCTTCAAGATTGAATATCTTTCTCAGTAACTCATCTGCTTTTTGTTCTTTGACTTTAACAGTATCAATACACATCTTCAGTCTTCAAACATTGACCTAAAAGATGGTGCAATTTCCTTGGATGGAGGAATTATAAGAGGCAATGATGCTGTGTATCTTGGATGCTTGTTTCAACAAGTGAAATCATCTAACAGCATGCCTTTGCAAGTGATGAACAAACGTGGTGAACTGAAATTGAAACTTTTCTTCGTTTGACCTAGATAGAACTTTCTCCTTTGGAATGCTTCATCCCTTCTGAATATATATAATAAGCTCTGTTCTTGTCATTTTCAACCTCCATGTCATCATCTTGTATGCTCTTGTCTTTTCCTCCCTTTCATTGGTTAAACTTCCTTCTTTGGAATTTATTTCCTCCCCTGAGATATTACCTCCCCTGAGATGCAAATAACATTCTATCCTCCCCTGTTTGGAAGATCTCTCACTATGTACCAAAATATTTCTCTCCATCATCTGAGCTATCCATCATAACATGTTATCAGACAATGTTGTACATGTAGCCATCAATTCCTTAAGAGTTTAATTTGCTGCCCTCATCACTTCTAGGTGTGTTAACTCCTATGAGAGGTGATTCATGGGGCATTTGACTCATGGTCCATCATTTGATGGTTTTTGTGAGTTTCTTTGAAAATCCTTTTAAGAAACTTTTGCCTTAGCAGTATGTACTTGATTTTATTATGAAAAACCATATTGCTTTCAACCATTTTGAAGGGATTAAGTGTATAACAGACACTTTATCAAGATTTCGGTTTAAAGCAACCTCTGGTTGTGTGAGAACCAATGTGTTTCAGTTATAAATAACTGCCTGTGTAAAGATAAACCTATTCAAAAGGCTTTCTTGACAGGGTTTCCAGCTCATAGCAATTGTTGCCTCTAACACACGTATTAGATTCACTTTTACTAGCTCTTCTTTCTTTCAGATGTCCTTAGACTTGCTCATTATACTTAAAAGTATAAAATGATAGAAAGTGAGTTGCATCAGTTACTATCTGATCAACTAAGTCATCAATTCAATGTGAAACATCATAATCAAGTTTCAAGAAAGAAGTTTTAAGGAGGTTAGAAATTCCTAAACCATTTCTATCATAAACCTATTATGTCAGCAACTAATATTATCATTCTGCTGCTTCCATTTCACTTGAAACATCCTTTGTGTTCACATGATCATACCTGAAATTGTTAGTCTAAAACCAAAAGAACAATGTACAAAGTACTTGTCTTGTATTAGAATAATCATAGGACTAACTGTATGAATAACACAATTTAAATTTGTACTAGCAGCACAAACTTTTGTAATAGCAGTTGAATCTTTTAAAACTAGCAGCACAATCAAGAATTTTATTTACAAAAACACAAAGTTTAAAATCATTGAGGATTAAGCATTCCAATACTTGCTACCAAGTACTGAAACCTTCCAACATCAAAAGCTTTGGTTAGCAGATCTGCAAAGTTGAATTCTGAAGCAATTTTAAGAACTTGAATTAATCTTTTCTCATTGCAGTGTCTTATAAAGTGATTTCTAATTTCAATGTGTTTTGTTTTAGAATGTTGCACTGGATTTTTAATAATACAAGTAGTACTACTATTATCAATATGAATAACAGTGTTCATGAAATTGTACCCATAGTCAAGAAGTTGGTTTTAAAGCCATAAGACTTGAGCACAGCAACTTGCAGCAGCTACATATTCAGCTTCAGTTGTTGAAGTAGCCACAGTTGTTTGCTTCTTACACTGCCATGAAATAAGCCTACACCCAAGGAATTGACATCCTCCAGTTGTTGACTTTCTGTCCAAGCTAGCACCAGCATAATCACTATCCGAAAATGCTACCAAGTCAAAAGGTGATTCTCTAGAATACCATAGTCCCAACCTAGGTTGACCATTGAGATATCTAAAAATCCTCTTGACTGCTGTTAAATGAGAAACCTTTGGAGTTACTTGAAATCTTGCACAAACACAAACAGAGAACATGATGTCAGGTCTTGATGATGTAAGATACATCAAAGATCCTATCATAGATCTGTAAGTGTGTACATCCACATTTTCTCCATCTAAGTCTTTTGGAAAAGGCTTCTCAGAGTCCATTGGTGTGCTTGCCATTTTTGAATCAGCAAAGTTGAACTTCCTTAGTATCTCTGCAACATATTTATCTTGACTAATAAATATGCCTTCATATGACTGTTTAACTTGCAAACCCAAAAAGAATGTAAGTTCCCCCATGGAACTCATCTGAAACTTATCATGCATAAGCTTCTCGAACTCCAAACACATCTCCTTCCTTGTAGACCCAAAGATAATGTCATCCACATACACCTGCACTAACAGAAGATCCTTCTTGTGCTGTTTGATGAAAAGTGTCTGATCAATCTTTCCTCTTTGAAATCCATTTTCTTTTAAATAGGAAGCTAGTGTTTCATACCATGCTCTAGGTGCCTGATGAAGGCCATAAAGAGCCTTAACAACTCTGTACACTTTGTCTGGATGGTCATGATCAATGAACCCTGGAGGTTGTGAGACATACACCTCTTCTTCAATTGTGCCATATAAAAATGCACTCTTGACATCCATTTGGTAAACTGTAAAGCCTAAAAATGAAGCATAAGCTAAGAAAAGCCTAATTGCCTCAAGTCTTGCTACTGGAGCAAAAACTTCATCATAGTCTATCCCTTTTTGTTGTGTATACCCTTGGGCTACTAATCTAGCCTTATTCCTAATCACTATGCCTCTTTCATCCCTTTTATTCTTGAAAACCCATCTAGTGCCAATTACCTTTGCATCCTTTGGTAAATCAACTAGCACCCATACCTTCTGAATCTTGAACTGAAGAAGCTCCTCTTGCATAGCTTCTACCCAGCTTGAATCATCTAAGGCTTTCAGAATGTTCTTTGGTTCATCTTGTGAGAGAAAACATACAAACAAGCAAGAGTTTGAAAACTCATGCTGCTTTGAAGCATAAAGGGCATCAAGAAGCCCTTGTTGGTCTGAAGACATCAATTGTTGTCTTGTCTTCACCCCTGATTGTACATCTCCTATCACATTTTCTAAGGAGTGGACTTTGTGAATTCTTGTGTGTGGGGTTGAAGGAACTTGATAGTTAGGTGTGATATTGCTTAAATCCACCTCATTATCTGAGAAATTTGCTTCATTTGAAACTGAAGGGCCAGCAGTAGAATCATTTGGCCTAGCAGCAAAATGTTCTGTCTCAGCAGCACTATCATCAGCAGAAACATTTTGTTGTTCCTTTGTTCCATCTTCCTTGAGTTCACTTTCAACATCTTCTTTAGCTTTACCAGAAGAAGATTCATCATTTGTTGAAGTTGAAACCACACTGGTACTTATTGGCATCCATATATGATCTTGATTTGTCTCCTTGTCTAACCTTGCCTCATTTGTTGTTTGTGAACCTGAAAAATTATTAGTTTCTGCAACAACAGGTACATAATTCATAGAATGGGATAATGACTCTAGATCAAATAGCCAATTAGGACCTTCACCTACTACATTGGATTTATACTCTAAAAATTCCACATGTAGGTTTTCTTCTACTTTCTTAGTTCTTAAGTTGTATACTCTAAAAGCTTTACTATTGAGAGAATAACCAACTAAGAAACCTTCATCTGCTTTGCCATTAAACTTTCCAAGATGGTCTAAGGTATTGAGAATAGTCACATGACATCCAAAAGGTCTAAGAAATCCTATTGCAGGAGTTCTACCTCTAAAAAGTTCGTATGATGTCTTATTGTGAGGTTTAACAACTAAAACTCTATTTTGAACATAGCAAGAAGTGTTGACTGCTTCAGCCCAAAAAGTTATAGGTAGCTTAGAATCAGCTAACATAGTTCTAGCAGCTTCTATTAGTGTTCTATTTTTCCTTTCAGCAACTCCATTCTGTTGTGGAGTTCTAGCAACACAAAATTCTCTCTTAATACCCTTTTCTTTGCAGAATTCATCCATAACTCTATTTTTGAACTCTGTCCCATTATGACATCTAATGACTTTTACTCTTTTGTCTACTAGGTTTTCTATCTTAGTAATGAAAGTCTTAATGATGCTAGGTGTCTCATCCTTAGTAGCTAAAAAGAAAACCCATGTAAATCTACTATAGGCATCAGTAATAACTCGACAATATCTTTTATGTTGCATACTTCTAACATTTGTAGGACCAAACAAGTCCATATGAAGCATAAACAATGATTGGTTAATAGAGTTAAACAGCTTGGGCTTACAAGTGGCTTTGTGTTGTTTGCCTTTAAGACAAGCAATGCATGTTTGATCATTTTCAAATCGTTTTTGAGGTAAACCTCTTACCAAACCATTCTTAACAATTTGATTTATGGTTTTGAAATTAATATGACCAAGCCTCCTATGCCATAACATTGATTCATCCAATGTGGCCTTTGCAACAAGACAAGTTAAATTCTTTTTAGGAACAATGTTCTTCATGTCTACACTATACATATTGCCCTTTCTAGGAATTTTAAGAAGCACTTGACTTTCATCAGGCATCCTAAAATCAGGAGAAAGTACAAGACATTCAGTGTCACAGAAAAGAACTTTGTTCTTTTTGTCACACATTTGTGAGACACTAAAAAGATTATAATTTAGCTCTTGTACATAGTACACATCTTCAAAATCTAAATTTCCAGTTTTGATTGTACCTTTACCAGAAATTTTGCCACCAACACCTCCTCCAAAGGTAACATAGCATCCATCTATTGATTGAAAAACTGAGAGATAAGACTTGTTGCCTGTCATGTGCCTAGAACATCCACTATCTGAGTATCCTTGATCCTCTTTTTTATCAATTGAATGTTCCTGCACAGTAATGAGAAGTATCAGTTTCTTTTGGGGACCCAAGCCATTACTGACTTGGATCTGCCTCTTGCATCAATGAAATTTATTCTCTTAAGTACAGTTGATGCAACATTGGATTTAAGAATCCAACATGCTGAGGCCTTAACAGCATTTGCCCTGTTTTCCCTAGCAGCAGAATGAATTACATGCTTAGCAGCAAAAACTGCTAGCTTTGTAATTATTCCCTTAATTTTCCAAACTTGTTTTGGGACCACTGCTTTTGTTTGAATGGGCCTTTGAACAGTATTTGATGCATTTGTATAAAAAGATTTTGCATTTTTAACTGTTGGTCTTGGGTTAACAGTCATGAATGGTCTAGCAGCAGAAACTGCTTTGACAACTGCTTTGGTAACTTCTCTGGGTTTTGTTTTCTTAGACTTAGAGTGAAAGTGAGTTTGAGGAGTTTGCCTTTTGAAATTCACCCTATTGTTTTCATACCCAGATACCCATTTGTTACAGAAAGCTGCAAGATGATCAAAACTACCACATGTGTAACAAGCTTTATTATAAAAGAAAAAGTCATCACCTAATTGGTTAGACTTGAGGCCATTCCAATTTCTTTGGTTACCTCTGGGCTTGCTAGTGGATCTATATTGTTCACAATATTTAATTGGTTGCCTAACATGTTTAATGTTTGAACTAGGCTTAACAGTATCCTTTTTGATCACTTTAGGAACCCTTGTTCCTGCTTTCTTAACTACTTCAGGTTTAGACATAACCTGTTCATCTTCTTCATTATCAGATACCCAGTCTTCAATGACTACACTATCTGATCTTCTATCAGAGGACACCTTGTCCTCAGGAAGTAAAGTTTTACTTAAACTTTCACTTACTTTCTTAGATTCATCAACAACTAGCTTGGTCTTTGGTTGTACACCATATTGTAGCTCAAGTTGTTGAAATTCGGGGATACCTGAATTTTCTAGGTCAATCCCTGGGGGTTTAGGAATACCTCTGTATGGAGGTGGGACACTCTTATATCCTACTCCTGACTTAGCTCTATTAATCACTTGACATTCTATCATGTTGGTCACACCTCTAGAAGCATGTTCTAGTGTCTGTGTAGTCAAGTGAATGTTTCCATTTTCCTTTTTGACCCTATCAAAAGCCTCTCTCAAAAGCTTAATTTCAGTATCTTTAAAGAATATGTCCTGTCTTAGAAGAGCTTTGTCATTAGAAAAAGCAAGTTCATTTTCTTTGTAGCATAAGATCTGCTTCTCTGTTGATGCTAATCCACACTTATAATCTACTAACTCTTGAAAAGTTCTGCTTAGCTCTTTCTTTTGGTCATCATAATGTTTGATTAAAGTGTGTAATTCTTTAAGAGCAGTACAATCATTTGAACAAGCTTTATGAGATTGTACCTCAGTAGTAGAAAAAGCCATGAGTCCTATTTGTGAAGAATCTTCTTCTTCATTAGCCATGAAACTCCAATCAAAACCTAGCCCATCAATGGCTACCATAGCCTTTGAGTTCGGCTCAGAAACCTCCCTTGTTTTGGATGTGCTTCCAAAACCTTTGTTCTTGCTATCTTGCTGCCTTGGTCTTCTGCACTCTCTTGAGAAATTACCCATCATGTGGCAGTTATAGCACTCTATCCTTGACTTATCAAAACCAGCAGCATCAGTGTTGCTGATTACGAGCTTCTTCCCCGTCCTGTGGTAGAACTTCTTGGCTCTCATGCTAAGGAGAGAAATTTGCCATTTTAGATCCTTTTCCTCCAGATCATCATCATTGATCTCTTGGAGGTCTTCATAGGTGAGCATGGACCCATTATTTTGACTTGTAAGAAATGCACAACAAGTCTTTTCATCTAAAATACCTATGGTACTGCTTGATGAACTAGTAGCACCAACACCATCAACAACTTTCAACTCTTCACTTGATTTTGAGGTACTAGGAATTGACATAAAAGCCATGTTCCCAGTATTAGAACTAGTACCTCTATTCTTCTTCAAATCTTGCTCCACAATCTTAAAGTTGCTATACGAATCAATTAGTTCCATTTTATCAAGGTCTGGCTTATTCTTCCAGACAACAACATGCATAGCCTACTCTTCTGGTAGGCTTCTCAGAAATTTTGAGTTCAAATCTTCTTGAGGTATTTCAACCCCAAGAATAGCAAGTTGGCTCACAATGTTCTGAAGCCTATTAAACATATGGTCAAGAGATTCATTGTATGTAGAGGAGAAGTTTTCAAACTGCTGCTTGAGCAGTGTCTTGTGGGTTTTCTTGGTGGCTTCACTTCCACCATATCTAGCAATAATAGCTTCAAATAATGACTTGGCATCTTTGAACTTGCTGAAGTTTAGAAGTTGATCATTGGGAATGGTCATGATCAGCATGCTTCTTGCCTTTAAGTCATTTTTCCTCAGTATTCTTTCTTCTGCAGATTTTGGCTTCATCTGCAGAGTTGTCAGCACTTTGCCATCAACAGTTGATGTAGTGGTGGTAGGCTTGAAAGAGTCTCCATCTTCAATAATTTCCCAAAGTGCATAGTCTTGCACTTGGAAATATTGTTCTATCCTTAGCCTCCACATCTCAAACTCATTCTGTTTGAGCATGGGTATTTTAGCAGCAACATTGGTCTGAATAGATTCAACGTCCATTTCTTCTTCTAAATCAACTATATCAACCTGACTCTCTGATACCAATTGATGAGGTTGATCGAAACACTGATAAGGAGGTTAAACTTTCATTCTTTGTGTATGTGATAAGTTGAGTTAATATGATCAAGTACGCGGAATTTACTCAATCACACTTAGAAGGTTATTTGTGTTATGGAAATGGAACAGTTATGCTTGTGTATGTAGAACAAAGAACATGCAATGTTATCACTAAACGATTCAATATTATTCAAGATAATACGAGTGATCTTCAATATCACTAGGGTTACAAGAACCTTGAATCTTATGTTTTCTACAACTTGTGATATTTGTTCTATGTTCTTTAGAGTTATTATGTTTTTCACTTATCTATTCGCGGGTATAAATCACTAGTCTAAGATCTTTCTTTTATATCATAAGAAAGATCTTTTACAATATTGTTAAGTCTAGTCGAACACTTGCTTTGAGAGTGTCAGTCATTAAGATACAACTTGTATCTATGTTTACAACTTGTTCTGTGAATATAACATTATGACTGATCACATGGGGTAAGATATTATCTACCGTATATTGTTGACTTAAATACACATAATATCTTTTCATACTTATCCACTCAGCAGCAAAAAGTACTTTACCAGCAGCAAAATCCTTCAGCAGCAGAATGTTAAGCCTAGCAGCAGAATGTTTAACGCTGGCAGCAGAATCAAACACTAGCAGCAGGAACCAAATGTTCTAGCCGCAGAATCATACTTAGAGTATTTCTTTGAATATTAAACTTCTTGAATATTTAATTCCCAACAGGAGGTTTGTTGACATAGTGCTTGAAACTCTCGAGTGTGGTACTTAGAGAGTGGAGTAGGGCGAAGAAGAGCTTCGTGACCGAACCACTATAAATCTCTTTGTCTCGATTTGATCTTTGCATCTCTTTTCTTTGCATTCATTGTTTATATTACATAGTATAGTGTAGTGTTTATATTGGTGTTGATTGATTACACATAAGATTCGAATCAAGGTTTTTTCAATAGTAAAGTTTTAAGAAGAATTAAAAACCGATAAAACTATTCAACACCCTTCTAATTTTCCACAATCAGTATCCTCCAAACGGCAGGAAACCATGTTTTTATTATGGGGGCTTTGGCCAATAGAGTCCTTGGGGTCACATCAGGGTGTTTATCATCATGTGGCCCAAGTAAAAGCAATTCGTCCTTTACTTCACTTTCAGTGGGTTGAGGGTCAAAGGTCTCAGTGAAATCAAGGCCTGTGGCTTTAATGAAGGTTTGGTAGTCTAGGGAGAAGGTTTTCCTCCCATTCTTCACTGAGAAGGTAATGATGGAGTCCTTGGTGACATCAGGGTTGGTGGCTACCGCTGTACACCAGAACTCCCTCAATTAGTCATGGTATATGACTGAGGGTGTCTTGGTAAATGTCGTAGAGAGAAAGCAATTTTGCAGGTATTTTACCATATCCTTATAGGCCGGAAATTTTTCTGGGTAGGCAAAGTTTCCTACGACATTATTTTTGGTCATGTCTACGCTTTCCAGTTGGAATTCCACATTTGGAGCGTAGGTGATAGCCTTAGAAGATGCCATTTTAAAGAAAAGATCTGGGTTTGAAAGAAAAACTGGTTGTGAGATTAAGAACACACACAGGTTTTGAAGAAAAATAGAAAGAGTTTGATTAATATTACAAAGCATGTGTGTGTTATTGTTTGTGTGGGTATTTATAGGGAAGTGGAGAAGAGGGGTGGTTTTGGCAATATTGCGAATTTCTCTCAAAAGTTTGAAAACTATTTTGTAAAAATATATGATATCCGCATTAAATGCCACCAATCCACTATCCGGGTTTTGCGCAACTGCCAAGGTGAACAGTTTTGCCGTTATGCAAAAGTGCATTTTGCAGTGTGACGTCACCACATATAATATCAAAGGATATTACTTGTGAGGATAGGCATTTAATGCCAAGTGGGATATGTGGTGATAATATGGGGGCCCAAGATGTGGATGCCAGAAGGTATAGGAACATATATTCCTATATTAAATATGTATCCAGTTATCAACCTAGGACATTTACTAACTAAGTACTTAGAGCATTTAGTTTAGCATTGAATGTCATTTGTTGGTGTCTTGAGGCCCCTGAATGACTTTTCATTCAGGGTGAGGATGTTCAGGGAAGGTTATTTAGTGATACATAAGGTTCTTATTCACTTAGAGATTTGTTGATTCAGGGACCAATGGTTATCATTATTTACACTAAGTTGAATAGGTTCAGTCAGTGGACTAATTCTCAATATCCAACATTCCCAATTCAGCTTTTAGTCTTGTGAAAGTTGGTTCATCCAATGGTTTGGTGAATATATCAGCTAACTGATATTCAGTGGGGATGAAGTGTAATTCAATGTCACCATTCATGACATGGTCCCTGATGAAATGATATCTGATATTAATATGCTTGGTTCTCTGATGAAGAACAGGATTGTTTGAGATAGTAATGGCACTTGTGTTGTCACAAAAGATGGGTACCATATTGTAATGGATGTCATAGTCACTGAGTTGACTTTTCATCCATAGCACATTTGCACAACAGCTGGCTGCTGCAACATATTCAGCCTCAGCTGAGGACATGGCAACTGATTGTTGTTTCTTAGTACTCCAACAGACTAATTTACCACCAAGGAATTGGCAGGAGCCTGAAGTACTTTTCCTATCCATGTTGCAGCCTGCATAGTCAGAGTCTGAGTACCCTTTGAGATCAAAGCCTGAACATTTAGGGTAGTACAATCCAAGATTTAGAGTACATTTCAGGTACCTGATGATCCTTTTTACAGCTGTGAGATGTGATTCTCTTGGGTCAGACTGATATCTGGCACATAAACAGACTGAAAATTGGATGTCATGCCTTGATGCAAGTAGGTACATCAGTGACCCAATCATTCCTCTAAATAGAGTTTGATTTACTGGTTTACCAGCAAGGCCAGGACCTAGGTTCTTTGGGGGAACCATTGGAGTTTTCACTGAAGCACAACCACTGAGCTTATACTTTTTAGTAGGCTTCTAGTGTACTTTTCTTGACTGATGGAGGTTCCCTTATCAGTCTGCTTGATTTGTATTCCTAGAAAGTAAGTCAGTTCTCCCATCATACTCATCTCAAATTTCTTTGCCATCAGTTTTTCAAACTGTTTGCAAAGTTTGTAACTTGTTGAGCCAAATATGAAGTCATCTACATACACTTGAACAAGAATGACATCTTCTTTTGTCCTATAGATAAACAGGGTGTTGTCAGGGTGTTGTCTATCTTTCCTCTGACAAATTTGTTTTGGATGAGAAAGGCTGAAAGAGTTTCATACCATGCCCTAGGAGCTTGTTTCAGTCCATAAAGGGCTTTGTCAAGCTTGCAGACATAGTCAGGAAATTCACTGCTTTCAAATCCAGGAGGTTGTTGAATATAAACTTCTTCTTTCAGTGATCCATTTAGGAAGACACTTTTTACATCCATTTGATATACTTTGAAGTTCATGTAGGTTGCATATGCAAGGAAGATCCTGATGACTTCCATTCTTGCAACTGGTGCAAATGTTTCTTCATAGTCAATGCCTTCTTGTTGATTATAACCTTTGGCAACAAGCCTGGCCTTGTTTTTAATGACTATGCCATTTTCATCAGTTTTGTTCTTGAATACCCATTTCATGCCAATGATAGTAACATCCTGAGGACATTTGACAAAGGTCATTACCTTGTTTCTGTCAAATTGTTCTAGTTCATCATGCATAACCTAAATCCAACTAGGATGTTTCAGTGCTTCTTTGATACTATTAGGCTCAATATTAGAGATGAAGTCCACAAATAGACATTCATTGGCTGAGGCTGCCTTAAGTTTAGCAGCCATGTTTCTAGTAAGCATTCCTTTAGTGGGTTCTCCAATAATGTTGACAAGTTCTATATCTTTAGACCTAGTCCAACTGTCCTGAGGTCTTGGATATTGATTTGAACTTGTAGAGGCCTGATTTGGAGGTGGTGTAGGTTTAGATGCAGAAACTTGAAGATCTTCAAGATCTTGAGTATCTGACTGCCTAGTTGATCACTGAGATTGATTGGTTCCTGAACAATTTGTTCAGACTGATTGATTTCACCAGTACATGTTTGTGCTTTAACAAACTCAGTGATGGTTGGATAAGGGAGGTTATGAGGGACAATGTAATAGGATATATCAGCATCTGCTTGATATTGAGTGGAAGTGTGGAAATCGTAGAGGGGGGGGGGGTGAATACGTTTCCATTTAAAAACTTAACAACTTTTTGTATCAAACACCTGATCGAGTGTGACGTAATATGAAAAGTGTCAACTATGAGTTTATAGCATCTAGAGATGACTATAGTAAACAACAACATATGCACAATCAAACCATGGAGCATACATAATCAATCATGACATAAGCAACTAGCCACATAAACATATACGCTATGCAAATATAAATATAAAGCGATAACGAATGAAATGAAAGTAAAGAGATAAGTTAGAAGGCGCAAACCAGACACGGTGATTTATAGTGGTTCGGTCACGAAGCTCCTCTTCGCCCTACTCCACTCCCCGAGTACCCAACTCGAGAGTTACTTCCCTAATCAACAAACTCCTTTAAGGCGGAGAAAACCATACACGTCGCTTATCATATTTTCGACACTAAGCTAGATGTCGAGTGCTAATCTTAGCTAACACCAATCTACCACGATCTACCCGATCTACACCGTACACGTCGCTTATCCTATTTCCGACACTAAGCTAGATGTCGAGTGCTAATCTTAGCTAGCACCAATCTACCACGATCTACCCGATCTACCCTTGATCCACAAGATCAATCACACAAGCCCAATGGCTTCAAGAGATCTTCACTATCTCTACAAGATCACACTTGATCTTGACTCACTCTCTCTCACAAAGGTAAAATGATCTTGATGTATGCTATGATACAATCAAGAGTGTAACAAATGTTACAAGACCTTACAACTATAACTCTTGTATCTTCTTGGATACCTTGACTTCTTCTCTTGCAAATGAAGAGGAATGATAACACTTTGTATCTACTTGGATACTTTGTGTTCTTCTCTTGCTAATCAAGAGGGATGACAACACTTTGTATCTACTTGGATACTTTGTGTTCTTCTCTTGCTAATCAAGAGGAATGAAGAGGGTCACTTGAGTGGATGATTGGATCACTCTTAAATAAACTAAGACTCTCCAAATGATCAAAGAAAGTTATCTAAGTGAAGAGGGATAAGACCAGAGAAAAAGGACTGGAAAAATCAAGTTGGAAGTGTGGAATGGTCCACAATTAGAGGCAAGGGAAAATCTGACCGTTACAGACCCACGGCTCCACTAAATACCCGACGGCTCCACTAAATTTAGTGGAGCCGTCCATACTTAAAGGTGCCGTTGGACGCTCCCTTTTTTGTCTTTAGTGGGGAAGGTTTATTTGGGGAAGTTGGAGCTGTTTTGGGGGGAAAAATGGCTGTTGGGAGTTTTCAAATTTATTTTTCAAAATAAAACATTTGTTTTTAATTCAAAAATAATTTGTAAAATATATTTTTGAAAAAATGTTTTGTCACATTAAAAATGTGAAGTTTAGAAAAATATAATCCTTTGATCATTTATCAAGTAGTAGATTTGTTTGTCCATACCTTGAGTGATTTATGTCGGGATGGAAATCTACGACTTCGTTGAAGCATACTTGAGACGTCGGGAGGTGTTGATGAAGTATGCATTGATGATTTGTGTTTACAAGTAACTTTTGTATTTTACGTTATGTATTACAAGTTACATGTTTGTCATTATTAAAACCGAAGAAACCGTTTAGTTTAAATATCGTAATATTTGCACTAACAATCTCCCCCTTTTTGATGATGACAAATATGTAAACCGTAAGACATAGTAAAATGTAAAAGTTACCTGTTTACACTTCCCTTCTCCCCCTTTTGTCGAATCAAAAAGGTAGTTGCCTCGAACGCTCCCTTGAATTCACTCCCTACTCCCCCTTATTGCATTACTATCCTTTCTCCCCCGAAAGGCGAGCTTGCATCATCCTAGTGAAGCCTTCTATCAACACTTGTGAAGACGACTCCATGCTATGTATTCAAATACTCCCGAGCTCCCCCTAGCTCAATGCTCCCCTATGGTGACTTAATCCCCTTGTTTATTTACCTTAGTATCTAGCGGATCCATGGATCAAATTCTTACAAAGGCTTTTCCTACATCAAGGGTTAGCTTCGTGCAGCATAATATATAACAGTATAGGAGCAACATTATAGGGATAGAATACACATAGCAAGACATGCATGGGTCAAACTATGTTAACACGTAAGTGTCACAACCCGACCGAAAACCTAAGGTGTAATTGTTCACTCAATCACACTAATCAAGAACAAGATTCGTTCATTGACTGACGCACTAAATGACTTATTCCAAGTTGTCATTGGGAAGGAAAGTTCTAACAAACCTTTTGAACAACATAATCATCTACCTAAGATGATTGATGTTAAGGATAGTTTGTTGATAAGACATACTCTAAATGATTACTATTATGACAAGTTGTGCCATAAAGTAGACTCGATAGAGGTTATACTTAAATAATTCCATAAGGTGGGAGAGTGTTGGTTGTGGTGACAACAAGGACAATTTGGGTTATGTGGTTGTAGGGGATAAATAATGGAATGACCCATTAGTGGTTGTGGTGAAGGTGATAGTGATAAGGATGATGTGTTGGTGCCAAGTCCAAAGAGGTTTGATGGTGATAGGATTAGTGTGATGGCTAAAGGTTGTGGTGGACTTGGTGGAAGTAAGGGTGTAGGAATCCTAAAGGTGTAGGATAATGATGATGTGGTTGGAGGTGTTGGTTTTGCCCTTTGAGGAAAGGTGGGAAAGGATGGTTTAGGTTAATATATCGTTTGCACTGATAATGAGATGCATGATATAATTCAAAAGGGAAAAAGAAAAAGGTGTATGTGATTCTAACAGGATTGTTGGTGGATATCTCTAACGGGGTTAAGGTAACGAGGTTCTAGGTTTCTAGGTTGGATGATCCTAGTTGTGTGTTAGAGATAGTTTGGTGCATGAAGGGTTTCATGTGTTTGTGAGGGTTGAAGGTTGTTGAACTAACTATCACTTATCCAAAGTGACGAGTAGTTGTAAGGTTTGAGTGTGATGAGTTGAAGGTTATAAGGTTTGAGTGTGATGTTCTATGGGTTGAAGGTTCTTAGACTAACTATCACTGTCAAGAGTGAAGTGTAGCTAAAAGGGTTGAGTGTGATGATGATGTTAATGTGAGGTTTGAAGGTGAGATGCAAGATAAGCTTGCAATGGTGAGGCCTTATATAGGCAAGAGTTGTGGGATTCGAACTAAAGTTGGTGTTAGAGTCCTATGGTGTAGTGAGGGAATCCTAGGGTGTATGTGAGTTTGCAAAATTTTGCAGGTTTGAGGTTAGGAATGCAGGGATCTAAAGGAAACAGTGAAAATTCGTCAAACATAGGTACGGTACCACTAAATACCACACGGTACCGTTAAATTTAACGGTACCGTGGCCTATTTAACGGTACCGTGACCTGGAAGTCACGAATTTTCCTGTGTAGCCTAGTTCTGGGCAGCTAAAGGGAAGTTTCCTAGAGAATAAGAACCACATTTGTGTGTTCTTGAGAGTGTTTGGTGAAAGACTATATGAGTGTGTTTTCGCTCCCCCTTAATCTATGACCATCCGGACAAGATGTAAAAGTATGAAAAGGAAAACAAACGTTGACGGAAGCGATGAGCTTAGTAACGTCATGACAAGTGGAGGATAGCATGCGATGAACTTCACCTTTGAAGTCACGTAGCTCTTCTCAATCATTGTGAATATTCATAGAATATTTATATGATGAGGCATGTGATTACTTGGAGATATCCTAAGGGTTAAGAAGATAAGATCTTCAGAGTTGTAAGGTTGGTGATAAGGTTCTAGTGGGGTTATCACAACTTATCCTAGCGGTTTTTCGCTTGAGGTGTGTGGAAGGTGAGTGGGATGCGGAAGCATTGGTAGTGTTTAATACCATGCGGAAGTGTGAGGGAAAAGACTAAGGAATCAGATGATAGATACAATCTATTCTGATAGGAGACGGTTTTAGGTTCAAGACTACATCGAGTGGGAAGCAAGATTTTTGACAAAGAAAATTCACATATGTTGTGATTTTTCTAGACTTTAGATTAAAAGAATTTATACCGAATAAATTCTTTTATGAATGAATCCAACGGGATTAGGTGAACGTTGATCGAGAACGAGAGATGACATTTAATTGCATTTCGCAAATTAAATATACTTTAAATATTTCGGATGAAATATTTAAGTTGTCATTAGAATTTAAGAGGATTTCACGAATAAATCTCGCTGATATAGTGAGACTCTTATACCTAATAAATTCTTTGAACGGTACTGGACGAGAAGAGATGACTTTTATATTTCCGAGGAAATACATAGGTAGTCATTAGAGCGATGTGAAAGATGACTTAATATTTCCAGTGAAATATTTAAAAAGTCATCAGACGAGACACAGGATATGACTTGACATTTCCAATGAAATATCTAACAGTCATGGGACGAGATAGAGGGAATGACTTGATATTTCCAGTGAAATATCTAAAAGTCATGACACAAAATAGGAGAGATGATCTCAATATTTCCAGTGAAATATTCAAGAGATCATGCAAGGAACGTGAGGGATAAATTAATATTTCCAGTGAAATATTTAGATAGTCAAGAGAGGGATTTAAAGAATGACTCAATATTTCCAGTGAAATATTTAAAGAGTCATGAGACGAGACGCACGAGATGACTACAATATTTCCAGTGAAATATTCAAGTAATCATAAGAGGGGTACGAGAGATGACTTTAATATTTCCAGTGAAATATTTAAATAGTCATAAGTTTTATGGAAAATGTTCCATCATTCCTAGACCTAGACGGAGATGGTAAGGGGATTCTCGGTTGAGAGGTTTGGTTGATTTAAGGGTTTCTATGTGCTTCGCACGTGAGTGTTTCATGGGGTTTTGAAAGATGTAAAGCTAGGCCTATGGTGCTGATTTGCAGCAGGGTTTTGGATCTTAAGACGTGTATATTCACACGAGGATGAAAGGAACTACTAATGACTTATATAGTAACTCGTGAGTCCTTTGGATGAGCGTTTTAACATATGTTGTTAAAAGGCTTGAGTATGATGTTTCGGATATGACATTTAACAATTGCGATCGCAAGTTAAACTTACTTGAATATTTCGGATGAAATATTTAAGTTGTCAACCCTACTCCGAGTTCTACTAGGTTTGTTCCTAACCTTCCCATCACAAAAAGGTGTATTACTTGGAAGAAGGCGAAGTGATGACTGGGGAATTAGGGTAACTTCGCGACTACTTTGACCTATGGGTTTTGACACTAGTGTATGGCTCTATGACTTCTAAGGGTTCATAGTGATGGGCATACCTAATTCCTAATGTGTCAAAAGGACATAGTGTGGGTGCAAACTTTACAAGTAAATCATGTAAAATGCACATAAGGAATAAATGCAAGCATCATGTAGAACATGATAATCATTTAGCATTTAAGATCATGAAGACATTTAGCCATATCTTACAAGAACATGTTATCATTTTGAAACACGTATGTGGGATGCAAGCAATCTAGGTTTGCTAAGGCAGATCCTAATTACTACTTGTTCAAGATGACATCCTAATGGGAGATAAAGTTCACCGATGTAAACTATCTCTAGTCAAATGTAGGAATGAAAGATTTTCAAGTTAGAGAATGAGTATGAGACTATCACTAGTGGTGCTCAATTAAGGCTAAACACGACCATTTTTACGGGTTATACACGAACCCAACTTCTCTCCTGGAAGCAATCCAACCGTTAGGTCAAATTGAATTTCTAGTGCGATAGGTTCTCCAGTAGTCATTCTCATGTTAGAAGAATTTAAATTCCTATATTTGCCTATCGAAGTATGGCAAATATGATTTTATCTTGTTTTGCTACACATGGCCTAATATGATTCAATTAACCATACTTTGAAAGTCGGTTAAGAAAATGACATGTCTTACACAACTCCTAACAAAGGCAAGCGAGATGTTTTAATTTCGTGTTTGAGATTTAAAGGTTGTTTGATGGTGATGGTGTATTTTATGATCTCTTGGACAACATCTTTGTTTGTTGAGTTGTTACATGTTATTTTAACATGATTTGGTTTCCTAGAACCAAGAGACACTCTAATGTGATACAATGTAGAACCTACTACATTGTGTGTGTGTTTCAAGAATGCTCCTTTGCATAACTTGAGGAAAGAATCTAGTAGAGGTTACTTACCTCAATAGATTTTGTGAGTGTTTTATTTAAAATGAGACATACTGTTTATTTCAACAAGTATGTTTTTCTAAGAGGAAACTTATCACTCTTAAGAATGCTTTGTGAAACAAGTATTTTAGTGTATGACCAATTTTACTTTTTTATGAAATGACACATGTCATGTTAGGTTATTATTCAACTCTAATATCCTATATTTGTTAACAGGATGCAATGTATTCTCTTGTAACATAACCATTCATGTCACAAAGAAAATAAAATGCATAGGATATAGGTTATCCTTTGTCAATCTTTTGATAAGAGAAATACATGTGATATTCTCAAAGATTGATGACTTACATATATTATGTATGACACTTTTACTAGACATGTGACTTTGAGTGTTGAGTTGTTCATGAGCAAATTTTACATATGTTGTTTGTTTGCTCTTGTTTGGTTTTTCGGAAATGACACATTTACTAATTGCATTGCAATGTAAATTACTTGTATATTTCGGATGAAACATCCAAGTTGTCAATCCTACTTGGTTGTGTATTTTATGTATCTTTTAAACATGTTAGTTTAAAGTTTGGAACACAACCTTTGGACAAGAAGACTTAACATGGCATCTTCAACACAAGTGTGAGTTATGATCCGATGCATATTATTTTAGTCTTGAGAGGACGTCATTATTTTCATAACAATCGAGTGTGATTGAGTATGTAGATTCAAGATAATATGTTTCATCATGTTTTGATGTTATCTTGAAGCTAAACAAATAATGACTCCAATTTCATGTCCACACTCGAAAACTTGTCAATTAGATTCGATGATGATATCAATCATAATTTGAATAATGAATTGATATGTACTCGAGATCTTTCTTGACCCTCACGATCACTCCTTTTTAAAAAGAAAATAAAAATTTAAGGAGTGTGTTCCATTTATTCTAATACTAGTTGTATGTGTGAGGTTAATGACATATTAAGTTACTACTTTGATATTATCATTTATTTTTATTTGAGAAAAACTATTTATATTATTAAGTATAATACTTTTAGTTTTTCGACACCTCATTAGTATAAAAATAATTATCTTAACTATTTTAATACAACATACGTAAAATACTAAATGTCCAAAACATTTTGTATGTGTGTTAGATCAATTCAAGTTTAATACATTTTCCTTTACTTAAGTACTAATGTATTAGATTGACCTTTTATCTTGTTTAGACAACCCATGGTCAAACAAGACAAAATGAAGTAATGTTTTAAAGATCATGTTACGGATTTTATGAAAGTGTTAAGTGTTTTGGGGTGATATATTTTTTACACTTAAACCTTTGGAAAAATAATTGTGTAAGACAATATCTTTCTACACACATGATCTAACAACTTAGTTTCTATTCCTAAGAAAGTTACTAAACCATTTTAAGAACTTGCAACAAATGCAAGACAAATGGTTGATGCCTATATGCAATGCAAACTAATTACTTAATATAGTGCAAGTGATTTAGCATGAGCCTTATAAATGCATAAACCGAAAAACTATAATAAGCAAATAGCAATTTAGCTTAACACACAAAAATACTTATCGTCATTTTGTGTATTATGTATAACAATGTATACTAAGCTTGATTTTATTTGAAAACGAATTGATTTCCTCCCCATTTCAAAGATTTTTGCTAAGACACTTTGAAAACACGTCAAGGTCTAAAAGTTGAATCGCCCTTTTTCAGTTTGACCAAAAATTTACGCAAACAGCATGACCAGAAGACCTTTAGTTGAAAATCAAGGACTTTAACATACTTTCATTTAGAACTAATTCATAAAATGTTTCTCAAATGAAAGTAGACTCAACATCGTTTAAAATGATGGGCGACACGACTCGTACAGACTCATGGTTGATTTTATATGGATTTTTGAAAATGAACCAAAAATGAAAAACAGACAATCAGATGTACGGCACCGTTAAATAACCCACGGTACCATTAAATATAACGGTACCGTACAATATTTAGTGGTACCGTGGTCTGTTTTCTGATTCAGAACTGCATGACTTAATGACTCGTTCTGAAAACATGACTGGACACTTAAAAACACTATTCTTTTAGTGGTTTAAGAAAACCTTCAAGCTAGTATGACAAAGTATACTTAACAACAAAACTTGTAAGTATTAGACAACTAATTACTTATCATATTTCATCACATTCATAGGTAATTTGATACATGGATCGTACTCAATTTTGAAAACCATTTGTTTTAAAAATTTGAGCGACGTGGCTCTGGTACCAATTGTGGAAACCGTAGAGGGGGGGTGAATACGTTTCCATTTAAAAACTTAACAACTTTTTGTATCAAACACCCGATCGAGTGTGACGTAATATGAAAAGTGTCAACTATGAGTTTATAGCATCTAGAGACGACTATAGTAAACAACAACATATGCACAATCAAACCATGGAGCATACATAATCAATCATGACATAAGCAACTAGCCACATAAACATATACGCTATGCAAATATAAATATAAAGCGATAACGAATGAAATGAAAGTAAAGAGATAAGTTAGAAGGCGCAAACCGGACACGGTGATTTATAGTGGTTCGGTCACGAAGCTCCTCTTCGCCCTACTCCACTCCCCGAGTACCCAACTCGAGAGTTACTTCCCTAATCAACAAACTCCCTTAAGGCGGAGAAAACCATACACGTCGCTTATCATATTTCCGACACTAAGCTAGATTTCGAGTGCTAATCTTAGCTAACACCAATCTACCACGATCTACCCGATCTACACCGTACACGTCGCTTATCCTATTTCCGACACTAAGCTAGATGTCAAGTGCTAATCTTAGCTAGCACCAATCTACCACGATCATACCCTTGATCCACAAGATCAATCACACAAGCCCAATGGCTTCAAGAGATCTTCACTATCTCTACAAGATCACACTTGATCTTGACTCACTCTCTCTCACAAAGGTAAAATGATCTTGATGTATGCTATGATACAATCAAGAGTGTAACAAATGTTACAAAACCTAACAACTATAACTCTTGTATCTTCTTGGATACCTTGAGTTCTTCTCTTGAAAATGAAGAGGAATGATAACACTTTGTATCTACTTGGATACTTTGTGTTCTTCTCTTGCTAATCAAGAGGGATGACAACACTTTGTATCTACTTGGATACTTTGTGTTCTTCTCTTGCTAATCCAGAGGAATGAAGAGGATCACTTGAGTGGATGATTGGATCACTCTTAAACAAACTAAGACTCTCCAAATGATCAAAGAAAGTTATCTAAGTGAAGAGGGATAAGACCAGAGAAAAAGGACTGGAAAAATCAAGTTGGAAGTGTGGAATGGTCCACTATTTATAGGCAAGGGAAAATCTGACCGTTACAGACCCACGGCTCCACTAAATACCCGACGGCTCCACTAAATTTAGTGGAGCCGTCCATACTTAAAGGTGCCGTTGGACGCTCCCTTTTTTGTCTTTAGTGGGGAAGGTTTATTTGGGGAAGTTGGAGCTGTTTTGGGGGGAAAAATGGCTGTTGGGAGTTTTCAAATTTATTTTTCAAAATAAAACATTTGTTTTTAATTCAAAAATAATTTGTAAAATATATTTTTGAAAAAATGTTTTGTCACATTAAAAATGTGAAGTTTAGAAAAATATAATCCTTTGATCATTTATCAAGTAGTAGATTTGTTTGTCCATACCTTGAGTGATTTATGTCGGGATGGAAATCTACGACTTCGTTGAAGCATACTTGAGACGTCGGGAGGTGTTGATGAAGTATGCATTGATGATTTGTGTTTACAAGTAACTTTTGTATTTTACGTTATGTATTACAAGTTACATGTTTGTCATTATTAAAACCGAAGAAACCGTTTAGTTTAAATATCGTAATATTTGCACTAACAGGAAGGATTACTATCAGGATGATATTCATCAGGAGGGTATCTTGATGAATCATCAATTTCTATTTCTTCCACTGAGGTGTTTGAGAATCTGATGGCTTCACTACTCTCATCAAAGGTGACATGAAATGTTTCCTTAGTTTGTTGTCTCCTTGTATTGAACACCCTGAAGGCTTTAGAGACAAGAGAGTATCCTAGAAAGTATCCATCATCAGCTTTTGCATCAAATTTCCCTAAGTGATCCTTGTGATTATGAATAAACACAGGGCACCCAAAGACATGAAAATAGCTGATGTCAGGGATTCTTCCTTTGAATAACACATAAGGAGTTTTGCTATGTCTCTTGACAATGATGGATCTATTTTGAGTATAACAGGCAGTCTTAACTTCTTCAGTCTAAAAATGTTTGGATAGAACTGATCCATTTAGCATTGTCCTAGCAGCCTCAATGAGTGTTTTATTCTTTCTTTCAGCAACACCATTTTGTTCAGGTGTGAAGGAGAAGAGAAGTTTTGAGAAATTCCTTTCTCATCACAGAAACACTCAAGATCATGGTTTTTGAACTCAGTCCCATTGTCAGTCCTGATTTGTTTGACTTTTATGTCATTTTGGTTTTCAATGTTCATGACAAAGGACATGATTGTTTCAGCTGCCTGACTCTTTTTGGTCAGGAAGTAAACCCAAGTGTATCTTGAGTATTCATCCACTATGACCAGAGTATACTTCTCATGATGAATGGACATAGGACTGATAGGTCCAAAAAGATCCATATGGAGAAGATGAAGGCAGCATTTGATGGAGAAGTTTTGATTGATTTTAAAGGATGCTCTATGATGTTTGCCTTTTTCACAGGCAGAGCAGGGTTTATCCTTTGAAAACACAAGAGATGGTAAGCCAAGAACCTTGTTTTGTTTGACAAGATTGTTTATGTTTTTGAAATTCAGATGGGAGAGTCTCTTATGCCAAAGCCAGTTTAGTGTTTCAGTGGCTTTAGCAAAGAGACAAGTTCCATTCTGAGTTAGAGTAGACATATCTAACACATAGACATCCTGCCTTCTTGGTGCAATAAGAACTACTTCTTTATTTGCATTAAAGATGGCACCTTGCTTATCATCATATTGAACTATGTATTTAGTATCACATAGTTGACTGACACTGATAAGATTGTACTTGAGGCCATTAACATAAGCTATCATAGTAAAAACTATTCCACTACAGTTTACTGAACCATAACCTTCAGTGAGATATGATGAATTGTTAGCAAATACCACTTTAGGTCCTGGTTCCTCTACATATTTGTGCATATATTCCTTCACATCAGTCATTCTCCTTGAACATCCACTGTCTAGATGCCAAACAGGCTCCCTAGCATGTCTCTGTACAAATAGTAAACTGTGTCAGTTTTTTCTGTGACCCTACTTCTTGGTGGGCTTGGCTTTGATGGCCTTTTTGAAAGATACAATTGATGCATGGTCAGTGGTGGTATGAATTGTGCTTCCACACACTTTACATTTGGTAGTTGATGTGGACTCAGTAGACTAAGAAGAGAACTTGGTGGTACCTCTTTTAGCCTGAATGACCTTTTCATGTCCTGATGTTTCATGAGAGGGATCTCCACATATGTCACAGCAAGGATCCATTAGAAAATCATCAGGAAGATAGTCATTGAAACCACAATGTGGAAAAGGTGAAAAAGGCTTTGCCTTTTGCCTTTATTTCTGTTTAGAATCAGAAGGATACTAAAAAGCCTGAGCTTTAAAGTGTGTTGCAGCATTGGATGAGACTGTGTATGACAAGTGATCAGAGGTCCTGTGATCTTCCTTTTCGCATATCATGAAAAAAAGAATTCTATAACAATTATCAGTGGAATGATTTGTATAGTTACACAGTTCACATCTTTTCTGAGGTTTTGGTGAAGATTTTGGTTTGGAGGTGCTTGAGGAAGCTGATTTGAGTTCCTTAAGCTTAGATTGAGGTTTTTCAGATGATTCAATCTTTTCACTCAGCTTCCTGACAAGCTCAGCTAACTGATCATATTTTGAATCAGGGCTTTCAGTGTTCACTTCAGTTGAGACTGAAGGTGTTGAGTCATCAGTGGGGACTGGGACTTCAGGTGTGGGTCTCTTCAGGATTGTTCTATCCAATCCTGACTTCTCTTTTGGAGAATGTTGAGAGTGTAAAACCCAGAAATTCTAAAACATGTAAAAAGACCAAAATGCCCCTATAATTTAAAACTTTGATAACTAAGCTTATAATGTACCATTTTGATCCCAAATCTTTGTAAACAAATAACATATGAAACAAAATAATTCTAAGGCACTTGTGACACATTAAAAATGTCATTTGGACACTTTAAAAACTCCTAGAACCGAATTTAAGTTAAATGTACAATTTAATTCTTTTAAATCATTTGAAAAATATGTTAAATATGGAAAATTCTCAATCAAGGCCCATGATTGATTTAGTCAATCAAAATTTCGAGATTATGGCCTCATTTCCCCCCCTCATTCGGCCATATCACATTATAATCTTTCCCTTATCATTTTCTTTAAACCGAACAAAGTAAAGAAACCCTAAACACACAAACAAATTCGCCCACCTTGCATCCGAGTTTTCCAGGCTTTGAACCAATTTTTCTTGTGATCTTTGGCATCTGGAGAAGGCTAGAAAAATACCCTTAAGAGTGTTCGTTGCATAGTTCGATCCTTGGTGAATTATTCTTGTCGCGAGTTTAGTTTTGAGGTAAACTCTCCCAAAATTCATTCGGCCCTCATAAAATCTTTTAGTCATTTTTCTCATGTCTCATATATCCCATAGGATCTGTGAAAAATAGATTGGAGGTCGTTCTTGGCTGGGTTCGATCCTTTTGGATTTTCTTCCCTCGTCGCGCATAAATATCAAGGTAAATCTCAAATAAATTCGAACGAGCCTTGTAAAATTCGTTTATCATTTTTCTTTTGATCCTCATGTCGTATGGACTCTTTGAAAAATAATGACAAGGTCGTGGAGGCTGTGGATCGATCGCTAGAAGTTTTTAATTCCAAAGTTCACTCGATAAGGTGTAAATTGTTTTCTGCTCATTCACACTTTCGACCCTTGATTTGGTATTTTTCCTATAATCCTTTGGTCTCATATAACTCAGATAAAATACTCAATTCAATACATGCACACCCTATGAATTATTTGTGAATTTAATCTTATAAACGTGTATAAACCATAAATAATTCAATCCGAATTTTTGAGGCTTCATATCTATTTTATTTGGACTCTATATGATCATATTAACCTGAGAAAAATGTTACTTCGAATTGTTAAGACCTAATATAATTATTTTCGATTTATTTATTTAACCGGATTAAGGAAAAATAAAGAAGAAAAAGAAATAAAATGGTAATCGAATTAGGGTTTGGATTTTAGGGTTTGTTCTTGTGAATTAAATGATGACTAAATGATGATATAATGATGTAGTAATGATTGGTATTTTAGGGTTAAGGATTTGTTAATAAAAAGGGGTTATCGATTTGAATAAAAATGTTTTGGGTGTGTTTTGTAACTTTTAAAACACAAGGGTTATTTTTAGAACTTAATTTGGATTGGGTATTATTCGAATAAAATATAAGTTGGGGGTGTCATGTGTAATTTTTATATTTTAAAGGATTAAAATGTTTAGTTTAATAAAATATAATTCGGTTTTGAAAATAATTAATTAGAGGGACTAAATATGTAATTTATGGAAACTTAGGGTTGATTTGAGTAATAAATTATATTCAGGGGTTATGTGTCATTTTGGTAATTTAATGGCTTAATATGTAATTATTGATAATTAAAGGTTGAAAATGTAAATTAAGGATTAAATATGTAACTTTGATAATTTGAGGGATCTATTGTGTAAATTATGGGAACTTAAAGGAACATTCGTATAACTTATTAAATTAAGTGCTAGTTGTGTAATTTTGATAAACCAAGGGTCTAATGTGTAATTATGGATATTATAAGGTTTAAAATGTAAATTATATAACTTAAGGGTGTAAAGTGTAAAATTAGGAAACTTGAGGGGCTGAATTTGTTAACTTGATAAATATGGATTCAAAACAGATTACTTGGGATATTTTCATATTTGAACTTTAACTTTGATATAATTACACTTAAAACCCTAATTTATGTAAAGTTGTCATAAGTAACCCTAAACTTTTGTGACTTGTTAAAATACACCCTAGAGCCATAATATGATTCAATGATGACTTAACCTAAATGACAATATGGAAAATCTTACTAATTATGGAAACTTTCTAATTATGGAAACCTCCTAAAAATAGAAACTTACCAAATTTGGAAACCTACTAAAAATGGAAAGTTACTTAAAATAGAAAGGTTTGTAATTCTTTGCTACCCCTCTAGGTGTGAAGAAGGAGAGGACCTGATCCTTTGCATCTTATTCATTTTGGTTTGTGCTTTGCTTGTGGAATAAGGTACAGATATTCTGCCCTTTTTAATAAGGTGCCTTCGACCTCTTGATTTCTGGTTTGAACCTATGATTTGAACCTTTGGCATTTGAACCTTTGACATATGAACCTTTGATATGAACCTTGAGATTTGGACTATGACTATATGAACCTTTGCTTTGATATGAACCTTTGACCTTTGACCCCAGTTTGATACCCGAGCCAAATATGTTTCCTAGCCATGAAGATAACATGGCCATGTCATTGATGCACCAGTGGCATGACTCTAGTGTACTCGAGTGATGTTGTACACCGTCCCCATTTTGATTTGATATGAGCTCAATATGATTTGTTTATGGCCAATATGATTTGTTTGGGGGGCGTATGGATGCATCCTAGATATGATATGATATGATATGATATGCTTTGATATGATATGATATGGTGACTGGGGCTGGGTGCAATCCACTCCTTTCACAAAATATGGGAGCTGATCACTCCAACTGGTACATGAGGACACCCCTCATATTATCGGCTTATTTGAGAGGCATCCCCTCTATATGATTATGATATGCTATGATATGATATGTTATGATATGGGCTCGTGGTGGATGACTGTCCTAACCTTTACTCTTGTACCTTATTGATATCTCTTTCATTATGCTTCGTTTGTTCGTTTCCGTTTATTATATATATCTGTTCACTGGGCTTTTAAAGCTCAGCCGCGTTTCTTTTCCCGCGGCAGGTATCTAAGCTAGGAGCTTTTGGATTATGCTATGGATGGGATGAGAGTTAGATGGAGCTTTGACCTTAGATGACCACCTTTATCTTATGACTTTGTTTTGGACATGGATTTCCTTTGTATTCGTATTTTGGATGTTTCTTTATCTTTCGAACTTATGAATTATTCAAGTCGTGTTGACTTGACTTTCTCTTATGTATTTTTTTAGACTTCCGCTGTGTATTTATGTATGCTTTGATTTGTCGCCATAATGTGATACTTCTACCCTTGTCGGGTTGGGGTGTTACAATTATGGTATCAGAGCCCAGGCTGCGACCTGTAGTACATAAGCATGGCCTGTGAGTCTTATGGACCCTAGGAATTGACCCTTAAGACTTAAGTTTTGACTGGTGAGGTTTTGGGTAGACATTAGGATTCTGTTTCGTCTTTCCTTTCGTGCCTATTTTTCCTATTTTGCTACCCGTTTTCGAAATCGTTCAGATGATGAATACGCGAACAGGTGCTGGTGGTGATACCCCTGATTTTCAGGCCATGATAGAAGAAGCTTTGGCCAACGCTCTTCCTAACTTGGTGACTCAGATCACCAACAATATTCAGAATGGGGCAGGTTCTTCCGGAGGTGGTGGTGCAGGTTCAGGTCCAAGTGGTGGTGGTGGAGGTGCTCCACCGGTTGGTATCCATGTTTGGATTGAGAGGTTTAACAAGCTCAAACCCCTCTCTTTCCGGTCAGCTGCCGTTCCCACTGAGGCAGAAGACTGGATTATCCACATGGAGAGGATGTTTAAAGTTTTGGGTTGTCCAGATGAGTTTAAGACGAGATTTGCTGCATTTAAGTTTGAAGGCGATGCACAGAGCTGGTGGACAGCTTATGCTCAGGCTCAGGAGCAGGGTTTTGAGGAGACTTGTACTTGGGAGGATTTTATGGGTATCTTTTATAAGCAGTACATTCCAGTGGCTGAACAGCAGCGATATGAGCGGGAGTATGGGAACATCCGTCAGGGGGACCGAGAGACGACTGTGGAGTTTATGCAGCGATTTATGAGGCTGGCCAGTTTTGTCGGGCCAGAGATTACGGGAGATGCTTACCGTCAGGCTAAGACATTTAAGTGGGCGTTAAAGAAATGGATATTGGACCGTATCGTGAATACGCATTATGATGATGTGGCTGCGGTTGCGAACGACGCTCGCAACATTGAGATGTTGCATAGTGATGGTAGTGGTTCTAATAAGCGTGATAGGGATGGTAACCGGGTGCATTTCAGAGGACAGAGTCAGCAGGGACAGGGTCAGGATTTCAGAGGTCGGCAGGACCAGGCATCCGAGCAGAGAGGTCGACAGGACCATAGGTATGATCAGCATGGTCGCCAGGACCGGGACTACAGTCAGAGGTGACAGGATTCTCGGGGCTATGATAGACAGGTTTCTGGGAGGAGTGGGTTCAATAACAACCCACGTCAGTATCGTGATCAGACTACTCGGGGTGCTCAGTCGGGTTATCAGACAGGTTCTTCTGGACAGAGGAGGACTAATGAAGTGTTACCTCCTCCACCGCTTTGTTCCACTTGTGGAAAGCCTCATCCGGGGCCATGCCACAAGGCTACCGGGGGTTGCTTTGCTTGTGGGTCTACTGCTCATCGGGTGAAGGACTGCCCACAGGGAAAACAGGTTGTTCCATCAGGTTCGGGTAGGCCAGCTCCTACTACTGGTCGGGTTTATTCTCTCACACGTGATCAGGCGGCAGGCACGTCAGGTACCATTACCGGTTATCTTTATATTGGAGATCGTATTGTTTTTGCTTTATTTGACACCGGTGCTACACATTCTATAATATCTAATACGCTTGCCAAGAAAATAAAAGTAACTCCAACACCATTGAATAATCTTATATCTATCTCTACTCCTATGAAAACCCAAGTCACCATCGATTGTGAATATGTGAATTGTCCGCTAAGATTTGATGATTGTGTTCGTCCGGCTAATCTACTCCCCCTTGATATGATTGATTTTGATATAATTTTGGGTATGGACTGGTTGTCTTTCCATAAGGCCACCATCGACTGTCATGCCAGAAGTGTAAGTTTTGGTGACATCCATCATCCGGACTTTGTTTATCACGGCTCTCAGCCTTTGAAATCTGTTAAACTTATTTCTGCTATGAAAGCGCGGACTCTAATCTCTCATGGTTGCCAAGGATTTTTGGCCTCTGTTAAAGATACGTCTTCTCAGGGACCTGATGTTAATAGTGTTCCCATTGTTCGGGAGTTCGCTGATGTCTTTCCCGAAGAGCTTCCTGGACTTCCTCCAACCAGAGAAGTTGAATTCAGTATTGATCTAGTTCCCGGTGCTGAGCCTATCTCTAAGGCTCCGTACCGAATGGCACCCATTGAATTGAAAGAATTAAAAGTACAGTTAGAGGAGCTATTGGAGAACGGTTTTATTCGTCCTAGTGTTTCTCCTTGGGGCGCTTCTGTGCTATTTGTGAAAAAGAAGGATGGTAGTATGCGCCTTTGCATTGATTACCGGGAGCTCAACCGCATTACTATCCGTAACCGCTATCCCCTTCCGCGCATCGACGATTTGTTTGACCAATTGCAAGGGGCAAAGCATTTCTCTAAGATTGATTTGAGATCGGGTTACCATCAGCTTCGTGTGAGGGAACAAGATGTTCCTAAGACTGCTTTTCGAACCCGCTATGGTCATTACGAATTCCTGGTTATGCCTTTCGGCTTGACCAATGCTCCGGCCGTTTTTATGGACCTTATGAATCGGGTGTTCCATGAGTTTCTCGATAAATTTGTCATTGTCTTCATCGATGATATTCTTGTCTATTCGAAATCTAAGGAGGAGCACGAACAGCATCTTCGGACTGTGTTGGAGATTCTTAGACAGAAGAAGTTGTACGCGAAGTTTTCTAAGTGTGAATTCTGGTTGAGTCAGGTCGCTTTTCTAGGTCACATTGTTTCTGCGGAAGGTATCACTATGGACCCAGCAAAGGTCGAGGCTATCACTAAATGGCCTAGACCTACAAATGTGACTGAGGTGAGAAGTTTTCTGGGACTCGCTGGTTATTATCGTCGTTTCGTTGAGGGTTTCTCGCGGCTGGCCTTGCCATTGACACAGTTGATGAGAAAAGGGGAGAAATTTGTATGGACTGAAGAGAGGGAAAACAGTTTTGAGGAGCTTAAGCAGAGATTAGTGTCGGCACCTATTTTGACTCTTCCGTCTGGTTCGGGTGGTTTCCAGATCTATAGTGATGCGTCTAAAAAGGGTTTGGGTTGCGTTTTAATGCAGCACGGAAAAGTCATCGCCTATGCTTCGAGGCAACTGAAGCCGTATGAAGAGAATTATTCGACACACGATTTGGAATTGGCTGCAGTGGTTTTCGCTCTTAAAATATGGCGGCATTATCTATACGGCGAGTCATGTGACATTTTCACCGACCACAAAAGCCTTAAATATATTTTCACGCAGAAGGAGCTCAATATGAGACAGAGGAGATGGTTGGAGCTCCTGAAAGATTACGACACCCACATCCAGTACCATCCCGGCAAGGCAAATGTTGTTGCCGATGCTCTTAGCCGGAAATCGGGTATGGTAGCTAGTCTAAATTTTGAGCCTCGGATTCTAAATGATTTGGAGATTCTTGATGTTGAGTTTTGTGTTCGGGGTTGTGACGGTTACTGGGCTAGCCTAAAGGTTGAGTCCAATCTCATCCTACGGATTAAAGAAGCCCAGAAAGATGACGGGGATACAACTATCATCCTCTTCATGTGGTATCTTATCCTTTCGATCAGATTCAGCCCGATATGTCTTTGTCTGAAGAGCCGGAAGCGGTTCTGGATCGCCAAGAGCGAGTTATGAGACGAAAAGTCATTCCGTTCGTTAAGATTCTTTGGCGGAACCACCCAGAGCGGGAAGCTACCTGGGAGACCGAGGAGTCTATTCGAGCTAGTTATCCTCATTTTGTATTCTGATCGGGTATGTCTCTATTTTGGATTTGTTCCATTTTCCTTCTACTTCTTTGCAAATTTCGAGGACGAAATTTTTCGTTTAGAGGGGAAGAGTTGTAAAACCCAGAAATTCTAAAACATGTAAAAAGACCAAAATGCCCCTACAATTTAAAACTTTGATAACTAAGCTTATAATGTACCATTTTGATCCCAAATCTTTGTAAACAAATAACATATGAAACAAAATAATTCTAAGGCACTTGTGACACATTAAAAATGTCATTTGGACACTTTAAAAACTCCTAGAACCGAATTTAAGTTAAATGTACAATTTAATTCTTTTAAATCATTTGAAAAATATGTTAAATATGGAAAATTCTCAATCAAGGCCCATGATTGATTTAGTCAATCAAAATTTCGAGATTATGGCCTCATTTCCCCCCCTCATTCGGCCATATCACATTATAATCTTTCCCTTATCATTTTCTTTAAACCGAACAAAGTAAAGAAACCCTAAACACACAAACAAATTCGCCCACCTTGCATCCGAGTTTTCCAGGCTTTGAACCAATTTTTCTTGTGATCTTTGGCATCTGGAGAAGGCTAGAAAAATACCCTTAAGAGTGTTCGTTGCATAGTTCGATCCTTGGTGAATTATTCTTGTCGCGAGTTTAGTTTTGAGGTAAACTCTCCCAAAATTCATTCGGCCCTCATAAAATCTTTTAGTCATTTTTCTCATGTCTCATATATCCCATAGGATTTGTGAAAAATAGATTGGAGGTCGTTCTTGGCTGGGTTCGATCCTTTTGGATTTTCTTCCCTCGTCGCGCATAAATATCAAGGTAAATCTCAAATAAATTCGAACGAGCCTTGTAAAATTCGTTTATCATTTTTCTTATGATCCTCATGTCGTATGGACTCTTTGAAAAATAATGACAAGGTTGTGGAGGCTGTGGATCGATCGCTAGAAGTTTTTTATTCCAAAGTTCACTCGATAAGGTGTAAATTGTTTTCTGCTCATTCACACGTTCGACCCTTGATTTGGTATTTTTCCTATAATCCTTTGGTCTCATATAACTCAGATAAAATACTCAATTCGATCCATGCACACCCTATGAATTATTTGTGAATTTAATCTTATAAACGTGTATAAAACCTAAATAATTCAATCCGAATTTTTGAGGCTTCATATCTATTTTATTTGGACTCTATATGATCATATTAACCTAAAAAAAATGTTACTTCGAATTGTTAAGACCTAATATAATTATTTTCGATTTATTTATTTAACCGGATTAAGGAAAAATAAAGAAGAAAAAGAAATAAAATGGTAATCGAATTAGGGTTTGGATTTTAGGGTTTGTTCTTGTGAATTAAATGATGACTAAATGATGATATAATGATGTAGTAATGATTGGTATTTTAGGGTTAAGGATTTGTTAATAAAAAGGGGTTATCGATTTGAATAAAAATGTTTTGGGTGTGTTTTGTAACTTTTAAAACTCAAGGGTTATTTTTAGAACTTAATTTGGATTGGGTATTATTCGAATAAAATATAAGTTGGGGGTGTCATGTGTAATTTTTATATTTTAAAGGATTAAAATGTTTAGTTTAATAAAATATAATTCGGTTTTGAAAATAATTAATTAGAGGGACTAAATATGTAATTTCTGGAAACTTAGGGTTGATTTGAGTAATAAATTATATTCAGGGGGTTATGTGTCATTTTGGTAATTTAATGGCTTAATATGTAATTATTGATAATTAAAGGTTGAAAATGTAAATTAAGGATTAAATATGTAACTTTGATAATTTGAGGGATCTATTGTGTAAATTATGGGAACTTAAAGGAACATTCGTATAACTTATTAAATTAAGTGCTAGTTGTGTAATTTTGATAAACTAAGGGTCTAATGTGTAATTATGGATATTATAAGGTTTAAAATGTAAATTATATAACTTAAGGGTGTAAAGTGTAAAATTGGGAAACTTGAGGGGCTGAATTTTTTAACTTGATAAATATGGATTCAAAACAGATTACTTGGGATATTTTCATATTTGAACTTTAACTTTGATATAATTACACTTAAAACCCTAATTTATGTAAAGTTGTCATAAGTAACCCTAAACTTTTGTGACTTGTTAAAATACACCCTAGAGCCATAATATGATTCAATGATAACTTAACCTAAATGACAATATGGAAAATCTTACTAATTATGGAAACTTTCTAATTATGGAAACTCCTAAAAATAGAAACTTACCAAATTTGGAAACCTACTAAAAATTGAAAGTTACTTAAAATAGAAAGGTTTGTAATTCTTTGCTACCCCTCTAGGTGTGAAGAAGGAGAGGACCTGATCCTTTGCATCTTATTCATTTTGGTTTGTGCTTTGCTTGTGGAATAAGGTACATATATTCTGCCCTTTTTAATAAGGTGCCTTTGACCTCTTGATTTCTGGTTTGAACCTATGATTTGAACCTTTGGCGTTTGAACCTTTGACATATGAACCTTTGATATGAACCTTGAGATTTGGACTATGACTATATGAACCTTTGCTTTGATATGAACCTTTGACCTTTGACCCCAGTTTGATACCCGAGCCAAATATGTTTCCTAGCCATGAAGGTAACATGGCCATGTCATTGATGCACCAGTGGCATGACTCTAGTGTACTCGAGTGATGTTGTACACCGTCCCCATTTTGATTTGATATGAGCTCAATATGATTTGTTTATGGCCAATATGATTTGTTTGGGGGGCGTATGGATGCATCCTAGATATGATATGATATGCTTTGATATGATATGATATGGTGACTGGGGCTGGGTGCAATCCACTCCTTTCACAAAATATGGGAGCTGATCACTCCAACTGGTACATGAGGACACCCCTCATATTATCGGCTTATTTGAGAGGCATCCCCTCTATATGATTATGATATGCTATGATATGATATGTTATGATATGGGCTCGTGGTGGATGACTGTCCTAACCTTTATTCTTGTACCTTATTGATATCTCTTTCATTATGCTTCGTTTGTTCGTTTCCGTTTATTATATATATCTGTTCACTGGGCTTTTAAAGCTCAGCCGCATTTCTTTTCCCGCGGCAGGTATCTAAGCTAGGAGCTTTTGGATTATGCTATGGATGGGATGAGAGTTAGATGGAGCTTTGACCTTAGATGACCACCTTTATCTTATGACTTTGTTTTGGACATGGATTTCCTTTGTATTCATATTTTGGATGTTTCTTTATCTTTTGAACTTATGAATTATTCAAGTCGTGTTGACTTGACTTTCTCTTATATATTTTTTTAGACTTCCGCTGTGTATTTATGTATGCTTTGATTTGTCGCCATAATGTGATACTTCTACCCTTGTCGGGTTGGGGTGTTACAGAGAGTACACTAAAGGTGTTAGGTCTGAGCATGGTGCTGCTCCCTCAAGGACTTTCAGTGGTGGGAGAGGTGTTTGTGATTCTGATTCAGACTCATTGACAGACTCAGTTTTACTTGGTTTATTAGTGAGTACAAGCATATCTTTGATAGCCTGACTTTCAGGTTGCAAGATTTTCCCAGTCTCAAAGTTAGGTAACTTACTGTCTGGGTTGTTTATTTCAACCCAGTCACTAGACTTGGGCTCCATTTCTTGTTCAAAAGATATGCCAGCTGGTATAAAAGCCTTTTCACTATGACTCTCACTAAGGGATTTAGTGAGTTGATCTTCTCCTATGATTTTCTTTTTAGAACTAGGAATAAGACTAACAGTTTCATAGACTTTAGGATTCTTTGTTGTCCAGCTTTCAATGACAGTCTTTTCTTTGTTGAGTTCAGTTTGAAGAGCTTGGTTTTGTTTCAAAATTTCAGTGTTTTGAGTTTGAAGTGTAATAGCTTCTAGCTTGGCTTGTTTTAAGACAAGCAGTTCATCTCTACATTTATTTAATTCTTGAATAAGTTTATTGTATTTTGAATTTGCTCTTCAACAAACTTAAGATCAACATTTATGTAATTCAAGTAAGATTGCCAGTCAGAATCATCATCCAAAGATAGTAAAATATTTACCTTCTTCATGGTGATGTTAACCCACTCTCCATTTTTTGCATGGCTTTTTCCAACAGCCAGCTGGTCATTATCTGAAAGTGCCATCAGTGTACTGACTCTTACTTCTTCATCATCTGAGGAGACATCTTCTTCATCCTAGTCATAGGCTTCAGCCACAAGTACCTTGTTCTTTGTTTGAATAGGTTTAGTGGTTTGAGCAGCCTGAGATATTGAGGGAGTGGCCTCAAGGAGAGCAAGTTTAGCTTTAGCTTTTCTATACTTAGCTTCAAAGTCTTTTTGACCATTTTGAACAGTTTTGTTTTGAAAATGTTGAGTAGACTGAAGCATTTTTGGTTGAAACTTGCTAGTTCCTTAAGAAGAACTATTACTAGAGAATTTATATGAGGGTTCTGAGATGGTTTTAGAAAAACAGTCTTTTGCAAAATGACCCTTTTTACCACATTTGAAATATTCAGTGGTTTCATTTGCTTTTCCTTTAGAAAAGTTTGACTGATTTCTTTTAATAAAACGTTTGGAGTTAGCAAGGAGTGCCATTTCTTGAAATTCTGTGTGCAAGTCATTTAGGTACTCCTCACTGGTTCTCTCATCAGCCTCATCATCAGAATTCTCTTGGAAATCCTGCACAACACCATTAGAATAAAAGACAATAGATATGGGTATGGTTGTCAGGGCCTTTTTGGTCTCAAGAGCTTTCTTTGAGTCTGGGTATCTCCTAGAGATTAAGTTGTCCTCATAGACAAACTTCCCGTAGATCTCAGGGAGCTCAAGGTTTTGAATGTGGTTAGCATTCTTGAGGCCCTGAGAGAAGTTTAACCACTTCTCAAGGAGACTGTTGACAAAGCCAACATTGATTTCATACTTAGACAAGACTACACCATCATTTGATAGTTCATTGATTAAGGTTTTGTATCTTGTATAGGTCTGAGAGAGACTTTCAGAGTCTTTAGCCCTGAAAGTGTTATACTCAAGTTTCAGGTCCATAATCCTGTTTTCCTTGATATCTGAGGGACCCTCAAAGCTATAAACCAAGTCAAGCCAAGTTTGTTTGGCTGTTGTACAGCTAATGACTGATTTCATTTTATCGTCAGGAAGACATGATATAATGATGCTTTTCAGGCGTTGGTCTTGGTTAACCACCCTTCTCTCATCAATAGTCCACTGAGCTTCAGGTTTAGGTAACCCTTCAGCTGTCTTAGGGACAAAGGGACCTTCATTGATACATGTGATGTAGTATGGTTCCATACCAGTCAAGTAGGAAAGCATACACTTTTTCCACTTGCTAAATTTACCAGCTTCTAGTCTAGGAGCAACAGCTGAATAGCTTCCTCCCTTTTTGTCAACTAGCTGAGGTACATTACTTTCAGCCATGGTAGGATCTTGGTTTTAAAAAACTTTTTAGCACTCTTTAGTTTTTGAAAAGTTTTATAAACCAGAGGCTCTGATACCACTTGTTGTTCCCGTTACACAATTAGAATTAACTACAAAGTTAAGCTAACTGTGTTCCATGACTTAGTAATGTATTGATTAACTAAACAAATAAGTAAAACGTAAATGATAAAGACAAGAGTTTTTCAACGTTTAAATTCTTATTAGAAGTTAATCAAAAGAATCTATACCCAAGTGTTTGCGGAAAAAACACTTGGGATTGAAATGACAAGTATGGTATGTCTCATCTCTAAACTTAAGCTAAGCTTAAGTGGCAACTATAAGGAACCACTGAGCTATCTCAGGGACAAGGTTGTTCTTTGGAGGAGTAAAAGTGGTTTGTGAATGTCTAAGCATTAATTGAACAAACTTGTCTACTTTTACTCCCTTATGCTCCTATTTATAGACAAGTAAAAAAAAGAGCAACCATTAATTACAAGACAAAAGCTGACCTAAACTAATCAGGACAAAATACTAATGTATTTTGTCACTGTTACAAGAACCTATTTTGGGTATAGGACAATAGTGCTTTCTGAGTAGCAGTGATGACACTGTTCTTGTTATGAAGCCTTTCAGGGAAAGTTTGACTTCAGCCTGATAAGGACTTCTCCTTATCTCTTCAAACCTTTCCCGCCTTGTCCCGCCTTTCTTTCAGTCTTCAAGTTCTTCAGTCTTGGTCTTCAGTCTTCATTCTTCATAGTTGTTGAGGAGACTGGGGTTCAGTGAGTTATTGTCATCACTACTGAACCCATTATCTTCTTCTTTGGCTTAGGTGCCATTCAGGGAGTTCCGCCTCACTGAATGGTGAATCCTTCTTCTTAGACTCGTCCTAGGCATCATGAAGATAACTCACTGAGTGACTGTTCACTCAGTGACCTGAGAGCATTCATGGATATATGACACTTGGGCTAATTTGTATTCAAATCCTAGTTTAAGGACACTTGGGTACTGAATGGACCCAACAAATATAATCTATTGTTACGTTATTGAATGCTTTTGGCTCCCCGCTAAGCAATGATGATGTTGTTACTTATGCTATTAATGACTTAAGTGATAAATTTTTCTTGATAAATTTGCTTTGTTTGCTGAATTACGGGACAGTTTGAGTGTCCATTCCCCTCCCGCTTCAACTGCGGGGGGCTGGTAGTATAACTATATTAAAATAAGACTTGTATTTGTATTAGTATTGGTTTAGCCTAAACTCAAGTAATAGGCTTAGTTCTTAGTATATATATTGGGTTATATGTAATCACAATTATTATGAATGAATGAATATCTCATGTTAACAAAGACAAAAAGAAAAAAAAAAAGTAATTTGATCCAAGTTGGTCCTTTATTATAAAGTGTTTCCATGTAAATTAAAATTCATCACTTTTTGGAGGCATCTTATTCTCCTCATTTTGTCAATTTATGAAATTTTAACTTCTTTTATTTGACATACCAAACAAAAAATTTAGATAAATTTAAATGCAATTGCCATTAAATCCCCCCAATATGCCCCAACCAAACGTACTCTTAGTCTTTTATAAGAACTTTATGCATATGCTTTTAGTTAGTTGAAGATGAGTTAATATGCTAAACTAAAAAATTTTGTGTTGACAATAGTTTTAGAAAACTAGTACTAGTCTTTGGTAAGAATTGAATTGTCAAAACAAAACTTTTAAACAAAAATACACCGTCGGTCCCTAAACATTTCAGAAAGCATCGCCAAGGCTCGAAACTTGGGAAAATCGTCACCGTGAGTCCAAACCTTGGGTTTTTGAGGCCGATTGCGTCCCTTGCCCCGTAATGCTCAGGTCAAAGAATTATTGGTGAGGGCAAAATCGTCTTTCACTCTAGCATCCTATTTCAAGCCGTTGTACAGTGTTCCAGTTCCCTATATTACTTTGAGCCACAATTGTATCGTCACTTATTGTAACAACTCGTAATTTCAGGTCATTTTCCAAACCTTGACAATTTACTATTTATGAGTTACTATTCATCAATCACTATTCACCATTCACTATTCATCATTTTTGAAGTCAGTTTGAGACTTTGAGAAGTCGTCAAAAATTTTATTATTCATGTGACACTATTCATTCTCGGAGGGAAATCACTATTCATGGGCATCATTCATCATGTCATAAACTTGGTTTACGGATATTCAAATGCTTGTAACCAGTTAGGTTTAGCTGCGTATTCATGCATCATCAGTAAAGACACATCATACAGACTAGGGTAGTCTGCATATCATCAGTAACATCATTATCATATCAGTTCATGCATAGGTTTGTGTGATTTTCATTAACGTATGCTTAATTGTTTAATTAACGTTACCACTCAGTCATTTCTACTAACATTATACCCAATACTCCCGACAATGATCCTAACACATTTTCAAACTAATTTTAATGATATAGAGATTATATTATTACTTTTGTAACACCCCAACCCGATAAGGGTAGAAGTATTACGTTATGGTGACATATCAAAGCAAACATAAGCATAAGGCTTAAATAATACAAATGAACTTCACAGGTTACAAAGGGAAAATCTGAAACTACAAGGTTACAAATGAGAATTTCAATAAATACTAAGTCTAAAATATAACCACTTCTAGCCATCTCTAATCCAGAATAGCTATCAAGGTGTAGTCTTCTAAGTCCAAAGTACTCTCCACTCATAACCCAGCTTCCATCTAAAACCTGCCGCATGGAAAGAAATGCGGCTGAGCTTAAAAAGCCCAGTGAACAGATATAGATAACATAACATAACGGTAAATAAGCATAAGCAACGAAGGAATAAGCATACAAAACGAAAGAATAAACATGAAAGTCATACGAATTCAAAGGAGAACTAAGAATCAAGAATGCATGAGAACTGAGTAATAATGAATCGAGAGAAAATGAAATAATGGAAAGGTTCATATAAGGATGTGCCATAGGAACTCCATACATACATAATCCGTCAAATCATACTTAAAGCCAAACAAGTGTACGAAGAGGGGAGACCTCTAAGTACTAAAAGTGTGAGAAGGAGTGTAAGGCACACACCACCTGGTCACCATACATACACATACATAAACCTAGGATGCATCCATACGCTCCCTAACAAAATATGAATGCCAGTACTGGACTGGTCACACATATATAAAGTTGGCCAATAGTGTACACAAAATCATATCATATCATAAGGGGGAACGCCGTAGATCTATCACACATCTACGTGAGTGTCATGTCTAGGGTGCCATCCAAGACATGGTCATGGTACCTCCACAACTAGTTAAGCTCAGGCACAGATCTATCATATCATAGCATACAACAATAACATACTAGCATGGAAAAACATAAGCATAGTATAGCATAGACATTTAGATAAATGTCAGAATGAATCAATAAGAATGACAATCATACAACGAAAGTCACGAGTCAAATAAGGGAATCATATCAGGCATAGGATCTCAAAGGTTCATAATCAAGGTTCGAAATCAAATGGTTCATAGCAAGGTTCAATTCAAAGGTTTCTATCAAATGTTCATTTAAAGAAATCTTTTAATAATGGTTTTCATAAAAATGATCTTTAGAACGGTTTTCATAAAGGTAGTCTTTAAAAGTAGTTTTCATAAAAGTTAGCAAGATTCTATATAAAAATGGTAGCGCATCATGCTCATAACATTGTTTTAAAAATGATTTTTCTCAAAACATTTCCATGATACAATTAAGAAAGGTTTTCACATCCAGTTACAATATCAAATGAACCTTCAAAGCATCAAGTGATTTGAATACTCATGTCATAGGGTAACGAATAAATTATGCCAAGTATCATATCACAAGGGTCATAATGAATGAATGTCAAATGGATCATCATAACAACGAAGCATATCAAATGAATGAATCAAAGTACAGGGGATCATAGCAATGGCTTAAGGGGATCATATCAGAATAACGAATTAATAATCAAGATCGAGTCATGAGGATGAAAGCACCCTTACTGAAAAAGGGTAGAATATCCGTACCTTAGACCGCAAGTGAATACACAACTAGAAAGAAAAGATCGGAAGTAAACTCCATCTTCAGCGAATCTACACGAATTTATGATCGTCTGATTAATAACTTATTTTAAATCAGATTACTTATTTTAGTCGGCTCTTCCATTTTAAGTAATCTTCTATTTTAGGCAGGTTTCCCGAATTAGTAAGTTTCCATAATTAGTAGGTTTCCATATTTAGAAACATTAGTCATAAATATTCAAGTTTATCCCTTAATCAATTTGAGGTAGCAATGCGACTATATTAATAGTTTAAGGTTCATAACGTAGCTTTCATAAGTGTTAGGGTTCATTATGCAAATACAATAGGTTTAGGGATCATAGTGTCATTATGGTAAGATTAGGGTATGAAATGTAATTATCACACCTATGTGATCCCATATAATACGCCCCACTACAACATTTAACAGATTCTCATTTCACTTTCATATAATATCATAAGTTTTATATATGTTCGACACCACTTAACTTGACCGACACTAAAATCCACAACGTCATACAGCAATGATATAATAGAGTCCAGTTTCCATGCATAAACAACCATCTCATACCATGATTTCACATAAATAAATATGTATGCCCATCTTTATTTTCTTAGGTTTATTTCCTGATCTTAAGGTCGAAATATTAGCGGTCATATTATGATCTAGATGACTCTGTCAAAAGCGCATATAACCAACACCTTAAACCCAAAATAGATAGCACACGTTTTATATCTTTTAATATGTTCTATACTTCATTCATATATGATCAGTATATTAGTATACATGCTCCATCTTTCTTCATATATGATTAGTATATTATTCAACATGTTCTAATAAGTGTACATATTTCTATCTTCCTTCATATATGATCAGTATATCATCTTAAAAATAGTTTCACATGCATGGACCGAATATATTAAGTTATCATGCACCTAAAATCTTCGAAGAGTATACCTCTACGACAGTCGAGAAGAAGCTGAGATCAAATCGAACCCGAATGATCAACGAACTTGATCGTCACTCGAACACGAACTTGACCCTCCAAAGTATGAGACCAAAACAACCAGTCTGTCACAAACCAAAACTTTACTCGACACCATGATTCAACGGCATAAGATTTGAGATGAAACAAGAACACAAATGTGAAGGTACAACTAGACACGATCGAACCTATAACTCATTCACACTCGAATTCCAACCCATACATATTATGAATGGTTGAACCCCGAACGCAGCCCTATCAACACTCGAGTAGTTGTGACTCAAACTCGAACACGAACACAAACACAACTCCAACCTGATCGACAAGTCTTGATTTTGAACCCAAAGATTAACCCAACCCTTTTCACGTTCAAAGTCGATCCACCTCGCTACGACCCGTATCCGAACTCGATAAGCACTCACATGTGGACGTTAATGTTAAGCGTAACTGTGTTGTGTGATGGTAGGGCAATCTTGTATGGATGTGGGTAAAATAAACACGTGACCATGCATATCGTATGGTTCTTTTTTTCTTGTTGTTGCTGTTTGAGTTTCTTGGGGAAGAAAGCATAGGGACGAAAAATAAGGTCATATCTTTAAAAAAAAGAAATACGTGTGTTTTTATTTTCAATGATCACGCATGGAAGTAATTGAGTGGGTTGTATGTTGTTTTCAATATTCACAAATGGAAACAAATGAAAAAAAAATGGTGTGTATCGTTTAAAGAAAAATAAATGAGGCAAGTACCCTAATTAGTGCAAGTCGTGTGATGAGAGGGTGATTTGAAGGTGATTGAGCAGTAAATTATGGGTTTGATTTCTAGTGATTATGCCATAGTCAAAGGTGATTAGGAGAGGGATGTTATCACATAATGTTTCCATATTTCGTATTCGAATATGTGTGCACATGATTTATTAAATCGGCCCAATGAATAACCTTTTAACGTGCCATACTTTTAATTATAAGGTTCACCTATCATTTCGTATTTTACTTTAGGTTATATGTTCATATCGTGTGATCTCGAGTCATAACACGTTATATAACTCAAGTTTTAATTTATAGCGTATTTCATAAGTTCTTAAAATTTCAAAATTAGAGGGTATTTTGGTCATTTCAGATTGTGGTAATTTTGGGGTTTTACAATTCTTCCCTTCTAAAAGAAAATTTTCGTCCTCGAAAATTGAAGTGAAACGAAACGGAACACAATGGACAGTGTACAGAAATGTGAAAGACTTGCTTCTCATGACTCAATCTTGTTGATCAAAATAGCTTCGGCTTTCTCAGAAAGACATACCATACTGAATCCAGATCAAAGGATACTATACCAAACGTAACAGATGATAATCGTATTCTCTCGGGAGAGATACAGGGAATACATAGGATTTTGACGGATATGCCGTCCATAGAATTTGATTATACAAATCAGATGAGAACGTACAGAAAACAGATTGTTTGATATCATCAAACGGCAGAAGGCCCTACAACAGAACCTAAGATTCTTATCGGAAATATAGAGGTCAGCAAACGCGTGTTGAGAATCCAAACGTATCAAATCGTATAACGGTGAAAGCAGATTAAGCGTATAGGTGGAACGAACCTAAAGTCTCACTAATGCAGATAATCTCAAACGGTTATCAGAAATTCTAAGGCTCTTAAGGCACTTCTCGAAATATCCTATGATCACAATAAGTGCATGTTATATGATGTAAGTATTATCACGTTGATCAGGCGTCATAATACTAGCATCATATAAATATGCCCCCATGATGGTCATACTTTATCTCAAGTTGTGAGCAAAGCAACTTATCTTAACCACCTACCAGTCCTTCTACCTTTGGTCTGAATCAATCATCATGATGAAATCAAAATCGGAGAAACAGAACGTACAAATAGCGTAACGGAATTAGTAAGCATCAAATGAAGTTCGTCATCAAAAGCGTCAGGTCTTCCACAATTCATCATAGTTCTCATAACAAAACCATCATCCAACAAACGCATAACGAACACAGAACGGAATTTCTAATAGGGAACATAACTCATTCAAAGGATCTTATCATCAGGTAACGGAAATTTAAATAGGTTAAGAGGAAGTGAATTACGTCATCGATAGCTTCATCCTTTACAGAATTAACTCTTCCAAACCCAAACGTTTGCTTCAAAATTCATCCATTCAATATACATGATTTCAAATCTCTTCCATTTCCAAGTAGTCTGTCTACGTCTGTCCATATGATCATAGGGTGGAAAGGAATTATAAACTTGAGTCTGGTCCCTCAAGCCTTCGGCACCTCTTCTGGACACTGTGGTGTGGTAACGTGAATTTCTTCTTATATGCTTCTTTCATGGTAATGCCTGTCACGAACATCTTCTACTACCCTTCTACAAGGTTTCTGACTCTGACAACGGTCTTCAATCTTGGTCCTTTCTGTGGAAAACTCTGTCATCGCAAGATACCTGGTAGTGCTGTCTGCAACAATCTCTGAATGCCAATCAAACCTATTCTTCCAGAGCACAGGGGTCATTCTACTTAATACGAAAATGATCTACATATTCCTCTTTCGTCTCTGAGCAGAAACACACTGTCATATTATGAAAATTGTCCAAAGACTCGCGAAAACATGATTCTATTAGCCAATACAATTTGCATCCTTTAAGACTCATAATGATCACAACGAGTACGAAGGCCGCTTCAGGAATCGTCTTAGGGAAACTTCATATCTACTTCACATTACTTATCTTCTTCTTCACGAATAAAACTGAAATGCTTCACGGAGGTTACTCTCAGTTAGGTTGTTTCTTCTGTCCTTCAAACCTAATGAGACCATCTGATATGGAGTTTTCAAAGGTAGGCCAAATCGATCATTGATACGCGGAAATGGATAATGATTTCGGTTAGCGATACGGTTAAGTTCACGATAGTCGATACGCCGCCGCATAATTCTCTCTTTCTTCTTCATGAGCCAACAGGAAAATCCCAGTATAAACACTAGGGTGAAGAAAATCATATTTCATCAGTTCCTTTAATCTCTCAACTTCTATGGCATCATGGTTTCATCAACTGAGATCAATTCGATGCCAACTCTACTTCCCAAGCTGGAGGGAATACCAAGAGGTTCATCAGAGAACATCGGAAAATTTTCGTACAACAAAATACTTCCAATGCCAGAGCTTCCAAGGGTGGATACTAATAGGTGTCAGGAGAAACTTGACAATCAAATGAGATCGGAGTCTGTACTTCCATAGCAAACATTAATCTTAACAGATTTAAGTGGTTGAGAGTCATCATAACAAAAGTAGGGTGAAGCAGATTGTTAAAAGTCACATTTCAGATACGGTAGTCTATGGTAGCTTTACGAAGAGCCATCCAATCCATAACCAAAAGACCTTAGGGTCAATTATATCAAGAGTAAACAGATCCGTAGAACGAATACGGTCGTTAAACCAGATGGATAGTTCATATATCAGAGTCAAGTACATGGTTTATCAAGTGTTGAGATAGATAAGCGAACAGTTCAAGGTGTTGAAATCTTGTTTAGCTTTTTAGCATAAGGGGCATGTAGGGTGTGTATCATTGGTAATACGAACATCGTATAACTGTCGAAAGTGAGATGTATGGAATATTAGTTATCAGCATCATCATGTTCAGTTAACAATTTCGTACTGAGATAGTATTTACATCATATCCTTCCAAAGGAAACTGGTTGGCAAGCAAGATTCATCTTTCAAAGGGCGGGAAGTAAAACTTCCTATATCCATAGTTAATAATCACCATAGTTCTCATGGGAGTAGTAATGGATTTTGCAGAGTTAAGTAGTATCAGATGATACATTTATATCCAGCATAGGCAATGAATTCATAGAATGTGTCAAACATATTATGGTCAAATAACCTTCGGGATGGTCGGAAAAGTATCAACCTGTTTATCAAACAGATCGGAATTGGGGATCAAAATCAGAAGGTAAATCTTAAATGGTGTAAGGTATCCATGTAGTTCCCGAGGTATTCCAATCTTACTTGGTTACTAAACTTAGGTTGCAAAACTTTATAGCTTCTGAGACAAATGTTCTTACAAGGCATATCTAAAGGCAGAGGCACGAATCAGAGTGATGCGGAAGCAATGCTACTTACATAGATGTCCTAGTCTACCCATTCCTCACCGGTAATAACTTAAGTTCCTATGGGGAAATCCTAAAGCAAATTTTCAAAGGTTGTCTTATGAGCGCCTACAGTGGAAACTTAATGATCCAAACTTCACAGGTCAAGGGTAAACGTATTACAAGTCGCAGCCTGGTCTCTGATACCATAATTGTAACACCCCAACCCGATAAGGGTAGAAGTATTACGTTATGGTGACATATCAAAGCAAACATAAGCATAAGGCTTAAATAATACAAATGAACTTCACAGGTTACAAAGGGAAAATATGAAACTACAAGGTTACAAATGAGAATTTCAATAAATACTAAGTCTAAAATATAACCACTTCTAGCCATCTCTAATCCAGAATAGCTATCAAGGTGTAGTCTTCTAAGTCCAAAGTACTCTCCACTCATAACCCAGCTTCCATCTAAAACCTGCCGCATGGAAAGAAATGCGGCTGAGCTTAAAAAGCCCAGTGAACAGATATAGATAACATAACATAACGGTAAATAAGCATAAGCAACGAAGGAATAAGCATACAAAACAAAAGCATAAACACGAAAGTCATATGAATTCAAAGGAGAACTAAGAATCAAGAATGCATGAGAACTGAGTAATAATGAATTGAGAGAAAATGAAATAATGGAAAGGTTCATATAAGGATGTGCCATAGGAACTCCATACATACATAATCCGTCAAATCATACTTAAAGCCATACAAGTGTACGAAGAGGGGAGACCTCTAAGTACTAAAAGTGTGAGAAGGAGTGTAAGGCACACACCACCTGGTCACCATACATACACATACATAAACCTAGGATGCATCCATACGCTCCCTAACAAAATATGAATGCCAGTACTTGACTAGTCACGCATATATAAAGTTGGCCAATAGTGTACACAAAAACATATCATATCATAAGGGGGAACGCCGTAGATCTATCACACCTCTACGGGATTGTCATGTCTAGGGTGCCATTCAAGACATGGTCATGGTACCTCCACAACTAGTTAAGCTCAGACACAGATCTATCATATCATAGCATACAACAATAACATACTAGCATGGAAAAACATAAGCATAGTATAGCAGAGACATTTAGATAAATGTCAGAATGACAATCATACAACGAAAGTCAAGAGTCAAATAAGGGAATCATATCAGGCATAGGATCTCGAAGGTTCATAATCAAGTTTCGAAATCAAATGGTTCATAGCAAGTGTAACACCCCGACCCGCCAAGGTCAAGATATCACATTATGTTGTCATACAAAGCATACATAAACGCATGCGGAAGTCTTTAATAAATAACTAGGCCTTGAACATCAAGTCTAGTATCAAAGATAATCCCAACGCATAATGGGTTAACCATACAAAACCAAAGAAAAATAATATTCGAAGTGCGAAAATAATGAAATGTCCGAAACAATGGACTACAAATGATAAACAAAATGGGTCTCTCAATAATCTACTCTCTCATCCCCATGCCCGTCGTCCTGCTTATTACCTGCCGCATAAGATAGAAAACATGCGGCTGAGCTTAAGAAGCCCAGTGAACGGATATATACAAATAACAATTCATAAGGGTAAATAAGCATAAGCAACGAAGGAAAGAAAGATACGAAAGCATAATCATAAGTCATACGAATCAAAGCATATCAAAAGATAAGAGTGCATGAGAACTGAATAAGAACTGAATATAAGAACGAAATGGAAATAAATAAAATGTCATATAAGGATGTGCCATATGAACTCCAAACAAATTCCGTCAAATCATATCATATCATATCATATTAGTGCACGAAGAGGGGAGACCTCTAAGTACTAATCCAAAAGTGTGAAAAGGGGTGCAAGGCACACACCACCTGGTCACCAAATCATATACATATCAAAATGTCCTAGGATGCATCCATATGCTCCCATCAAAAAGTATGTATGCCAGTACTAGACTGGGCACACACACACGGAAATGGCTAATAGTGATCACAAATCATATCATATCAAAAGGGGAACGCCGTAGATCTATCACACCTCTACAGGAGTGTCATGCATAGGGTGCCATCCTAAACATGGTCCTAGTACCTCTAGAACTAGGTAAGCTCAGGCACGGAATATCATATCATACCAAATCATAATCAAAGCATAGCAAGAGAAACGAAAGTGTATCTCAACAAAGCATGGCAAACAAATAATCATATCATAGCAGAGACATATAAAATAAATGTCAGAATGAATCATATAGGATTGGCAGTCATACAATGAGAGCCAAGAATCAAACAAAAGGGAATCATAGCAGTCATCGGATCATAAGAAATATCCCTAGTGAAAAGGGAAAGCATATATCTACGAAGCAAAGTGTCCTAGAGTAAGACAGAATATCCGTGCCTTAACGAAATACGCAAGCAAAGAAATGAAAAGCAAATCAAGTAGGAGATCACTCCCTCTTCACCCGATCTACAAATAATCACAAGTTCTCTTATAAGTTCATATAATCATAGGGTTTCATTTTAGTTCTCCTTCCATGTTAAGTAACTTTGATTATTAACATTCTCGTATGTCAAATTAAAGTATTATAGACGATCATATTCGTAGTTTAAGGTTCATAATGTCTTTTACAAAAATTTAGGGTTCGTAATGTAGTTTCCATGCTTTTAGGGTTTATTATGTAATTATCACAAGTTTAGGGATTAATATGCAATTCTCATAATATTAGGGTGTAAAATGTAATTACTATAAAGTTACAGGTGTTCACAAGTTAGGTCCTTTAGTTTTAAAAGAATGACGATTTAAACCTTTAAGTTTATAAAATAAACACAAAACACCTTTTAATTACCTTTTTAACCTTTTTATAATTTCTCACAGTTTTATATACGAAATTGTTAGGTTTTCAATAAATTGTAAACCGTATAAGAACTCAGTAATAAAATTCTCAAAAATTCCCAGAGATGCTAAAATGTCTATAGTATTTTATCAAAATTTTCCAGATTTTATTAAGTAACATAGGTACGTATTAAAAATAAATTTTTTCAACATGTTCTAAAATCGTATCTGATGGAACACTCGAAAATTTCATACCTTTTTACCCATCCAAATAAATTCAAAAAAATCTATAAAAATTCCAGGAAGTAATAGACATCCTAAAGATTACCCATTTCAAAGGAAACCTTCTAACTCGACACGGTTTGAAAATTAAAAATCATAAACCCGGACTAATTTTCCAGACTCACAAATCCGATCAGACACATAATTTTCTAAAAATCAAAAAGTAACCTTCCAGGCCTCTAAAAATTACAAACTAAATTTTCCCAGGTATCCATTTCATTGAACTTAGTTTTAGACTCTTAAAACACCCAAAAATTCGATTCCATCATTTAGTTATAGCCGGTTAAAGTCGAATAAAAATCCAGCTCAGAAGCAGTTATCACAGAACCATGTTTATCTTAGGGTTTTCGTCATTCCATTCATTAGTTCTTGACACCAAACGATTTTAGGTGAGTCCATAACATATTTAGGTCATTTAAAACAGGTCTTAACACAATCAAGTCGAATAATTTCACCATAAAACCCTGGTTCGATTCATACATAACAGTTTTTAGGGTTTTCATAACTTATTATTTTATGTGACATTTTATGTGGTTAATTCGACTAGAACAAAAAAAGAAAACAAGAACAAGGATCGAATAAGGTATGTTATACAATACCCTCGTAGACCACGAAGAACACGAACACAACAAAATCAAAAACACCACAAGAATGGTCTTCTCTTCCTCCTCCTTTGGTCGATCGGCAGCAGCAAACAAAAGGGCAAAAGACACATGTTTTTTATTAGTTTTTGATTCACAAATTCGTATGGATTAACATATGTGTTACACGGTTACCTTGTGATGGATGAGGCACCAATTAAGGACAAGATTCAATGCTTCTCTTGGGTTCCTTTGGATCGACACAGCAGCACAAGAGGAGAGGGCCGAAATTTTGTTGAGAGGATTTTAGGGTTTTGTTATTTTTTTGTGAAGATCGGTATATGGAATTTGAAGAAGGCCGAATATTTGGTTTGGTATTTAGGGAATGTATCAATCACCTTAATGGCTAATTACCTATTATGCAAATCAAGAACTTGGTCTCAATTGTGGTCAAGGGGGGGGGGGCGGCATATATGTATGTTCTTTTTTTTTTTTTTTTGTACCACATATGTTGTAATGTAAGGTTTTTAGTTAAATTGGAACTTAGGTTAAGTGTACTTAACATTACTTGTATAGTTTTTATATGTTCTCAAAATTTTAAATTCGAGGGTATTTTTGTCATTCCGGATTATATTAGTTTTGGGGTTTTACAACTCTTCCCCTCTAAAAAAAATTTTCGTCCTTGAAAATTGAAATGCGAAATCGAAATGAAAATGCAATCAAAGCAATACGATGAAACGTACCAAGTCAAAAAGAGAAATTCGGATAATCGGATTGTATCGAATCTTCGGTTTCCCAAGTAGCCTCGCTCTCAGGATGGTTCTTCCAAAAAATCTTTACGAACGGAATGGTTTTAGTTCTCATGACTCTTTCCTGACGCTCCAAAATGGCCTCAGGTTCTTCACTATAAGAAAGGTCTTCCCGAATCTGATCGAACGGGCAAGACACAACGTGAAGCGGATGATAATTATACCCACGAAGAAGTGACACATGGAATACGTTATGCACGTGCGATAACTGGGGAGGTAGCGCCAAACGATAAGATACCTCACCAACACGATCAAGAATCTCAAACGGACCAATATAGCGCGGACTAAGCTTCCCTTTCATACCGAAACGCTTAACACCTCGAAAAGGCGAAACCTTCAAGAAAACACGATCACCAGAATTAAACATAACATCACGACGATGACGATCAGCATAGCTCTTCTGCCTAGCACGAGCTTCCTTCAACTTCTCTCTGGCTACAGCCACTTTCTCATTAGTAATCCTAATCATTTCAGGTCCATCAATGAGTCGTTCTCCGACCTCATTCCAACAAACCGGCGCCCTACACTTACGCCCATATAACATCTCAAACGGAGCCATCCGAATACTCGCGTGCCAACTATTATTGTAGGCAAACTCCACTAAACACAAGTAATCATCCCAGTGGCCTGTCCACTCTAAAGCACAAGACCTCAACATATCCTCCAATGTCTGAATCGTCCGCTCCGACTGCCCATCGGTCTGAGGATGAAATGCCGTACTGAATTTAAGCCGTGCACCCCAAACTTTATGTAACCCTTTCCAGAAACAAGACGTAAAACGAGGATCACGATCGAACACAATAGAAGACGGCATACCATGCAATCGAACAATTTCCTGCTGGAAGATCTGGGCCAAACGACCCACAGAATAATCAATACGAATGGGAAGAAAATGCGCAGATTTGGTCAAACGATCAACAACAACCCAAATCGCGTCATGCTTCCAAAGAGTACGAGGTAAACCGGTAACGAAGTCCATAGATATCTCATCCCATTTCCACGTAGGAATATCAAGAGGTTGCAAAAGACCACTTGCGCGCTGATGTTCAATCTTAACTTGCTGACAAGTCATACATCTAGCCACATGCAAAGCCACATCCTGCTTCATCCCATTCCACCAAAAATGTTGCTTCAGATCATGATACATCTTAGTCGAACCCGGATGAATAGAAAACGGAGAACTATGTGCCTCAGAAAGCACAGCGTCACGAAGAGTAGAATCATCTGGAATACATAGACGATCACCAAACCAAACAATACCATCTGCATCCACACGAAAATCTGACTGCTTACCATCCTCAATATTCTGCACAATAGCCCATAAGTCACCATCATCTTTCTATGCTTCCTTAATCCTCAACATCAAATCAGACTCCACCTTCAAGCTAGCCCAAAAACCATCACGACCCCGAACACACAACTCAACCTCCATAAGCTCTAAGTCATTAAGAATCCTAGGCTCAAAGTCAAGACTAGCAATCATTCCCGACTTACGACTCAAAGCATCAGCCACAACATTAGCTTTCCCAGGGTGATACTGAATATTGGTGTCATAATCCTTCAACAACTCCAACCAACGCCTCTGTCGCATGTTTAACTCTTTCTGGGTAAAGATGTACTTCAGGCTCTTATGATCGGTGAATATATCACAGCTCTCACCATAAAGATAATGCCTCCAGATTTTTAGAGCAAAGACAACAGCAGCTAACTCCAGATCATGAGTGGGATAGTTCGCCTCATATGGTTTCAACTGCCTAGAAGCATATGCAATCACTTTCCCATGTTGCATCAAGACACAACCCAAACCCTTCTTTGAAGCATCACTATAAATCTGATAACCTCCCGAACCTGATGGAAGAGTAAGAATCGGCGCAGAAACAAGCCTCTTCTTCAACTCCTCAAAACTAGCTTCTCTCTCGTTGGTCCATACAAATTTCTCTCCCTTGCGCATAAGCTGAGTCAAAGGTAGGGACAAACGAGAAAAACCCTCAACAAACCTCCGATAATAGCCAGCCAAACCCAGAAAACTCCTGATCTCAGTCACATTGGTCGGTCTTGGCCACTTTGTGATAGCCTCAACCTTAGCCGGATCCATTTTGATACCATCTGCGGAAACGACATGACCTAAGAATGCAACTTGCCCTAACCAAAACTCGCACTTGGAGAACTTGGCGTACAACTTCTTCTGCCTCAAAGTTTCCAAAACAATACGAAGATGACTCTCATGCTCCTCCTTGGTCTTAGAGTACACCAAAATGTCATCAATAAACACGATCACAAACTTATCCAAGTACTCGTGGAAAACCCGATTCATCAAGTCCATGAAAACCGCTGGAGCATTCGTCGACCCAAAAGGCATGACTAAGAACTCGTAGTGGCCATATCTCGTACGAAACGCGGTCTTAGGAACATCCTGCTCCTTCACACGTAGCTGATGATAACCCGACCTCAAATCGATCTTAGAAAAGAATTTAGCTCCCTAGAGCTAAATCAAACAAATCATCGATACGAGGAAGCGGATAACGGTTACGAATAGTGATCCGGTTAAGCTCACGATAGTCGATACACAACCTCATACTACCGTCCTTCTTCTTAACGAATAACACCGGAGCACCCCACGGAGAAACACTGGGACGAATGGAACCAGATTCAAGCAATTCCTGCAACTGCTCTTTCAATTCTTTCAATTCCACAGGAGCCATACGATAAGGAGCCTTAGAAATAGGTTCCGCACCAGGAATTAAATCAATAGAGAATTCCACTTCACGCTCAGGCGGCATGCCTGGGAGTTCATCAGGAAATACATCAGGGAACTCACGAACAACAGAAAGGCCCTCAATACTAGGAACCTCCAAAGATGAATCCTTAATCGTAGCCAGAAAACCCTCACAACCATGAGTTAACAAAGAACGAGCTTTCATAGCGGATATGATCTTAATAGGTTTACCAAGCCGACAGCCTTGGTAAACAAATTCCGGATTACAAAGATCGCCAAATATCACACGCCTAGTATGGCAGTCAATCGTAGCTCGATGCTCCGACAACCAATCCATACCCAAAATCACATCGAAATCATACATATCGAGAGGAAGAAGATTCGCAGGGCGAATCTTATCATCAAAGCGAAGAGGACAATCCACATATTCATGCGTAATGACTACGAAAGTTTTCATTGGGGTTGATATGGATAAAGCATATTTTAATGGTGTTGCGATTGTTTTAATGGATTTAGAAAACGTAACAGATATAACGGAATGAGTAGCTCCTGTATCAAATAAAACAAGGACTGAACGATCAAATAAATAGAGAATACCCGAAACAGTGCCAGAAGAACCCGCAGCCTGATCTCTGGTAAGTGCAAATACCCGGCCCTTAGAAGCCTGCTGACCCCCATTACCATTACCGCAGTTGGTGCCAGACGCCTTCGGACAATCCCTGATCCGATGTCCAACCTCACCACAGTTAAAACAAGCACCCGAAGCTCTATAATAGGTACGACCCGGATGAGTTTTCCCACACTTAACACAAACGGGAGGAGGTGGAAGCCGTTCCACATTCCCCTGACCAGCCGAAGAAGAACCAGAACCCCCGATTACCCTGCTGATAGCCCTGACTCTGCTGACTGCCCTGACTCTGCTGACCTCTATACTGCTGGTCACGACCTGACCTCTGATTCTGCCCACCATTGTTGTTACCCCGCCTATCGGTACTCCGAAACTCATTTCCCCTCGAAACATTCCTATTATTACTACCCTGGACCTGCTGCTGATCACCATCCAGAGGCCTTTTTACCCCACGCCTAGACCTCTGCTGCATCAACTCCTTGTTACGAACCGCGTTGGCAACTTGTGCCACATCAGCAAAATTAGTGTTGAGAATACCATCCAATAACTCATCACGTAACCCCCACTTAAAGTGTAAAGCCTGCTCCTACGGAGGCCCTGCCTTCTCACCCAAGAAACCCGCTAGCCTAACAAACCGCTTCATATATTCCCCACTCGTCTCCCTATCCAACTGGTAAATTTGATGGTAGTCCCGCTCGAACTTCAGTCTCTCGGATTGAGGGAAATACTGGAGAAAGAATATCTCCCGAAACTCAGCCCAAGATAACCCAGCCACATACGTTTCACCTCCCTTAGCAGTCCGATACGCCTTCCACCAACTGAGGGCATCCCCCCAAACTTGTAACTAGCCAAACGTGCCTTAAACACGTCATCACACCCAAGCACCTCAAAGATTTTCTCAATGTGAGAAATCCAGTTCTCCGCCTCAACAGGAGAAGTAGCAGCACTAAACGAACGCGGTTTCTGCTTACCAAAACGCTCCAACCATACATGTATCGATGCTGGTGGAGCACCACCACCACCGTTATTACCACCATTACCGTTACCACCATTACCGTTATCGCCGTTACCGTTACCACCGCTACCACTAGCACCACCACTACCACTAGCACCTCCACTACCACCAGCACCACCACTACTAGTGCTCCTCCTGATCTCCTCAATGATACGGTTGGTCAAACCGGGAAGCAACGCATTAAGAGCACGCTGCACGGATGCGTCAACCTCAGCATCATGACGGGTGTTCACCATCTGAAAAGTCATAAACGAATCAAAAGACAAAACAAGCGTAAAGGGTCAAAATGGAAAGAAAGAGATCGCGCCAAACGAAAAGCCTAGTGTCTACCCAATATCCTCACAGGTCATTTCTAAGGTTCTACAGGTTAAACCCAGTCTCTCTGATACCATAACTGTAACACCCCGACCCGCCAAGGTCAAGATATCACATTATGGTGTCATACAAAGCATACATAAACGCAAGCGGAAGTCTTTAATAAATAACTAGGCCTTGAACATCAAGTCTAGTATCAAAGATAATCCCAACGCATAATGGGTTAACCATACAAAACCAAAGTAAAATAATATTCGAAGTGCGGAAATAATGAAATGTCTGAAACAATGGACTACAAATGATAAACAAAATGAGTCTCTCAATAATCTACTCTCTCATCCCCATGCCCATCGCCCTGCTTATTACCTGCCGCATAAGAAAGAAAACATGCGGCTGAGCTTAAAAAGCCCAGTGAACGGATATATACAAATAATAATTCATAAGGGTAAATAAGCATAAGCAACAAAGCAAAGAAAGATACGAAAGCATAATCATAAGTCATACGAATCAAAGCATATCAAAAGATAAGAGTGCATGAGAACTAAATAAGAACTGAATATAAGAACGAAATGGAAATAAATAAAATGTCATATAAGGATGTGCCATATGAACTCTAAACAAATTCCGTCAAATCATATCATATCATATCATATAAGTGCACGAAGAGGGGAGACCTCTAAGTACTAATCCAAAAGTGTGAAAAGGGGTGCAAGGCACACACCACCTGGTCACCAAATCATATACATATCAAAATGTCCTAGGATGCATCCATACGCTCCCATCAAAAAGTATGTATGCCAGTACTAGACTGGGCACACACACACGGAAATGGCCAATAGTGATCACAAACCATATCATATCAAAAGGGGAACGCCGTAGATCTATCACACCTCTACAGGAGTGTCATGCATAGGGTGTCATCCTAAACATGGTCCTAGTACCTCTAGAACTAGGTAAGCTCAGGCACGGAATATCATATCATACCAAATCATAATCAAAGCATAGCAAGAGAAATGAAAGTGTATCTCAACAAAGCATGGCAAACAAATAATCATATCATAGCAGAGACATTTAAAATAAATGTCAGAATGAATCATATAGGATTGGCAGTCATACAATGAGAGCCAAGAATCAAACAAAATGTAATAACCCGAAATTTTCGAGTTATAAACTTTCTGTAAACCCGAAACTATTGGTTATGAAATTTAATCAAGTTATTTTATTCACCTTTGCATTCCAAATTGTTGTTATATATTTTTTTTAAAATGACTAGTGAGATTACGAAACGACCACATAACATTCTTATTGGAACCACACACGTACCGACACTGTGACCGTATGGCATGAGCAAAATAAATCAAAGAAAGAATGTACAGAACAAATCATAAAAATGATACGAACTCGGAAGTAAACTCAAATAATAAATGATGACTCTAAAGATATGAGCTCTCGGGCTAGAGATATTTGAAACGAGGCCAGCTCCGACACGGTCCAACGAAACACGGGTATTTAAGACACAAATTATACCCTACTAAATTTTAAAAGTACACTACTCCTCCTAGATAAATAAAAATCTAACTATAATACATAAAAATTAATAATACATTCTTCCCCTCTTGGTTTTGTCGGCATTCACTCACCCCCAAAAGCAAGTATATAGTTTTTTTTTTACCTTACCTCTTTGCTGCTACCCTCCTTTTCTTGTTCCTGCCGAGACCAAAAAAACACCAAACCCTCATCTCCTTTCAAAACCCACCTTCTACCTCTATCATCATTTTCGGCAAAGACCCTCATCCCCAAAAACACCACCCTCTCGTTTTGTCGCTATGACCATCTTCCCCAAAACCCAGAAACCGAACCATCGCCTTCACCATTTAATTAAGTGTTGACCAAACCCTCTTGTCTCTTATTTAGTCACAAGGATTCATATGTTATAGAGCCACTAAAATAGAGATAGAACACCGATTAGGGTAGTTTAGTTCTCCAACAATCCGAAAGGGGTTATGGAGCTTAACTCCATGATCTCCTATAAATTCGTACCCCCATGGGCTATCCGAATCACACAAACAAACAACACACTAAAGAAATTGAGAAGTTCTCAAAGGTTTGGATCAAGTTGTGATTCGGATAAAGAAGCCGTAGTGGGTCGATATTGGAAGCTAGGATTGTTCGGGTTTTGGAGCTTTTGGATTCGAGTCTAATTAGTGTCCTTCAAGTTTCAGGTTAATTATAAACTTTGGTTTGATATTAGTTCTTTTCTGCTTTATCAGATAGTATAGACAAATTGGTTTTGTTTGATAACAATCTATATTTTTCTTTTTCATTTTTTTTTTTTCTATTTTCATTTCGAGGCATATGAATTAGCAAACTTAGATTAGATGGGAAAAATATAGTTTTAGAATAAAATGGGTCGAGTAGGGAAATTTGACTTTTAAAGTCATGTGTGAATTAGTTTTGAAATGGGTAAGTTAAGTATTGCTTTCAAACGGGTCAAAAGGAGAGTTTGACTTTAAAAGTCCCGGGTTGAGTTAGTTATGAGCTCATTAAAAGTTATTAGGAACTTGAAATGGTAGAATGTCTGCGGATTGGTTATTAAGGGATGGCAGTAGGATTCGAAATCTCATTTTGAGGTTAGAATGACCACTAGCGAGACCATAGCTCGACCTTAGTAACATGCGACCCTTTTCGTCAAAGTCTCGTTTGAGACAGTCTCTTAAAACTTGCGAATGACTTGGTTTATTCCAACTCAAAATGCAGACAATCCATTTCCTCTAAAACTAAACTTAGTACTTGCGTTTTATTTAGTAAAATTGGATCTAACTTGGTACTGGGCCGGAGCCCAATATAAAATATAATAGAGAAACTTTTGTAATTCGTACCAGGCCACAAATCTTTGGGTTACAATTGAGTGGGCCGCAACCCATGTAGGTTAATTTAAAAACTGAATGTGCGTTTGGTTTTAGAAGCTAAAAAGGAAGTATTACATTTTTAAGATATGATGTCACCTAGTGAAACCCGAATTGACAACACGACGAATATTAGCTATTCGAACGGTGACAAAAACGAATAACCGAAACACTAAAAATTGTTATACGCCGTCAATAATATTTGCAAAATAAATGGTTATCACGTACAACAATAAAGCGATTGTTTTGAAAACATATATAAACTATTTTACGTTCATCGAATCTTAAATCAAGAATGCAAACTAAATTATGCCATACTATCTAGGTCACGCGTTGGAGTAACTACACACCTTTTGATTCTATTGCATCACAGTTTCTACTACTACCAAGGTGAGTTCTTAGTCCCACTTTTACAATGTTTTCAAATCCCGTAGGGAGATACATGCTATAAATCTGAACACAAATATTTTTGTAAGCTATCCTGATTGATATTGCTAAGTAATATTGCCTAAGTTACCACCCTGCCACAAAGTCCCTTATATCATGAACCATTAATCACTTGCGAGTGAACGCGAATTTAGTGAATAGATCTATTGGAAGTTGACGACCCACTTGAAGTTAGCCTGGAATGGTAACCAAGTGCACTTTATTCGAATTATCAAGAGTTTGGCAAACTCCTACGACGAGGGCATTATCACCCACATCATTGCTATGATGTGGGCTATTTATATTATTTATTATTACACCCGATGTTAAGGTTTGCGTGTCATGAGGCTTAGGGCAATATTTATATCACACTTCAATATCATTGTTTTCACTATTATCTGACTTGTGTTCAAACTATTACAAATTAAACACTATGAATTCACTCAACCTTTGTGTTGACGTTTTAAGCATGTTTTATCTCAGGTATTTAAAGAAGCTAAAGGCACGGAGTGGAACAGGGCCCCCTTTTTTTGACGCTGTCCAAAAACAAATGTTTTCATTCATCTTAAACATTTTTCTTTTTGTATTTCTAAATATCATGACTTTGTTGTTGACAACTCTGATTTTAATTTGATGAATGATAACAAATTTTCACAAAACGTCTCTTTCGAGTCGTTTTCTATAATTATGACTACGATCTAAGATGTAATATCCCAAATTAGACTTCCGCTGCTTCATTACGATTTTTGGGGTGTTACAGATTGGCATCAGAGCCAGGGTTATAGAGAACCAAATGCTTTTCAAAAACATTGGACTATAACCGCGATTTCTAAAAGGACCATTTTAAACCTTACCACCCTATGCCCTCCGTGCCAACACTTTGCTACACTTACACTTTTGCATTGAGATTTGCTTGGCAGATTATGCATAACGAATAAAAATCTATCATTTACAAATGTTATTATATTTGCATTGAGATTTGCTTGGCAGATTATGCATGACAAACAAATTTTATCACTATAGAAAATAGCATAGAGATTTGCTTGGCAGATTATGCATGACAAATTAGTTTTATCACTTTCATATGTTATTATGACTAATGCATGTTTATATTATTAATGACTTACACTTATTATTATTGGGATATTACAGTACCATGTCGCCTCCTATCATCATACTTTCCGACAGTGATGACGCACTACCGGCATCACCCTCTGTCCCCACTATCATTTTGTCTGACTATGACACTGACAGCACTTTACCTGTTGTACCCACTGTTCCATCTTTGGTCCCATCTGGGGATATGTCCGGAGAGACGGAGCCCTTCGAGGAGGGTGAAGTCGCTTCCACACCAGTCATCACACCCACTATTCCACTGTCATCCTCACGTGCTTATGGCCCCTTGACTCTTGACCAGTATTACGAGTCACAGCAGTTTCTGGCTGCTGATGATTGTCCATCACCACCTCCACCCCGAGTTTTGACACCCCACCATTCATCTGGATCAGAGGCGGATGATGAGTCCTCCGACTCAGATTCCTCTGACTCAGCCATATACATCCCACCACCACCCCCGCCTGCACCGGTCCGCCGGCGCAAGCGAGTTAGAGTCCTCCAGCCTTATGAGCCAGCTCCTTTTAGGAAGAGGTTCAAGTACGGTCCCAACAGTTTCACCTATGTTTACACTGCTCGGAAACGAGTACGTACCCCACCAGCCATAGTACCACCACCACCAGCTCTTGTAGCCACACCACCACCCAGTTCTCCTGAGCCATCCCCATCAGTGCCACAGCCCCACTCTTATATGCTCCCGACTCCACCACCCTCACCCGAGGATGCACCATCACCTATACCACCCCCTACTGTGTTTTATACTCAGACTACCACTGTCCCTTTGTCATCTCCTATCTCATCTCCCACTGCCTCACCTATTCGGGCTCAGAGTGTTCCTCTACCCTCTCCTGAGAGAGAGCACCCCGTGAGTCCTTCCCCATCCGAGCCCCGTGTTCACAGGAGGATCGATGCTCGTAGATGGTCATTTTTGTTGGAGTGCATTCGTCATTGGAGACTTCAGGAGGGAGCCCCTAGAGCTTCGGAGCTGGGGGAGTGTTCATCAGCTGTCCTCCCAGTCACAGGAGAGCCTATTCATCACACCATCCCACTACTGGCCGCCAGACTGGCCCGACATGAGGATCGTCTTGATGAGTTGCTGAGTCTGATAGATGATATATCTCTCGAGCGAGTCGAGAACATACAGGAGGAGGTCGAGAACCTCGTGGTCGGGAGGATTGCTATGGAGGAGGTGTTCGATCTGTTTGGCACCGAGCTAGAGGGAGTTAGAGAGATTGTTACTGAGTTTGGTCAGAGCCTAGATGCACAGAGTCATGAGACACAGCAGCTGAGAGAGATTGTAGCGATGCAGCAGCAGATGATCGAGCATCAGACCGAGAGGCTAGCAGTAGCTGACAGTACCATCCATGCTCTTGGAGGAGCGGTTGGAGAGTTGCAGGCTAGAGAGAGGGTCAGAGACCAGAGGATGGAGGAGTTGGCTGAGACTGTTAGAGGATTGCAGCATGGACCCGGAGATGCACCCGGCACTTCGTAGATTAGCCACATATTGTTGTAGTAGTGACACCGTAACTTGCCCTGCGTGGCATTAATAATCTGTATTGTATTGTTCTTTTGGAAATAATGTATCGAATTATTAAAACTCATAGTTAGTTATGATGACTATGTACCAATATTAATCTATGTATGGTTGCTTTCTTCGTTTATGTGTTGTGATTTTCTTTTATACGTTACCATATTATTCCATGTATGTTGTGATTGTATTCAGACATGTCGTGATGATTTACTATGATAACCTTGGTTATGAGAATGTTGTATGCTACTATCATGACGTCTCACTTGATTATATTAACCGTAAAACCTAAATATATGTCCTTGTGTATTGTTAGAACATGGCTACCCGCAACAGAACTACAGAAGCAGTCGCTGGATCGATCATGACTCCGGAAGAGATCCGCCGATTGATCACGGAAAGCGTGACCGCTGCATTGATAGCTCAAGCTGCAGCCACAACTTCTACCGGTAGTGCAACAAGGCCAACTGCCGAGAGTGAGCCAGCTGCAACCCGCAAGTGCACGTACAAGGAATTTATGAGTTGCAAACCGCCAACCTTTAAAGGTACTGAAGGAGTGACAGAGTTAGCTCGATGGTTTGAGCGTTCAGAGACTGTTTTCACAAGGAGTGGTTGTGCCGAAAGCGATAAAGTCGCCTTTGCTACTGGCACCTTGACAGATGATGCATTGTCGTGGTGGAACGCCACTGCTCATAAAATGGGTAATGATAGAGCTTACCAACTTCCATGGGCTGAGTTCAAACAGAAGATGTTGAAGAAGTATTGTCCTCGCACTGAAATTCGAAAGATGGAAGATGAGTTTGATCGGTTGGTGGTAAAAGGATATGATCTTAGGGCTTATGATAGGAGATTCCAAGAACTCTCCATACTATGCCCAACCAAGGTACCGGATTTCGAAAAGACACTGGAAAGATATGTTGAAGGACTACCCAGAAGCATAGAAGGAGATGTCACAGTGTCCAAACCACAAACACTGGAGGAAGCCATGGAGACTGCTCAGAAGTTACTGGAAAGGGAAATCAGGCGTAATCAAGCTCAGGGAAGCAACGATTACAAAAGGAAATTCGATGATCGTAGAAACAATCACAGCAACAACAACTCTCACCATAACCAAAACCATAACCGCAACAACACCCAAAGCTATCAGCAAAACCGGAACCACCACCATAACCAACAGAATCGCCGGCAGGAAGCTGCCAGGGCTTACGCTGCCACACCTACTGGAACTGGGGGCTATGCTGGACCCGCTCCCATGTGCAACCGATGTAAGATGCACCATCAAGGACCCTGTTTCGCCAAATGTGGAAAGTGTCAGAGGACCGGCCACAAAACCCAAGATTGCAAGGCCACAGGAGCCAACCTACAACCAGTAGCCATAGTGTGTCATGGATGTGGTAAGAAGGGACACTACAAGAACCAGTGTCCGAATCAGGTTGCCAACCCCGTCAACAATGCTCGCGGGAGAGCATATGTACTAGGAGACGGAAATGTTGAACAAGATCCCAATGTGGTGACGGGTACGTTTCCTCTTAATAACCACCCTGCTAAAGTTTTATTTGATTCTGGAGCCGACAAAAGTTTTGTATCTTCTTCTTTTGCATCTCTACTTGATATTACACCGACTAAATTGAGCACCACCTATGAAATAGAACTAGCTGACGGCAAACTAGTAAAAACTAACACCCTAATCCGAAACTGCACCCTACTTCTACTAAACCAACCATTTGACATAGACCTCATGCCCATCCAACTTGGTAGTTTCGACGTAGTTATCGGCATGGATTGGTTATCCAAGAACCACGCTAGAATTATATGCGACGAGAAAGTTGTTCACATCCCATGTGAAGGAGAAACTTTAGTTGTCCGCGGCAGACGGAGTAAGACTCGACTAAGTATCATATCGTGCTGCAAAACAATGAAGTATATCGAGCGAGGATGTCTTGTATTTCTGACACAAGTAACCGAGACGAAGTCGGGGGAGAAGCGACTAGAAGATGTGCCAATAGTTAGAGAATTTCCCGAAGTATTCCCCGAAGACTTGCCTGGCCTTCCGCCAACTCGACAAGTAGAATTTCAGATCGAGCTAGTGCCAGGAGCAGCACCAGTGGCACGAGCACCTTATAGGTTGGCACCATCTGAAATGAAAGAGTTGTCTGAGCAATTGCAAGAATTATCAGATAAAGGATTCATACGCCCGAGTTCATCGCCATGGGGAGCTCCAGTGCTGTTTGTCAAGAAGAAGGATGGATCCTTCCGAATGTGCATCGATTACCGCGAATTGAACAAACTTACTGTAAAGAACCGATACCCATTACCCAGAATCGACGATCTGTTCGACCAACTGCAAGGATCGAGTGTATACTCGAAGATTGATTTAAGGTCAGGATACCATCAACTGAGAGTTAAGGAAGGAGATATACCGAAGACCGCGTTTCGTACACGATACGGGCACTATGAGTTCCAAGTGATGCCATTTGGACTGACGAACGCACCAGCCGTGTTCATGGACCTAATGAACCGAGTGTGCAAGCCATATTTGGACAAGTTCGTAATTGTGTTCATAGATGACATCCTCATCTACTCCCGTAACAAGGAAGAACATGCGGAGCATTTGAGAACTATCCTAGGACTGCTCGAAGAAGAGAAACTGTATGCCAAATTTTCCAAGTGTGATTTTTGGATTGAGAAAGTGCAATTTCTGGGGCATGTCATCGACAGCAAAGGTATTCACGTGGACCCCGCAAAAATCGAAGCTGTTAAGGATTGGGCATCTCCAACAAGCCCCACGGAGATACGCCAATTTTTAGGTCTTGCTGGGTACTATCGGAGATTCATCGAGGGTTTCTCCAAGATCGCCAAACCTTTGACGGAATTGACACAAAAGAAGAAGAAATTTGAATGGGGAGAAGAGCAAGAGACGTCATTCCAACTGTTGAAGCAAAAGCTTTGTGAAGCTCCGATCTTAGCACTACCCGAAGGAAGTGAAGACTTCCAGGTGTATTGTGATGCATCGTGCCAAGGCTTGGGAGCCGTATTGATGCAAAGGAGTAAGGTTATCGCATATGCTTCCCGACAACTCAAAACCCACGAAAAGAACTACACGACCCACGATCTTGAGTTAGGAGCAGTAGTGTTCGCTCTTAAAATGTGGAGACACTATTTGTATGGCACCAAGTGCAAGGTGTTTACAGATCACAAGAGCCTTCAACACATACTAGATCAGAAAGAGCTGAACATGCGACAACGCCGATGGTTGGAGTTACTCAGTGATTATGATTGTGAGATTCGTTATCATCCCGGAAAGGCAAATGTAGTGGCCGATGCCTTGAGTCGAAAGGAACGAATCAAACCCCTTAGAGTTCGATCTTTGGGAATTACAGTTAGGTCACCACTCCCAGCCAAAATTTTAGAAGCTCAGGCCGGAGCCTTGGAGGAAGGAAACCGACCGAATGAGAAGATTCATAGGATGCCGGAAATCGAGAACGGTTTTGTGAGAAAACAAGATGGGACGTTGTGTTTCGGTGACAGAGCATGGATTCCACTATATGGGGGACTGCGTGATCTTATCATGCACGAATCCCATAAGTCGAAATATTCTATTCATCCGGGGGCTGATAAGATGTATCAGGATCTCAAGAAGTTGTACTGGTGGCCAAACATGAAGGCCGACATCGCTATGTATGTCGGAAAATGTTTGACATGTGCTAGAGTAAAAGCAGAACACCAACGACCGTCCGGAATGTTAACACAGCCAGAGATCCCAACATGGAAGTGGGAAAGGATTACGATGGACTTCATCACGAAACTACCTAAAACCTCGGGTGGACTTGACACTATCTGGGTCATTGTTGATCGTCTCACCAAATCTGCTCACTTCCTTGCAATCAAAGAAACCGACAGTATGGATACCCTTGCGCGATTGTATATGAAGGAAATAGTCTCCCGACATGGAGTGCCGGTTTCCATCATCTCCGACCGAGATAGTCGTTTTACGTCAAACTTTTGGCGGTCATTGCAGAAGGCTTTGAATACTCAACTAGATATGAGTACCGCCTACCACCCGCAGACTGATGGTCAGAGTGAGAGAACCATCCAAACCTTGGAAGACATGCTGCGAGCATGTGTGATCGACTTTGGAAAAGGATGGGATAAACACTTACCGTTAGTAGAGTTTTCATACAACAATAGTTACCACGCTAGCATTAAAGCTGCTCCATTCGAAGCACTTTATGGTAGGAAATGTCGTTCGCCCATCTGTTGGACCGAAGTTGGAGATGCACAGATCACCGGGCCTGAACTTATTCACGAAACCACCGAAAAGATTGTCCAAATCAAACAACGTTTGCAAGCCGCTCGAGACAGACAGAAAAGTTATGCCGACGTGAGAAGAAAACCTATGGAGTTTGAAGTTGGAGACAGGGTTATGTTGAAGGTATCTCCTTGGAAAGGAATGATTAGATTTGGGAAGCGAGGTAAGTTGAACCCCAGATATGTTGGACCATTCAAAATACTAGAAAGGGTTGGTCCAGTGGCATATAAACTCGAACTTCCTGAAGAACTCAGTAGGGTACACAGTACCTTCCACGTATCAAACCTGAAGAAGTGTTTATCAGACGAAACCCTTGTTATACCATACAAAGAACTTCGAATTGACGAGAAGCTTAACTTTATAGAAGAACCGGTAGAGATTATGGACCGAGATGTGAAACAACTAAAGCAAAGCCGCATTCCCATCGTCAAAGTCCGATGGAACTCAAATAGAGGACCAGAGTTCACGTGGGAACGTGAGGACCGAATTCGTGTTAAATATCCACACCTCTTTCCCGAGTCAACACCAACCACCACCACGGACTAAGAATTCCGGGACGGAATTCAGAATTAGGAGTAGGTACTGTAATAACCCGAAATTTTCGAGTTATAAACTTTCTGTAAACCCGAAACTATTGGTTATGAAATTTAATCAAGTTATTTTATTCACCTTTGCATTCCAAATTGTTGTTATATATTTTTTTTAAAATGACTAGTGAGATTACGAAACGACCACATAACATTCTTATTGGAACCACACACGTACCGACACTGTGACCGTATGGCATGAGCAAAATAAATCAAAGAAAGAATGTACAGAACAAATCATAAAAATGATACGAACTCGGAAGTAAACTCAAATAATAAATGATGACTCTAAAGATATGAGCTCTCGGGCTAGAGATATTTGAAACGAGGCCAGCTCCGACACGGTCCAACGAAACACGGGTATTTAAGACACAAATTATACCCTACTAAATTTTAAAAGTACACTACTCCTCCTAGATAAATAAAAATCTAACTATAATACATAAAAATTAATAATACATTCTTCCCCTCTTGGTTTTGTCGGCATTCACTCACCCCCAAAAGCAAGTATATAGTTTTTTTTTACCTTACCTCTTTGCTGCTACCCTCCTTTTCTTGTTCCTGCCGAGACCCAAAAACCACCAAACCCTCATCTCCTTTCAAAACCCACCTTCTACCTCTATCATCATTTTCGGCAAAGACCCTCATCCCCAAAAACACCACCCTCTCGTTTTGTCGCTATGACCATCTTCCCCAAAACCCAGAAACCGAACCATCGCCTTCACCATTTAATTAAGTGTTGACCAAACCCTCTTGTCTCTTATTTAGTCACAAGGATTCATATGTTATAGAGCCACTAAAATAGAGATAGAACACCGATTAGGGTAGTTTAGTTCTCCAACAATCCGAAAGGGGTTATGGAGCTTAACTCCATGATCTCCTATAAATTCGTACCCCCATGGGCTATCCGAATCACACAAACAAACAACACACTAAAGAAATTGAGAAGTTCTCAAAGGTTTGGATCAAGTTGTGATTCGGATAAAGAAGCTGTAGTGGGTCGATATTGGAAGCTAGGATTGTTCGGGTTTTGGAGCTTTTGGATTCGAGTCTAATTAGTGTCCTTCAAGTTTCAGGTTAATTATAAACTTTGGTTTGATATTAGTTCTTTTCTGCTTTATCAGATAGTATAGACAAATTGGTTTTGTTTGATAACAATCTATATTTTTCTTTTTCATTTTTTTTTTTTTCTATTTTCATTTCGAGGCATATGAATTAGCAAACTTAGATTAGATGGGAAAAATATAGTTTTAGAATAAAATGGGTCGAGTAGGGAAATTTGACTTTTAAAGTCATGTGTGAATTAGTTTTGAAATGGGTAAGTTAAGTATTGCTTTCAAACGGGTCAAAAGGAGAGTTTGACTTTAAAAGTCCCGGGTTGAGTTAGTTATGAGCTCATTAAAAGTTATTAGGAACTTGAAATGGTAGAATGTCTGCGGATTGGTTATTAAGGGATGGCAGTAGGATTCGAAATCTCATTTTGAGGTTAGAATGACCACTAGCGAGACCATAGCTCGACCTTAGTAACATGCGACCCTTTTCGTCAAAGTCTCGTTTGAGACAGTCTCTTAAAACTTGCGAATGACTTGGTTTATTCCAACTCAAAATGCAGACAATCCATTTCCTCTAAAACTAAACTTAGTACTTGCGTTTTATTTAGTAAAATTGGATCTAACTTGGTACTGGGCCGGAGCCCAATATAAAATATAATAGAGAAACTTTTGTAATTCGTACCAGGCCACAAATCTTTGGGTTACAATTGAGTGGGCCGCAACCCATGTAGGTTAATTTAAAAACTGAATGTGCGTTTGGTTTTAGAAGCTAAAAAGGAAGTATTACATTTTTAAGATATGATGTCACCTAGTGAAACCCGAATTGACAACACGACGAATATTAGCTATTCGAACGGTGACAAAAACGAATAACCGAAACACTAAAAATTGTTATACGCCGTCAATAATATTTGCAAAATAAATGGTTATCACGTACAACAATAAAGCGATTGTTTTGAAAACATATATAAACTATTTTACGTTCATCGAATCTTAAATCAAGAATGCAAACTAAATTATGCCATACTATCTAGGTCACGCGTTGGAGTAACTACACACCTTTTGATTCTATTGCATCACAGTTTCTACTACTACCAAGGTGAGTTCATAGTCCCACTTTTACAATGTTTTCAAATCCCGTGGGGAGATACATGCTATAAATCTGAACACAAATATTTTTGTAAGCTATCCTGATTGATATTGCTAAGTAATATTGCCTAAGTTACCACCCTGCCACAAAGTCCCTTATATCATGAACCATTAATCACTTGCGAGTGAACGCGAATTTAGTGAATAGATCTATTGGAAGTTGACGACCCACTTGAAGTTAGCCTGGAATGGTAACCAAGTGCACTTTATTCGAATTATCAAGAGTTTGGCAAACTCCTACGACGAGGGCATTATCACCCACATCATTGCTATGATGTGGGCTATTTATATTATTTATTATTACACCCGATGTTAAGGTTTGCGTGTCATGAGGCTTAGGGCAATATTTATATCACACTTCAATATCATTGTTTTCACTATTATCTGACTTGTGTTCAAACTATTACAAATTAAACACTATGAATTCACTCAACCTTTGTGTTGACGTTTTAAGCATGTTTTATCTCAGGTATTTAAAGAAGCTAAAGGCACGGAGTGGAACAGGGCCCTCTTTTTTTGACGCTGTCCAAAAACAAATGTTTTCATTCATCTTAAACATTTTTCTTTTTGTATTTCTAAATATCATGACTTTGTTGTTGACAACTCTGATTTTAATTTGATGAATGATAACAAATTTTCACAAAACGTCTCTTTCGAGTCGTTTTCTATAATTATGACTACGATCTAAGATGTAATATCCCAAAGTAGACTTCCGCTGCTTCATTACGATTTTTGGGGTGTTACACAAACAAAAGGGAATCATAGCAGTCATCGGATCATAAGAAATATCCCTAGTGAAAAGGGAAAGCATATATCTACGAAGCAAAGTGTCCTAGAGTAAGACAGAATATCCGTACCTTAACGAAATACGCAAGCAAAGAAATGAAAAGCAAATCAAGTAGGAGATCACTCCCTCTTCACCCGATCTACAAATAATCACAAGTTTTCTTATAAGTTCATATAATCATAGGGTTTCATTTTAGTTCTCCTTCCATGTTAAGTAACTTTAATTATTAACATTCTCGTATGTCAAATTAAAGTATTATAGACGATCATATTCGTAGTTTAAGGTTCATAATGTCTTTTACAAAAATTTAGGGTTCGTAATGTAGTTTTCATGCTTTTAGGGTTTATTATGTAATTTTCACAAGTTTAGGGATTAATATGCAATTCCCATAATATTAGGGTGTAAAATGTAATTACTATAAAGTTACAGGTGTTCACAAGTTAGGTCCTTTAGTTTTAAAAGAATGACGATTTAAACCTTTAAGTTTATAAAATAAACACAAAACACCTTTTAATTACCTTTTTAACCTTTTTATAATTTCTCACAGTTTTATATACGAAATTGTTAGGTTTTCAATAAATTGTAAACCATATAAGAAATCAGTAATAAAATTCTCAAAAATTCTCAGAGATGGTCAAATGTCTATAGTATTTTATCAAATTTTTCCAGATTTTATTAAGTAGCATAGATACATATTAAAAATCCATTTTCTCAACATATTCTAAAATCGTATCTGATGGAACACTCGATAATTTCATACCTTTTTACCTATTCAAATTAATTCACAAAAATCTATAAAAATTCCAGGAAGTAATAGACATCCTAAATATTACCCAGTTCAAAGGACACCTTCTAACTCGACACGGTTTGAAAATTAAAAATCATAAACCCGGACTAATTTTCCAGACTCACAAATCCGATCAGACACATAATTTTCTAAAAATCAAAAAGTAACCTTCCAGGCCTCTAAAAATTACAAACTAAATTTTCCCAGGTAGCCATTTCATTGAAATTAGTTTTAGACTCTAAAAACACCCAAAAATTCGATTCCATCATTTAGTTATATCCGGTTAAAGTCGAATAAAAATCCAGCTCAGAAGCAGTTATCACAGAACCATGTTTATCTTAGGGTTTTCGTCATTCCATTCATTAGTTCTTGACACCAAACGATTTTAGGTGAGTCCATAACATATTTAGGTCATTTAAAACAGGTCTTAACACAATCAAGTCGAATAATTTCACCATAAAACCCTGGTTCGATTCATACATAACAGTTTTTAGGGTTTTCATAACTTATTATTTTATGTGACATTTTATGTGGTTAATTCGACTAGAACAAAAAAAGAAAACAAGAACAAGGATCGAATAAGGTATGTGATACAATACCCTCGTAGACCACGAAGAACACGAACACAACAAAATCAAAAACACCACACGAATGGTCTTCTCTTCCTGCTCCTTTGGTCGATCGGCAGCAGCAAACAAAAGGGCAAAAGACACATGTTTTTGATTAGTTTTTGATTCACAAATTCGTATGGATTAACATATGTGTTACACGGTTACCTTGTGATGGATGAGGCACGAATTAAGGACAAGATTCAAGGCTTCTCTTGGGTTCCTTTGGATCGACACAGCAGCACAAGAGGAGAGGGCCAAAATTTTGTTGAGAGGATTTTAGGGTTTTGTTATTTTTTTGTGAAGATCGGTATATGGAATTTGAAGAAGGCCGAATATTTGGTTTGGTATTTAGGGAATGTATCAATCACCTTAATGGCTAATTACCTATTATGCAAATCAAGAACTTGGTCTCAATTGTGGTCAAGGGGGGGGCGGCATATATGTATGTTCTTTTCTTTCTTTTTTTTTGTACCACATATGTTGTAATGTAAGGTTTTTAGTTAAATTGGAACTTAGGTTAAGTGTACTTAACATTACTTGCATAGTTTTTATATGTTCTCAAAATTTTAAATTCGAGGGTATTTTTGTCATTCCGGATTATATTAGTTTTGGGGTTTTACAGCAAGGTTTCTATCAAATGTTCATTTAAAGAAATCTTTTAATAATGGTTTTCATAAAAATGATCTTTAGAACGGTTTTCATAAAGGTAGTCTTTAAAAGTAGTTTTCATAAAAGTTAGCAAGATTCTATATAAAAATGGTAGCGCATCATGCTCATAACATTGTTTTAAAAATGATTTTTCTCAAAACATTTCCATGATACAATTAAGAAAGGTTTTCACATCCAGTTACAATATCAAATGAACCTTCAAAGCATCAAGTGATTCGAATACTCATGTCATAGGGTAACGAATGAATTATGCCAAGTATCATATCACAAGGGTCATAATGAACGAATGTCAAATGGATCATCATAACAACAAAACATATCAAATGAATGAATCAAAGTACAGGGGATCATAGCAATGGCTTAAGGGGATCATATCAGAATAACGAATTAATAATCAAGATCGAGTCATGAGGATGAAAGCACCCTTACTGAAAAAGGGTAGAATATATGTACCTTAGACCGCAAGTGAATACACAACTAGAACGAAAAGATCGGAAGTAAACTCCATCTTCAGCGAATCTACACGAATTTATGATCGTCTGATTAATAACTTATTTTAAATCAGATTACTTATTTTAGTCGGCTCTTCCATTTTAAGTAATCTTCTATTTTAGGCAGGTTTCCCGAATTAGTAAGTTTCCATAATTAGTAGGTTTCCATATTTAGAAACATTAGTCATAAATATTCAAGTTTATCCCTTAATCAATTTGAGGTAGCAATGCGACTATATTAATAGTTTAAGGTTCATAACGTAGCTTTCATAAGTGTTAGGGTTCATTATGCAAATATAATAGGTTTAGGGATCATAGTGTCATTATGGTAAGATTAGGGTATGAAATGTAATTATCACACCTATGTGATCCCATATAATAAGCCCCACTACAACATTTAACAGATTCTCATTTCACTTTCATATAATATCATAAGTTTTATATATGTTCGACACTACTTAACTTGACCGACACTAAAATCCACAACGTCATACAGCAATGATATAATAGATTCCAGTTTCCATGCATAAACAACCATCTCATACCATGATTTCACATAAATAAATATGTATGCCCATCTTTATTTTCTTAGGTTTATTTCCTGATCTTAAGGTCGAAATATAAGCGGTCATATTATGATCTAGATCACTCTGTCAAAAGCGCATATAACCAACACCTTAAACCCAAAATAGATAGCACACGTTTTATATCTTTTAATATGTTCTATACTTCATTCATATATGATCAGTATATTAGTTTACATGCTCCATCTTTCTTCATATATGATTAGTATATTATTCAACAGGTTCTAATAAGTGTACATATTTCTATCTTCCTTCATATATGATCAGTATATCATCTTAAAAATAGTTTCACATGCATGGACCGAATATATTAAGTTATCATGCACCTAAAATCTTCGAAGAGTATACCTCTACGACAGTCGAGAAGAAGCTGAGATCAAATCGAACCCGAATGATCAACGAACTTGATCGTCACTCGAACACGAACTTGACCCTCCAAAGTATGAGACCAAAACAACCAGTCTGTCACAAACCAAAACTTTACTCGACACCATGATTCAACGGCATAAGATTTGAGATGAAACAAGAACACAAATGTGAAGGTAGAACTAGACACGATCGAACCTATAACTCATTCACACTCGAATTCCAACCCATACATATTATGAATGGTTGAACCCCGAACGCAGCCCTATCAACACTCGAGTAGTTGTGACTCAAACTCGAACACGAACACAAACACAACTCCAACCTGATCGACAAGTCTTGATTTTGAACCCAAAGATTAACCCAACCCTTTTCACGTTCAAAGTCGATCCACCTCGCTACGACCCGTATCCGAACTCGATAAGCACTCACATGTGGACGTTAATGTTAAGCGTAACTGTGTTGTGTGATGGTAGGGCAATCTTGTATGGATGTGGGTAAAATAAACACGTGACCATGCATATCGTATGGTTCTTTTTTGTTGTTGTTGTTGCTGTTTGAGTTTCTTGGGGAAGAAAGCATAGGGACGAAAAATAAGGTCATATCTTTAAAAAAAAGAAATACGTGTGTTTTTATTTTCAATGATCACGCATGGAAGTAATTGAGTGGGTTGTATGTTGTTTTCCATATTCACAAATGGAAACAAATGAAAAAAAAATGGTGTGTATCGTTTAAAGAAAAATAAATGAGGCAAGTACCCTAATTAGTGCAAGTCGTGTGATGAGAGGGTGATTTGAAGGTGATTGACCCGTATATTATGGGATTGATTTCTAGTGATTATGCCATAGTCAAAGGTGATTAGGAGAGGGATGTTATCACATAATGTTTCCATATTTCGTATTCGAATATGTGTGCACATGATTTATTAAATCGGCCCAATGAATAACCTTTTAACGTTCCATACTTTTAATTATAAGGTTCACGTATCATTTCGTATTTTACATTAGGTTATATGTTCATATCGTGTGATCTCGAGTCATAACACGTTATATAACTCAAGTTTTAATTTATAGCGTATTTCATAAGTTCTTAAAATTTCAAAATTAGAGGGTATTTTAGTCATTTCAGATTGTGGTAATTTTGGGGTTTTACAACTTTACCCGGTGTTTTTAAACCAACCGCTATATTTTTCGTTTGACGCTTATAACTCCGTCGGTTTACAAAATTTCAATCCGATAATCATTCTAACACCCGATTCTTGCAAGGAATATAGTTTTACAACTTTTACAATTTCGTCGTACTTTATTTTACCTCGTCACGAGTTATTTCTAGTTAACTCGGTACCCGATAACACCTAATGTATACCTTTAACTAGCCAATTCTAATTAAATGGGAGACACTTGCATTAATTCACATCAAATCCTTCCTTTTTACCCCGTGTGTGCCGCCCCCCTCATCACCCCTGATTCTCTACTTCACTTGATTACAAGTACCATCTCATTTAATGTTTATGTTTATATGTTTCTTGATTTAATTAGATAAACACATACACTAACAAACCAACTAGCTAAAAAAAGATCAAAACCCTCCCATCTCATCCCCTAGGTTCGGCCAAACCCAAGAACACCAAGATCATCCATAAATTTTCCAAGTTCAAGTCATAATCAAGCTCCATTTACCTTCCTAGTTATGGTTTTGTGATTAACTCTCAAGTTTCTTACTCATTTCTTACCAAAACTCATCAAATATTCAAGTAAGTTTCAAGAACATCTCTTTGATCATTTCATACTTTCATTTACTTTATATGATTATGTATTTTCAAGTTATACTAGTTAATCATGCAAGTTACTTATGTTTTAGATACCACTTTTGCACATAAACTCTCTTTAACACTAGATCTATAAGTTTCACTAATGATCTCATGAAATCCACCAAGGTTGGTGATTTTTAGGACCACATGACACCCTAAGAAGGTGTATGGCAAGATTTACGAACTTGTGGAGTTGATTTGAAGTAGTATGATCAAGTTTAGAACCAAGAAAATAAGTTTTAACAAGTATAAATAAGGTTCTGTCCAAAATCGTGTAAACTGGAAAACTCAGAAACTTTTGGTATATTTTGGCCTTCATATTCAGAAATTTATTTTAAAAACGAAACCGTGGCCGCAAGAATCACTAAAAACCGACTTATAACGAAGGAGATATGATTTTTCAAAGTTAGACGACGAAAACTAATTTTCTGAAAATTTAGTTGCTGATCGCCGAGATTCAAAGGACAAAACGAGGCATTAGCCATGATCTAGACGACCCGAATTACTGAGATTATGTTAGTTCATGTTTATACGAAGCCGTGGACGTAAAGAACGTAGAAAACGAGCTTATAACGGCCGAGTTATTCACGTTTGAAGCCCGACGTACCATGTTCATTTTGACAGCCCACTAATAGAAAGTGTTTTAAGTATGAAAACTAGTGTTTTTGCGAAACATAACATTGATAGCCGATTTTCTAATTGATCGAGGCGTGTATAATCAAAAGTTAAATGAAACGACATTAATACATTTTTACAAGGTTTTCAAAAACGTCGAGTTTGATCTACTAACACTTAACGTGCAATATTTCGCGACTAGTTTCACGAAGCCATTTTGGGCATATTTTCACAAGTTAAGGAAAATATTAAATCGCGACGAAAACATTATATTTTTCCGATAGAACACCAAACGAGGATCGTGGAGTACCGTTTCAACATATTTATACGAAAAGTAATTTATAACTTAACGAGACGTCAAAAGTGTATTTTTCGTCGATAACCGTTATTTTCAAAACTAACAAATGGTATCGTTAACATACGTATTTGCATATGTTGCGTTATATCATTGCTTACATTGGATCACATCATTCATAATAGATTGCGGTTAGAGACCGAGCTTTATTTCGTCGTATCCATCATTGTCATTGTTGCTATATCATATCAGGTGAGTTTTCATAGCCCGGTTTTAAATTGTTTATTGATTTCTAAACTCTCGGGGGAGAATACATTGCACCATTTTTATATGCGGACCAAAGTATCCAAACTCATTACATTGCTTAAGTTACATCATTGCCCAGATTAAAGTCCCCTATTATTATCATGAACTGTTAATTGTTAGCAAGCGAGAGTGATTGAATAGATCTATTGAGGGTGACTCCTCTGTTCGGGTTGGTAGCACCAACTGGTCAAACGAACGCATTTCATTTCTGTCATATTAGAGTGATTGGCAAACACTCGGTTGGGGCATTTCATTCAGTCTAGCTTCGGGGTCATGAGCTTAGAGCTAATGTATCATTTTTATGTTGCATGGTTTTGTCATACACTTTATACTTGTGGTATCCGTACAACATTTCATTTACATAAACCTATGATCTCACCAACATTTTTGTTGACCATTTTAGCAATGTATTTTCAGGTAATTAAGGTATCGCATGTTGGCTTGCATATGGACACTTCATGGAGTCGCGGATTCGACGCGTCTCACTTTATATTTTATGCACTTATCCATCGTTTGAATTGTATGAACTTGTTTTATGAAAACTTGTTTCACCTTTTGGGACCTAGCTTTGTAACTCTGAATGTTTTTAAATAATCAAACGATTATTTTCTAAACGACACTTTAGGTCGTTCAATATAACTGCAACTTTGGTGCTATGACCAGTCGCGCCCCTGAATGCTTCATTCCGCTGCAAGTCACGAAATTTGGGGGTGTGACAGATTGGTACCAGAGCAAAGGTTATAGCGAACTAGGTTCTTCATTATATCCTAGACTATAACTGCACCATCATAGCATCTCATCATTGTAGCATAAGTGCATATTCATTATATCACATGTAGTGATTGCGATTTCATACATATATCATTTCATCATAACTCACACTGTGTAAATGTTTATTTACTTTTATTTCACATCTATTGTCTCAGTGATGTCTTCGGATTCACACCCTATTGTTATCTCATCGGACTCTGAGTCAGACGATACTTCCTCACTACCCTCCATCATACTAGAGTCGGTTACATCATCCTCACTACCCACTATCATTTTGTCATCAGTGGAGCCTACTCCACAATCTTCACCTGTGATGTCAGAGGCTGAGACAAAACCCTTTGAGGAGGGGGAAGTCGTGCCTACCCCACCACTGTCACCTGTGATCCGTCGTGGTCCCAGATTTGTTCCAGTTATCCAGCCAGGAGAGTTTGTACCCTATGGTCGAGTTTACCGTACATATCCAGGTGGGCCGCACATGAAGCGCACTGCTGCTAAGCGGGTTCATCGTCTCACTGTCAGGTCACCAGCTGCATTTGTATCCCTACCACCACCATCATCACTTACTTTATCTCATCCACTCCGTCGCCGCTTGACAGCGAGGAGGAGTGTGGCATTCAGTACACCATCACCATTATCACCATTACCATCCTTATCATCATTGTCTCCACCATTGCCATCCCTATCAGTACCAGTTCATCCCAGAGATCCTACTCCTATGTCAGACCTACCGCTCAAGAAGCGGGCACGTCTTGATGTCCCATCACCAGATACTTCAGATGCCACAGAGAAAGCACCACCCAGCAGATTCGAGGTTGGTGAGAGCTCGGGGGCTGCTGCTGACAGGCTACTTACTGCTGCTACACTTGACTTGAGACTAGACCAGCTACAGGGACAGATTGGCAGGGCATTAGGCCATGTGGAGGAGATACCAGTGAGCCATATTGAGGCTATAGAGGAGGAGATCGAGGGACTAGTCACAGGCAGAGTTGCTATAGATGTTTCATATCAGGGATTGGAGTCCCGACAGCTAGAGAGTTCTGAGCGTATTACCCAGTTGAGGCAGGAGATGCCTGAGTTGTTCGACAGGGCACACATGTCCCAGGATGAGCATCATCGCCAGGCCGGTAAGTTATCTTCAGTTCAGGCTAGGATGTCTGCATCAGAGACTAGGGAAGACTGATCTTCAGCTTCGAGTTCAGCACCTAGAGGAGATTGCTGTTGCTATGTCTAGGGATCTTCAGAGGATTTTTCGTAGGCTAGATGGAGCACCCGGGGGAGGTGCCTAGTGTTAGACCTTTATCATGTAGCTTGTACATTATTATCCTAGTCCCGGGGTGTGGGACATAGTTAGGACTTGTTGTCTTTTGCTTGTAGTACAAACAAATATATCAAGTGTGACTCTACTATGCAGGATTTTCGTTGTGCTATTTTATGATATCGGTCTGTGTAACCGAAATTTTCATGTATTATATTCATGTGCGTTGTGATTATATTTATGATGTTTCGTGGTGGTTTCATTGTATTTATACATGCTGTGGTTGTATTTATACGTGTTCTGGATGTATATACATGTTGTGGTTGTATATATTGTGTATGATGATCGTTTTCTATTGTGGATTCTCATTGTTGTTATCTTTTGTGATTGTGAAGAATTATGCCACCCAAAAGAGCCACTACTGCTATGACACCAGCCGAGGTCAGAAAGCTTGTTGCCGACAGTATAGAGGCAGCATTGGTTACAGAAAGAGCTGCCTTAGCTGCAGCTGCTGCTGAAGCCGCTTCGCGGGCAGAGACCGCGGAAGCCGCAGGAACAAATACCAATGGTATAAATGGTCGTAAATGTACGTACAAAGATTTCAAGAGTGGTGATCCGGAAAAATTCAAAGGCACTGAAGGGGCCACTGCCATGATCCGATGGTTTGAAAAGACAGAATCAGTATTCCTTCTATGCAACTGTCCGAAGGACAGCAAGGTAAAGTTTGCTACTAGTACACTCGTTGGGGAAGCTATGTCATGGTGGAATTCGTATGCAAAGCCCATGGGAATGGAGAATGCTCACAAGCTTACATGGGACGAATTCAAGAAGTTGCTGACAAAGAAGTTTTGCCCACGAACAGAAGTGAAAAAGATGGAAACAGAGTTTTATGAGCTAGTGACAGCAGGTAATGATATTGAGGCATATATCAGGAGGTTTCTGGAATTGGCAGCATTATGTCCGACAATGGTTCCGGACACTAAGAAGCTATTAGAGAATTTCATTGGAGGATTACCTCACAACATTCGTGGTGATGTGATTTCTTTTGACCCGCAAACATTGGATGAGGCAATCAGAATGTCTCAGAAACTCATGGCTCAGATAGTGAAGAAAGGAACTACTTCAAACAACAACAACAACACCAACAATAACCGTAACTACAACAACAATTCCAACAACTACCGAAACAACAACAACTATAACAGCAACCGAAACAATTCCAATAGCAACAACAACAAAAGAAATCGGGATAACAACCAGAGTAGCAATGTTACTCAACCACCACCCAAGAGACAGGAAACTGCAAAAGCCTATGTTGCAGGTCAAGCTGAGAAAAGAGGTTACAACGGTACTTTACCCAAGTGCAACAAATGTCAAACCCATCATAACCCTGGAAATTGTCCGAATCCGTGTGGGAACTGTAAGAAGGTTGGTCATTCGACCAGGGATTGCAAGGCTCCGATTGTGGTTGATAATTAGAAGCCCCCAGTAACATGTTTTGGTTGTGGAGAAGTTGGACACTTCAAGAAAGAATGTCCAAAAGGAAAGAATCAGGGAAACAATAACCAAGGTGGAACAGCTAGAGGAAGAGCTTATGTCCTTCGAGGAGAAGATGTCAGGGAGGACCCGAATGTCGTTACGGGTACGTTCCTCATTAATAATCGTTATGCATCCATACTATTTGATTCAGGAGCCGATAGAAGTTTTGTTTCTACTGCATTTGCACCATTACTCAACATTGAACCAACCGCATTAGACATTCCATATCACATTGAACTAGCTAACGGTAGTTTAGTTGGCACCGACACGATCATTCGTGGTTGCACTCTCAATTTTCTCAATCACCCGTTCAATATAGATCTCATGCCAGTAGAACTTGGAAGTTTCGACATTGTCATCGGAATGGATTGGTTATCTCAACATCATGCCAGAATCATCTGTGATGAAAAAGTTTTTCATCTTCCTTATGATGGCGAAATATTGGTCGTTCGCGGAGAACGCAGTGGGACTAGACTCAGCATCATCTCGTGCATTAAAACAGAGAAATACATAAAGAAGGGTTGTTATGCATTCTTGGCTCATATCATAGAAAAGAAGTCGGAGGAGAAGTGACTTGAGGATGTGCCAACGGTTAAAGATTTTCCAGAAGTATTTCCAGAAGACTTACCAGGACTTCCACCTACCCGCCAAGTCGAATTTCAGATTGACTTAGTGCCGGGAGCCGCACCAGTTGCGCGAGCACCTTATCGACTTGCACCTTCAGAAATGCAAGAGTTGTCGAACCAATTGCAAGAGCTCTTGGATAAAGGATTCATTAGGCCGAGTTCCTCGCCTTGGGGAGCACCAGTTTTGTTTGTAAAGAAGAAAGATGGATCTTTCCGAATGTGCATTGATTATCGAGAGCTAAACAAATTAACGGTGAAGAATCGTTATCCACTTCCCAGGATCGACGATTTGTTTGATCAGTTGCAAGGTTCCAGTTATTACTCCAAGATCGACTTGAGATCGGGTTACCATCAGCTTAGGGTTCGGGAGAGAGATATCCCGAAGACAGCATTCAGAACACGCTATGGCCATTATGAATTTCAGGTAATGTCGTTCGGACTAACCAACGCACCAGCTGTGTTCATGGATCTCATGAACAGGGTGTGCAAGCCATATCTAGACAAGTTTGTGATCGTATTCATTGACGATATCTTGATTTACTCAAGGAGTGAAAAAGAGCACCGAGAACACCTTAGAATAATCTTAGAACTGCTCAAGAAAGAGAAACTGTACGTCAAATTCTCAAAGTGTGATTTTTGGATCCGCAGAGTACAATTTCTTGGTCACGTCATTGATAGTCAAGGACTACAGGTTGATCCAGCAAAGATTGAGGCAGTTAAAGACTGGGCAACACCAAAAACTTCCATAGAAATTCGTCAATTCTTAGGACTTGCCAAATATTACAGAAGGTTCATTGAAGGGTTTTCCAAGATAGCTAAGCCACTGACCAAGTTGACACAAAAGAACCAGAAGTACGATTGGGGAGAAAAGCAAGAGACCGCTTTTCAGTTATTGAAACAGAAACTTTGCAGTGCGCCAATTTTGTCATTGCCAGAAGGGATTGAAAACTTCATGGTATATTGCGATGCTTCACACAAAGGACTTGGAGCAGTGTTAATGCAAAACGAGAAAGTGATAGCTTATGCATCTCGTCAGCTTAAGAAGCATGAGAAGAACTACACTACTCACGACTTAGAGTTGGGTGCCGTGGTTTTCGCACTCAAGATTTGGAGGAATTATCTTTACGGAACAAAGTGTGTAGTATTTACAGACCACAAAAGCTTACAGTACATTCTTGATCAGAAGGAACTTAACATGAGGCAACATCGTTGGTTGGAACTACTTAGTGATTACGACTGTGAAATCAGATATCACCCAGGAAAAGCCAATGTTGTGGCAGATGCACTCAGCCGGAAAGAGAGACTCAAGCCTTTGAGAGTCAGATCATTGGGAATGACTATCATTTCACCACTACCATCAAAGATCCTCGAGGCCCAAGTCGAGGCACTCAAGGAAGAAAACCTACCAAGTGAAACACTTAAAGGAATGCAAGATAATGCAAACGAATTAGTAAGGAGATCAGATGGAACATTATGCTTCAAGGATAGAAGCTGGATACCTCTCTATGGTGGAATACGAGAGTTGATCATGCACGAATCACACAAGTCGAAGTACTCTATTCATCCAGGTTCTGATAAGATGTATCAGGATCTCAAGAAGCTTTATTGGTGGCCGAATATGAAAGCAGAGATAGCTACGTATGTTAACAAATGTCTTACTTGTGCTAAAGTGAAATCCGAGTACCAGAAACCATCAGGATTACTCCAGCAGCCAGAAATTCCACAGTGGAAATGGGAACGCATTACAATGGACTTTGTCACTAAACTTCCCAAAACATCAGGAGGTTACGATGCTATTTGGGTAATAGTTGATCGTCTCACCAAGTCAGCCCATTTCATTCCAATCAAAGAGACTTATACTATGGATCAGCTCACCAGACTTTACGTCAAGGAAATAGTTTCAAGGCACGGAGCACCAATTTCCATCATTTCCGACAGAGACAGTCGCTTTACTTCAAACTTTTGGGAGTCATTGCAAGATTCATTTGGGACTAAACTAGACATGAGTACCGCCTATCATCCTCAGACCGATGGTCAGAGCGAGAGAACAATTCAGACATTGGAAGACATGCTCAGGGCATGTGTGATTGACTTTGGAAATGGTTGGGCTAACCATTTGCCATTGATTGAGTTCTCTTACAATAACGGTTATCACTCGAGCATAAAAGCCGCACCATTCGAGGCACTCTACGGTCGTAAGTGCAGGTCCCCAGTTTGTTGGGCCGAAGTTGGTGATGTACAACTAACTGGTCCAGAGTTGGTCAGAGAAACAATAGAAAAGATAATTCAGATTAGAGAAAGACTCCAAACAGCCAGAAGCAGACAGAAAAGTTACGCCGATGTTCAACGCAAACCATTAGAATTCCAGGTTGGAGACAAAGTCATGCTGAAGGTCTCGCCTTGGAAGGGCGTGATACGATTTGGGAAACGCGGGAAGTTGAACCCGAGATACATTGGGCCGTTCAAGATTCTGGAAAGGATCGGTCCGGTAGCGTACAGACTGGAGCTTCCGTCAGAGCTCAGCAATGTGCATAACACGTTTCATGTCTCAAACCTCAAGAAATGTCTTTCAGACGAAACGCTCGGAATCCCATTGGAAGAAATTCAGATCGATGATAAGCTTAACTTTGTGGAAGAACCAGCAGGAATCATGGACCGAGAGGTTAAACGGTTGAAACAAAGTCGAATTCCGATCGTCAAAGTTCGCTGGAATTCTCGCAGAGGTCCTGAGTTTACTTGGGAACGGGAAGACCAGATGCGACTCAAATACCCACATCTTTTCACCGAGACCACTCCAGAGACCAACATCAGCTGAATTCAGGGACTGAATTCCTTTTAGGGTGGTCGACTGTCACAACTCGTAATTTCAGGTCATTTTCCAAACCTCGACAATTTACTATTCATGAGTTACTATTCATCAATCACTATTCACCGATCACTATTCATCATTTCACTATTCATCGTTTTTGAAGTCAGTTTGAGACTTTGAGAAGTCGTCAAAAATTTTACTATTCACGTGACACTATTCATTCCCGGAGGGAAATCACTATTCATGGGCATCATTCATCATGTCGTAAACTTGGTTTACGGGTATTCAAATGCGCGTAACCAGTTATGTTTAGCTGCGTATTCATGCATCATCAGTAAAGACACATCATACAGACTAGGGTAGTTTGCATATCATCAGTAACATCATTATCATATCAGTTCATGCATGGGTTTGTGTGATTTTCATTAACGTATGCTTAATTGTTTAATTAACGTTACCACTCAGTCATTTCTACTAACATTATACCCAATACTCCCGACAATGATCCTAACACATTTTCAAACTAATTTTAACGATATAGAGATTATATTATTACTTTACCCGGTGTTTTTAAACCAATCGCTATATTTTTCGTTTGACGCTTATAACTCCGTCGGTTTACGAAATTTCAATCTGATAATCATTCTAACACCCGATTCTTGCAAGGAATATAGTTTTACAACTTTTATAACTTCGTCGTATTTTATTTTACCTCGTCACGATTTATTTCTAGTTAACTCAATACCCGATAACACCTAATGTATACCTTTAACTAGCCAATTCTAATTAAATGGGAGAAATTGCATTAATTCACATCAAATCCTTCCTTTTTACCCTATGTGTGCCGCCCCCCTCATCACCCCTAATTCTCTACTTCACTTGATTACAAGTACCATCTCATTTAATGTTTATGTTTATATGTTTCTTGATTTAATTAGATAAACACATACACTAACAAACCAACTAGCTAAAAAAAGATCAAAACCCTCCCATCTCATCCCCTAGGTTCGGCCAAACCCAAGAACACCAAGATCATCCATAAATTTTCCAAGTTCAAGTCATAATCAAGCTCCATTTACCTTCCTAGTTATGGTTTTGTGATTAAATCTCAAGTTTCTTACTCATTTCTTACCAAAACTCATCAAATATTCAAGTAAGTTTCAAGAACATCTCTTTGATCATTTCATACTTTCATTTACGTCATATGATTATGTATTTTCAAGTTATACTAGTTAATCATGCAAGTTACTTATGTTTTAGATACCACTTTTGCACATAAACTCTCTTTAACACTAGATCTATAAGTTTCACTAATGATCTCATGAAATCCACCAAGGTTGGTGATGTTTAGGACCCCATGACACCCTAAGAAGGTGTATGGTAGGATTTGCGAACTTGTGGAGTTGATTTGAAGTAGTATGATCAAGTTTAGAACCAAGAAAATGAGTTTTAACAAAGTATAAATAAGGTTCTGTCCAAAATCGTGTAAAATGGAAAACTTAGAAACTTTTGGTATATTTTGGCCTTCATATTCAGAAAGTTCTTTCAGAAACGAAACCGTGGCCGCAAGAATCACTAAAAACCGACTTATAACGAAGGAGATATGATTTTTCAAAGTTAGACGACGAAAACTAATTTTCTGAAAATTTAGTTGCTGATTGCCGAGATTCAAAGGACAAAACGAGGTGTTAGACGTGATCTAGACGACCCGACCTACTGAGATTATGTTAGTTCATGTTTATACGAAGCCGTGGATGTAAAGAACGTAGAAAACGAGCTTATAACGGCCGAGTTATTCACGTTTGAAGCCCGACGTACCATGTTCATTTTGACAGCCCACTAATAGAAAGTGTTTTAAGTATAAAAACTAGTGTTTTTGCGAAACATAACATTGATAGCCGATTTTCTAATTGATCGAGGCGTTTATAATCAAAAGTTAAATGAAACGACATTAATACATTTTTACAAGGTTTTCAAAAACGTTGAGTTTGATCAACTAACACTTAACGTGCAATATTTCACGACTAGTTTCACGAAGCCATTTTGGGCATATTTTCACAAGTTAAGGAAAATATTAAATCGCGACGAAAACATTATATTTTGCCGATAGAACACCAAACGAGGATCGTGGAGTACCGTTTCAACATATTCATACGAAAAGTAGTTTATAACTTAACGAGACGTCAAAAGTGTATTTTTCGTCGATAAACGTTATTTTCAAAACTAACAAGTGGTATCGTTAACATACGTATTTGCATGTGTTGCATTGTATCATTGCTTACATTGGATCACATCATTCATAATAGGTCGCGGTTAGAAACCGAGCTTTATTTCCTCGTATCCATCATTGTCATTGTTGCTATATCATATCAGGTGAGTTTTCATAGCCCCGTTTTAAATTGTTTATTGATTTCTAAACTCTCAGGGGAGAATACATTGCACCATTTTTATATGCGGACCAAAGTATCCAAACTCATTACATTGCTTAAGTTACATCATTGCCCAGATTAAAGTCCCCTATTATTATCAAGAACCGTTAATTGTTAGCAAGCGAGAGTGAGTGAATAGATCTATTGAGGGTGACTCCTCCATTCGGGTTGGTAGCACCAACTGATCAAATGAACGCATTTCATTTCTGTCATATTAGAGTGATTGGCAAACACTCGGTTGGGGCATTTCATTCAGTCTTAGCTTCGGGGTCATGAGCTTAGAGCTAATGTATCATTTTTATGTTGCATGGTTTTGTCATACACTTTATACTTGTGGTATCCGTACAACATTTCATTTACATAAACCTATGATCTCACCAACATTTTTGTTGACCATTTTAGCAATGTATTTTCAGGTAATTAAGGTATCGCATGTTGGCTTGCATATGGACACTTCATGGAGTCGCGGAGTCGACGCGTCTCACTTTATATTTTATGCACTTATCCATCGTTTGAATTGTATGAACTTGTTTTATGAAAACTTGTTTCATCTTTTGGGACCTAGCTTTGTAACTCTGAATGTTTTTAAATAATCAAACGATGTATTTTCTAAACTGTGGAAAACTAGAAGGGGGGTTGAATAGTTTTACGTCTTTTTAATTTATTATAAAAACTTTGTTTTATACTTTTAAAAAACTTTAGATTCTAGTTTGTTATGAAAAATAAAACTTAAATCTTATTATTAGTTATATATGTATTCTTTTAAATTGATTGTAAAAGTTTTGGTTTCTTGAATGGATTTTCAATTTGATCTTTATGTGAAGTCGACCTCTAATTAATACTAGCAATTATATAAGTCTATGTTTATGAAAGTAATGACGATGCAAGTAAAGAAATAAATAAGGTATGGAAAGATCTAACCGAGACACGAGAGATTTATAGTGGTTCGGCTACAAGGACACCTTCCTTGCCCTACTCCACTCCCCGAGCACACCTTGCTCGAGAGTTTTCTTCACAACTTCAATAAGCTCCCTTATGGCGGAGAAAACCGTACACAACTTTGGCTTACACGGGTTTAACGACACAAAGCTAAATGTCGAGTTCTAATCGTAGCTAGAACCAATCTCACAACTTCATCACAACTTATTCACGACTACTTCACAACGGCTTCACGACTGCTTCACGACTTCTTCACGACTTCTTCACGACTTCAACACGACCGCTACACAACCTCTATGATGCGACTTCACGACTTCAACACTATGTCTTCATGACTAAGACTTCACGACTTCAACATGACCGCTACACAACTTCTATGCTACGGCTTCACGACTTCAACACTAGGACTTCACGACTAGGACTTCACGGCTTCAACACGACCGCTACACAACTTCTATGCTACGGCTTCACGACTTCAACACAAGGACTTCACGTCTTCTAAGCTACGGCTTCACAACTTCTACACCACGGGTTCACGACATCTACACAACGGCTTCACGACTTCTACACAACGGCTTCACGACTTCTACACTTTGACCTCACAACTTCTATACCACAACTACTTATACAACATCTTCACTACTTACACACAACACTAATCTACAACACACACCTTACATACAAATGAATGAATGATTTACAAACTTTGTTAAACACACAACTTAAGTAACAAAATGATACTAAGTTGTAATACTTCTAATCTTGATTGATAGAAGTATTCTTCTTTTGCACTTGGATGGTGGAAGCTTGGATCACTTGGAAACCAATGCTTAAGATTACATGATCAAAGGTTTATTTAAGATATGAAATGAGATCTACAACAGAAAGTTTTAGTGCAAAAGGGGTGAGTAAAAATCCAGGGGAAGGCTGGTATTTATAGGGAAAAATCTGGACAGCTGGAGCCTACTGGAGCGGGGGCGGTCCCCTTAATTATTAAGGGGGCCGCCTAGCAAAATTAAAGGGGCCGCCCCTACTGAACGTTGGCCAATTTTGTCCTTTTGTGGGGAAGGTTTTTCTGGAACATTTTAACTGATTTTGGTTAAAAATTTGAATTCATATTTTTATAAAAGATTAAACATTTTTATTTAGTACCAAAAATGTTTTTCAAAAATATATAAAATGTTTTTGATGTTTTATAAAAAATCTAGTTATTAAGAAAATGTTCCTTTGATCATATAATGCATTAAGCATTAGTTCATTCATACCTTAAGTGATTTTAGTTGTAGAAGTGAATATTTACAACTAAGTACTTGTTTAATTTATAAGTTTATGTTTTAATGAGTTTACATTTTGTGATCATCAAAACATAGAGATATGAATAAATATTGATAATGTTTTTAGGCATTTATTTATGTCAACATAAACGACACTTTAGGTCGTTCAATATAACTGCAACTTTGGTGCTATGACCAGTCGCGCCCCTGAATGCTTCATTCCGCTGCAAGTCACGAAATTTGGGGGTGTGACACTTATCATCCCTAAACTTTCCCCCAAAACCTTTCTTCTACAAATCATTAAAACTTTCAACATGGTACGCTGCTGGTGTGGTAAGCAAGCTATAATTCGCACTTCGTGGACCTCGGCCAACCCAGGGTGTCGATTCTATGGTTGTCCTGATCAAGTAAGTGCGTTTGAAGATTTAATGTATTAGTTTGTTTTCACAAGTAGCAAAGTACATTGTAAAAATGGTGGTTGTTTAATGACTTGCCATATTTATGATTAGGGGTCTTCTTGTCGGTGGATAGGATGGTATGATCCTGAAATGTGTGCTCATTCAAGAATGATCATGCCAGGCCTTTTGAGGGGGAGAAATGAGTTTGAGGCAAGTTTAGAAGCTGCTCAAGGTGATGTGTGGAAGTGGAAGATTTACCTGGTGCTCAGTTGGATATTGTTCTTGATTGTTTATGCACTTGGTTAACTTTTCAGCTTTAATGTATGATGGCCGTGTTTTGTGTTATGTGGAAATGTAATTACTTGTTAGGCCATCATGGTAGTGTAAGAACCTTGACCAAACTATTATGTAGTATGTTCTAACTTTAGATTCTCTTGAATGGTAGTAACTTTGTCTCCTACATGGATATGAATTTTGTTCTTTTGCTGAGTTTACCTTATGTTTATGCAGATGCATATGAATTTGGTTAGATTTGACTTTTAATTATCAACATTGTTATGAAGTATTGACTTTGGTTAGTTTTGGCTTTATTGCCTCATGTTTATGCAGATGGTTATCAATTTGGTTAGGTTTGACTTTTAATTGTCAACATTCTTATGAAGTATTGACTTTAGTTAGTTTTACCTTTATGCACATGCTTACTAAAGAACACACAGCTTCTTGTACATCACCTCAAACATAGTTTGCAGTAGAAGGTGATGCAGTCATAGAATTTGCTATAAAATACAGTCCACACAAGATGCAAATGATGCGCACAATGAAAATACACAAACATAACATGGTTCCATAGATAATGCAAATGGATATATTTTCAAATGCATAAAATTTCATACTTTTCAAAGCATGACAATTAGAGTTAGACAAACAGATATGTTTTTAGAGTACATAATTGTCCATAGCAAACATAAAGAAATATTGTCTAGTTCATTAGCATAACAGAATTGACCTATGGTGAGGCCATCATTCTTTCCAGTGCAGCCTGCTACCTAGTCATTCTTCGTGTAGTAGGCTGGGAAGAAACAGAAACTGCTTGCACACTACTTGAATGGACTTGAGATTGAGACTGTGATTGATCATGTTGCTGGGATTGAGACTGGGATTCATCATGTATGCTGGGATCATCAGTAGCTTGAAGTTGACTCTCAGATTGAACACCTGGAACTTCACCTTGTTTGTCTATTGCAATATCTTGAGTAGCTTGATCTTGAATTTCAGATTGAACACAAGTTCATTCAACTGCATCATCTTGACTTTCAACAACACCTGTACCTTCAGCTTGTTTATCTGCTGCAACTTTGTTACATGTAGGATGTGCTTCTTCGCTGCAACCTTTTGAGGCACTTGTTTACCTTTTCCCTTAGCACTTGAACATTTTTGTTTATGTCCAGTTTGACTACTTTGAGTTCCACCATGGCCAAGACATGTTTTTCGGTTGTATCCAGCAATGCCACAAACACTACACTTTACACTCTTCCAAGCCTTAGACAACTTACCATTCTTCACAATCTCTTCAGTTTCAGGAGTTATCCTTACTCTTTTTAACTTGTTGAGTTAGCTGCAGTTGTTTGAGGTTTTGGTGGAATAATTGTTGTGGGCAGAGATGATTTTTCCCAATGCTCATTGCTAGTTATGGGCTGGACATGGTGTTTGTAGGTTGCTTCCCAAGTGTTAAGATAGTAACAAGGATGAGCCCATGTTTCCACAGCTCCTACTTGTTTTCCATTTAAAGCCATATTCCAATTGGTAGCAACAACATGTTTACATGGTAAACCTATTATCTCCCATCTTCTGCAAGTACAAGACTTGTCTACAACATTAACTACACATTGGTCTCCCCATAGTCCACTAACCTGAAACTTATCTCCCCCATTCCATAAAACATTATACTTAACAGCCTCTTTCTTAATACCATCTAACATGTGTTGTGCAGTTGGTGTTAGTGGCCCATTACTCTTCTCAATGACCATCACAACATGCATTATTCTCTTCATACAGTATTCCCTGATGTATTCTAAGGCTGTAATAATTGGTTTGTTTATACCCTCAATTATTTTCCCATGAAACACTTGACACATGTTATTAAGTAACACATCAGAATGAGGTCTCCCTAAACAAGAAAAATAAAGCTGTATTACTTATACATTTCATAGCATATTAACATATACCAATTAAGTTACACAGATAGATGACTTACATGAGAAATGTGACCTTGACCAATGGATTGGTGGTATCTGACTTAACCACGCATGGGCAGGTTGACTAAATATCTTAAAAGCAGCCATAGCTTTCTAAAACTGTATAACAGTTGAGGCTGTTGCACATCTCCACATATGGTCTTTGAAGGCCCTACCTTTCCAATTAAGTTTCAGATGCTCATGAATGCTTCTAAGACAAAATATGTGCTCTGCATTTGGAAAAACTTCTCTTAAAGCTGCAATGATATCCAACACAAAAACACATATATTTAGTGTCTGTTTAAAAACAGAGGAACTTGAAATCAGTACCAGCTTAAGGGAGTACTTTTTGCATGTCACTAATAAAAGTGAAGATTGAGTTTGGCTCAAGTTCAAGATCATCAGATAAACAATAAAGAAACCATGTCCATGATCCTATGTTTTCTGATTCTGCAAAAGCATAAGCTAATGGGTATATACCATTGTTGCTATCAATTCCCACGGCTGTTAGAAGTTCACCCTTCAAAGGACCATTAATAGGAAAAGCATCTATCCCCAACAACTGTCTCTGACAGGCTTTAAATCCTTCCTTCAATGCACCTAAACAAACATACATTTCTCTTGAATTCTCTTGTTGGAAGAGTATCCTCTGCAGGCCGTTCCACATTCATCAGAACTGTTGTATTAGGGTTTTTCTTCTGCAACTCTTGAACATAATCTCTCAACATGGTAAATTGTAGCTTGAATTCACCCCTAATGCCTCTTACTGCTATTCTTTTGGCCCTTAAAACCTTTTGCATTGACACTTCAAGCTCAAAGTGGTTGGTAAGTTGATTATGAATAGACTTGATTGGAATCCGTGGATTGGTTTGAATTTGTTATTTTATTTGCTTTGAGATAAAGTTAAGGTCAAAATGTTTGAGCGCCCTTGATTGCAAACATGTGTGTTGATCATTATGTTTTCTGACTGTCCAAGGACCTTTTTCACCATCCCTGCCGACAAACAACAGCCATGGGCAGAGTATTTGGGAAGGGTCATTTTTACCTGCAATTAATGCATTTAAACCCTTTCTGGTTAATGGACCTCTAACTGGGCCTATACCCAGTCCAGCACTTTCACTTGGGCCTGAAAGTGGAACACAACCCACACATCTGACCCTTACTCTTTTTTTGTCATTCTTTAGAAAAAGCAACTCCCTTCTAGTTTCTATTGAATGCTCTCTTACCTTCTCTTTGACATATTTTGCACTATCAAAGCCTTGACCACGGTAAAAGAATGTGGTATAAACACTATTATGAACAGACTCTGACCTAACCCTTGGCACCCCAGAGTTACCTATGTCTGAGTCAGAAGCATAAGCAGTGTAAAAGGCATCATCATCCATCACATGTAACTTTTTTTCCAAATTCATGTCATCACTTATATTAGTAGATGTTCCTGCGATACCTAACTCAGGACTCTGACTCCCTTGGACCAAAGCAACTTGTATATCATTCTCCTCACAAATATTCTCTTCATTTGCCAGAATTGTGTCACCACCTACATTGCCTAAGTGACTAGTCTGACTCACTTGGAACAGAGTGATATCAACATCAGGCTCCTCTTCCATGTTATTGCCATCAACAGGTGCTCCTCCTACTTTCTCTAACTGCTTATCCTAAGTCACTTGGAACAGAGTGACATCCACATCAGGCTCCTCAAAGCTGTTATTGGCATCAATAAGTGCTCTTCCTACTTTCTCTAACTGCTTATCCTGAGTCACTCGGAACAGATTAACCTCAAAATTATCAGGGTCCTGAAAACTATTGTCCTTATCAATAAGTACTAATGCGCCCTCACTGTTATCAACAGGTTGGCTGGCAAAGGACATGTCAAGGGTCGAAAATACAGGCTCAATGTTTGGCAACTGGCTAGATTCCCCAATACAATTGACGTCCATTGATACTTGTGTTAGTTGCATAAAAGGCTCTAGTACATGCTCATTATCAAGGCCATCTAAAACCAATCGTCTACAACACGATTGGATAGCAGCACTAGCTACTTTTCTACTTTGTTCATCCATCTCCCAAAATCCAGTCTTAATAGATTGTGGGGACATTTCAGACAACTCCAATCTTGTCTTACCTATTTTAACATAAACATCTATCAACTTATGGTCTTTGACAATGTCTTTCAACAACTCAAGATTCACAGCTTCACGAAAACTAAACAAGCCATCATCCAATGTACTATCAGGCTTAACAAAGTAGTAGTAATTGGTTTGTCCTTCAGCATAACAGATTTCGGTTATGAGAGCATCCATTTCATCAACAGATACCTCATTCATTTCAACATAATCAACTTGACATTCCTTACCTCCTTCGTATATTCTCCTTGGACAATTTTTGAATGTACCATTGTGATGAAACCTCATGCTAAACGAACCCAATCGACCAGCTGTTGAAACACATAACAAAACACTGTTACGATTATCTTACCTAAAAGGGAAATACCTTGAACAATCTTAAAAACATATCAGTGTAAACGATTATCACCAAAAAACACTTGCCATATCTCCTGATTGCACACATTTGCTCCGTCTCATGGTCATCAAAGAAAGGCTCTTCTCTAATTTGCCATAGAGTAAATCCAAGGTTGGTGCTTGTTAATTTCTTACTTAGATTAGATTTGATGAGTGACATTGCATTAGGGTTTTTTGGGTAGGCTTCCAAAACAAGTTTGGGGATGACCAATGAGTACACGACCTACTTATATTAGACATAATGGCGGGAAAATGGATTAGACGTCTGCTGGATAGTACATCGAGAGAGAGAAAAAATCGTCACGGTTAAAAGACGAGTATACCCTCCAAACAAAACGGATAACGGGATTTTAAGACATATAACGGGACATTGACCTGAGCATTAGGGGGCAAGGGACGCAATCAGCATAAAAAACACAAGGTTTGGACTCACTGCGACGATTTTCCCAAGTTTCAGGCCCTGATGATGCTTTCTGGAAAGTTTAGGGACCACGGTGTATTCAAACTTTTATCATTGAGAATGACTAATTACTTCTTCATTTTGGTAAGAAATTTGTTTCACACATTTTCAAATATGATTAATTAGTATGCGTGTAATGACTCCATGATTAGAACCATGATGTCTTGAGGCTTTTCTTTCTTTGATCATAACAAAATAAGGGACTTAATCTGATTTTACGGCAACAAGTTATATGTCACGCCTTGTAATAATCAAATATCACCACTCAGATAATTATAATCGATTATGGTACTTACGACCGTGACAGTTTTATAACCAATCGCATTCGGGCTAAAACATATTCTTGAATTCCCAGTCTTACCACTCCATAACAAGCCGAATAAAGAACTGAGCTTTGACAGATTCCTCATAGAAAGAAAATGCAAGAAGATATAGAAATGCTCTAAAAAAAAAATCCTAAGTGTGGATATTGAGCTGGTCCTCGGGTACCGGTTTCATGACAAAAGCAAACCTTTCAACACAAACAAAGCGCCCCCATATATACAAAGAAACATATCCAAACATGCCATTTATCTACAATTTTGAAACCAATAAAGACCAAAAAACCATTTTCACTATTTGACGAAAATTGGAATAAAATTATAAAAGTATCAATCTATATAATTTACCAGTTTACCCATGAACTGGTTTTGAACTTGTGAATATGTGCAATATAAGTCTCCAAGAACACTTCCCTTCACGTGCTTTCCTTGATCATTGTTCATGCCGATGGCTTTCATATATACGCCATTTATGGTGAACTCAAAAGGGATATCGGGATCAATCCATCTCCTCAAAAACCATCAACTACAAAGGAAGATCTTAGAAGCTGTTAGCTTTGACTTTTATGGTCAAACAAGTAAGCTTTTGACGCGGAATTAATGTAGAGTTATTTAGATTATATAAATTACAAAATTGCTATATTACATGATATAAATGGGACTACAAAATGTAGAAATTTTAATCTTTTATTAAGGGAAAATATTGTCGATATTGGATGTAAAATTCAATCATTTTGACTATAAGTTCAAAAGATGTATAAAAAGGGTTACCTGCGAACAAACTGGACAAGTTTCGCTTCTCTCATTCCATTCATAGATACAACCCAAGTGATAATGATGCGAACATTTTGTAACAATTCGAGGATCTTCAAAAGTATATTCTGCAACAAAAACAATTCAAGCTTAGAAATCAACTACATATCAAATAACCGCATAATCACACTGTTCTGGCCTCCTGAGAAGGTTTTGTGCTCAAATGACCAACTTACATATTAAACAATATAAAACTTAAGTACCAACGTAAAAAAACATGGATTTCTCATATTACAAGTAACAGATTTGACGCTAAGCAGAGATGGTTCTGTTTCATCTCAACCAACTGAACAAGTCAAACGTGAAGGGGAACGTTGGAACAGGTCAAATAGGTCAAGCAAGTCAAACGGATTGAAAGTTGCAATTATTATTTGTATTCTTTTGCATAAAAAATCACAAACACCTAAAATGTATTAGTCATTGATTTATATCATCATAGTAAGAGTATTGTTTTTGTAGCTATACTTAGTGCATTGATTATTTATAAAAATAATTTAAAAACAATTCAAAAAAGGGCAACTAAAGGGTTTGTAGGTCAATCTGATCCTGCTAGGCACAACCGCACAAACTATTTAGACCTGCATAAAACCAACCCCTTTCAACCCCCCTTAATAGTCAACGTGTGACATATTTTGGTTACCTTCGAGACATATTGGACAAATATCCTCATCATTTTGCGATATAGTGTTGAGATTCTTTATAAGTTTTTCGAATGGAGGCATCTCTGGATGGTATTTCTTTGAGCCATCCTCACTTGGTACTGATTCAAAATTGCTTTCACAAAACGGTTCTGGTTCTACCCTTGAACGATTTGATCCTTTTCCATGCCTTACCAAAGATATACCACTGCCACTGCCACTGCTGCTAGAGCCATATGAACTGACTTGTGGTATTGCAGTTTGTGAAGAGCTTGCACCTTGATAAGACCAAGGCCCGGCTTCCGTCCCTCGTTTTCCAAGAACAGCTTCACACTTGGAAAAAAATACAATCAAGTGTTAAAACCTAATTCCAAAGATAACATGTAAGGAAATGAAATCCAGACTTAGTTGTCTCGTTCGTACAGTTTTAATTAGTTTATATGTAATAACCAACTTTGGTCCAAATTATATTTTGGGTAACCAGCATTTTTGCCTAAGAAATGGCACTCAACTTTCAAATGTTTTGACTTAAGGTAATGTTGAACATTCTTGACATTTCAGGTACCACATTGATGAAAATAATAAAAGTTCGACATACGTGACTACATACCCTCAGAGTGTAAGGATACTTAAAAAAAAAGCTGCAGCAGCTTAAGCATAGTCAAAATAACTAATATGTCTAAAAAGTTTAATTGGTGGCTTGTACAGAACAAATAAAATTAGAATGTTGGGGTTTTTCCTTAGCAAAAAGAGATGATCCTGAAACAAAGATTGGATCAAATGGGTTACCTTTGTATGCATCTATCCCTTTATCATTCTTTGATCTTCGCATTTATAATTCTAGGTTTACATATCACACATATAAATCCTTAAATAGGCTGATCTACTTAAATAGGATTTGCTCATAGACCAGACCAATATGACAAATGATTCGTACTGACGAAGCTAAGGACACTTAGGTAAAAGGTAATAATTAATGTTGCACCAACAGTTTCAAAGAAAAGAGACCAGGTTTTCAAGATCAGGCCATGGCTTAATTGTTCGTAAGGATAACTCTCATTGTTGCACAATATCTCTAAAAGTTGTGTATGTTATGCACTTATCTATACTCTTTTGGGTAACCATGGTTTCCAACATTTTGGCCGAATATTCCACGGGGTTTGAACCCATGGCCACACAGATTCAAACCGGGTAACTTATTTATCTATTGTTCTATACTTTTCATATACAAAGAGCCAATATATTGGACCAAAAACCAAACTCCGAACCTAAATTAAGATTCAGCCACCCATACCTAAACTCATTCCTGCCCCATCTCAAATTCGAAAACATTTAAATTATCACTCGAAAAACACTTCCCCTCATTCAACTTTTCATAAACTTCACCTTTATTCCATTTAATTACCCCACACACCCACAAACACACACCGTCGGACCGCTGCTACACCACCACGAGACCTCTAGCAAGCTACCGTCAGAGAAGGTAAATACACACTATCACACATGAAAAACACACATATATTTACCGCTGCAACCAGATTTTGGCGCAGCCAAACTTTGTCTAAAACTATACACCGCCGCCGCTATGCGGGGGTACTCGGCCAGTGTATTAAATGCATGAATACTATTTTCCCTCGCAAAGTGACCGAGACCCGTAATCAGACCTTTGTTTGACCTCACACCATAAAAATGATGCAATGCCTTTATAAATGATCAAAGCAATTATTTAAAGCATGCTACAAGCTGCCAATACAAAGGGACACAACATGTAAATATGGGAATAAATGAAGACCGACCAACATGGGTTGCAAAAGGCATATCTAAATGACATGAAATTGAAAGTAACTTTATGAATCAAGAAAGTATTTTAAATCTGAGTATTTGAATACAAGGTCTATAAATTTCTTCAAAATTCTCATAACTGCTTAAATATTTATACAAGGTGTTACAGAGTTCAAAATATAGTACGGTATACTTTTTAGAAAGTAAACAGAGCACTGAACTTTCTTGGTTTTTCAATTCCATAACTAAACAAATAAACTTTAGCAGTCATAAATTTTTATACCATGACCATAACAATTACATGAATATTGTCTAATTGTCATCTGAATTAGCACAATTTCAGACAAGATTAAGAGAGTTTAATTAGTCAATATTTCAAAATGCAATCCATTTTGATGGAACTAAGTGGACACATCAGATCATATGTCTATAGGATGAAGTTATATTGACAAAGCATCACAAAAGTGCACATCCATATCTACACGCTTGTGCAGAGACACATTAAGCAATGAAGGGACATCAAATGCTTATGATAAGCAGATTAATGAATTTTTGTCAAATGCACAAACTTTAGTAAAAATGAAGTTAGCATTGACTGAATTCACCAAAGAAAACACAGAAATCCTGATGACATACAAAGCAACTTACAAATATGGTTATAGACCAGCAGCAATTAGAAATACGTCAGGATCCATATGGTTATTAGATTTCATAAGTCTCATCAAAAGCACATACACTAACTAGGGGAATATATAGAAACTAGACCTATTAAAAAGATCTCAAGATCCTTGTGTCAATTAGTGATTTAGTTCAAGAATTCTTATAACAATAACAAGCTCTAGTTATATTTAACTTAGTGATTTCATTTTCGGCCATATTTCCACCAACAAGAACAACAAAATTCTCATGCTAGATAAGTCAACCCGCAAACACACCTAAAACTAAAGCAATCTGTACTAGTATAACTTTATGAAGGAATTCTCATCAAAATCACAACTTATAGTAACTAAAACCGATATAAAACACAACTGTAATAAGGCAAGACTTTAGACTGATAAAACTGACCTTATTAGTCAAATTATGCAGGAACAAAGCAAAATTATCCTGCGCATTCCTGTTAACCACATTACTCGAGCCTTGAACTTGCTCGTTATCATCCGAATCAACACTCTCGTCATCCGGCTCAGCCCCACGAAAACACGAACAAAAAATTCCCATTTAACACTCTACATATCACAATTCAAAATAACCCCATCAGTCACAACTCACAACATACAAAAAACACATCAAATCAACACTAAAACACAAAAATAACTAATTACATCAAAAGGGTCTAAAAAAGAACCAATTTTTAACAACCCCACATAACCAAACATAATCAAGAAACACAGAAAACCTCAAATTCACAATCAAGAACAAGATCCAACATAAAAAGTAACCAAATTTAACACAAAAAGCATCATAATTTATAGAATCTTGTTACCTTGTAGTATACAAAACCGATGAACAATAAGTGATATGAAAAGATTAAAGAATTATGATGATGGGCTAATATAAAAGAGAGAGAGAATAATAATACAAGGGTATATAAAACAACAGCAGACATTAAAGATAGAATTATTACTCAATATTTATTACTGTATTAATAGTAAAATAATGTTAAAGTGGGAATTGCTTCAACGTTGGACTGAAAGTGACTTTGTTGTTGTAGTTGTTCTTCTTGTGGAATACTCCTTGTTCATTGTTTGGTTCGGAACTTTCGGGATTTTGTTTTGTTTGGTTGATTTTCTAAAATTTAGTCGTAAGTTGTTTTGGTAACGTTATTGTTTAGTCAAAGGGTTTACTTTTTTACAAGTAATATTAGGGAAATTTGCATTTACGTGTGATCATATTCGTCTAATATTCAAAATAAATTATGTGTTTTCAAATACTAAACTACTAGATATATATAATGCCCGCGCACGCGCGGGGCTTTTTCTAATCTTTTAAATAAATTATTATTTTTAATTTCGGGTTTTAATTATTATAACAGAACCTTCAAAACCACTGTACTTTGATTGAGGTATTGAATTAGGGTTATTTACGAATGTAGTGGGTTTTAATATTAATTAGATTTGGAGAAGATGTTCTTGTGTCAATTATTGTGCATGGATGAATGATAAGAGATCGAGTTTGATTGATGGAGGAGGAATTTGGGAATGTTGGGACTTCATGATTTTTAGTGGGAATGATACTGAATTTTAAGTTTCAGCCCAAATCTTTGAAAAACTTGCTCCACCGTTTTTAAGTTTTATTTTTTTTGGTTTTTGACACATATATTTTTGTAAGTTTTTTTGAATGATTACAAATCACATTCGTTTTTTTATAAAATATGGATAAATTTAGAAGTATTTAGGCTTTTCTTATTTAATATTTAAGAAAATAATAATAATAATGATTTGATTATTACTTAATAAGGTATGATTTGAATTTTTGAAATGAAAAAGTCCCCACTAAGGGTTTTGTTTTATTATATAAAAGATACGTGCAAAGCGAGGATGTATAATGGCAAATAATAATATTTGTGAAATCGTAATTCTGGTTGAACCGTTGATGCAAAGAGCGTGTGTTTTTTAAAATTAATATAACGTGTGTTTTTAAAAAGTTGACAAATTTAGAATTGATCAAAAGACATAATTTACGTTGTCAAGTTTTTGAAATTTTAGCAACTTTAAAGGGTATTTAGGAGTAACGAGTTGGGAAACCCGCGCGTTGCAGCGGGAGCGCTTTGCGGGGTTTTTTTTTTATTTAATTTTTTTTTAAAGTTTTTTGAAAATGTTTTTTTTTGAAAATATTTTTTCAAAAATTTATTTTTTCGAAATTATTTTTGCGAAAAAAAAATTTCGAAAAAAAACATTTTTGAAAAAGAAAATTTTTGAAAAATAATTTTCAAAAAAAAAAAATTAATTAAAAAATTTATTTTAATTTTTTTTCAAATAAAGTTTTTTGAAAATATTTTTTCAATTTTTTTTTTTAAATTTTCTTTTTTTAGAAAAAAAAAAGTGTCAAAAAAAAACAAAAACTTTTTTTAAAACTTTTTTTTTTCTTTTAAAAAAAAAGTTACTGATAAAACCACTGTAGCTGCTACAGTGTTCCGCTACGGTACGCCTCTTGCCTTTTTTCAAAATTTTTTTTTTTTAGAAAAAAAAAAAAAAAAAAAGTTACTGCTCATCGACTATAGCGTGAACAGTGTAAAAAAAACAAAAACTTTTTTTAAAACTTTTTTTTTTCTTTTTCAAAAAAAAAAAAAAAAAAAAATAGTTACTGTGAAAACCACTGTAGTGGCTACAGTGTTCCGCTACAGTACGCCTCTTGCCTTTTATTTTCTTTTTCAAAAAAAAAAAAATAAATAAATAAAATAAAAAAAGTTACTATTAAAACCACTGTAGCTGCTACAGTGTTCCGCTACAGTACGCCTCTTGCCTTTTAGTATATTATATAATTTAGACAAACTGCAATAAGTTAAGTTTCAAGTTTCAAGATTCAAGAAAACAAATACATTTTTTATAAGTAGTAGAGATAGTTGTGATTTAATTTTGCTGTTTGATATCAAAATAATCAAATAATTAGTTTTTTTTTAGTATTTGATAAATTAGATTATTTAACGTATCAACATCTTAATATGTTAAATGACTAAAATGGATAATTATACAATATATTAAAAAGTGGGAAATCGGATGAACAGTACTGCTACAGTACTGCTACAGTACTGTAACAGTGCTGCTACAGTATTTTTTTTTTTATTTATTTATTTTTTTTTTAGTTTTTAGTTTTTAGTTTCAAAAATTCGCAAAAAAATACCCCCGAAGTCGACAACTCTTTGCAAAATTAGTCATTTTCCAAAAAATATGTTTCAAAATTCGCAAAAAATACCCCCGAAGTCGACAACGCTTTGCAAAATTAGTCCTTTTCCAAAAAATATGTTTCAAATTTGGCAAAAAATACCCCTGAAGTTGACAACTCTTTGCGAAAGTAGTCCTTTTACAAAAAATCTGTTTGAAAATTGGCAAAAAATACCCCTGAAATTCACGGCTCTTTGCAAAAGAAGTCCTTTTTCAAAAAATCCGTTTCGCATCACCTTTTGAATTACAGACACTGCATTTGTTACCAACAACGGCGAAAACAACATTAAAAAAAAAAAAAAAAAAAAAAAAAACACACACGCAAAGCGCGCCGCTGCAACGCGCGGGCTTCCCAGCTCGTTAAATGACTAAAATGGATAATTTTATATGTCGGTGAGTATAAACTTTACAAATTATGTTATACATTTGTCGTCCGAACGACGTCGCTTTGATGAAAAGAAAAAACATATTCCAAAACGCCCTCGGGTTATATAGCGAGTTACGAAAATCATCTTGTACCTTTAACTATTTACGATTTTTTTAGATAACAAACTTTATTTATCAAATAGCTAACAAATATCTAGCAATTTCTTTATAAAAAATATACCGATGAAAATGCCTTTAAATTGCAAACAAAATGAGTCAAATATTGCAATACTTTTGATATACGCGATTTTATAAAAAAAAATGTTGAAATTTAATATATATTTTTTGTAAAAAAAAAAAAAAAAAAGAAAAAAAAAAATTTTTGTAAAAAAAAAAAAAGAAATTCAAAACATACCCGTAAACTATCTAAAAATTTACAAAAACCACCTTTGACTTTATTTAAGAAAAAATAAATTCGAAAATCAAGATCATTGATAAAAAGATCATAAGACAAAGTGAAACACAAAAAGGTCGATCTCTAGATAGTTAAGGCTGAATATTATAAAGCTTGAGGTCTTGGGTTCGAGCTTACCCATATGCAACTTTTTCATTTTTTACTTGCAAGATTTAGAAGTAAATGTTAATAAACAAATTACAAATGGAGAAGGCTTAACATAAAACAAGTATTAACAAGATGGTTAAGGTAGATTTCCACTATCTTGAAGTTTCTGAGTTCGATTTTCCTAAATGTAGAATATATAATTTTTATTGGTTAGTATCAAAATCTACTAATCATATTTTAGCCCAAAAAAGAAATTTAACCCGATAATGCGTTGCTACAAAATTTTAAGAGGATGCAAAATGTAGTTATTTTTTTAACCTTCTTTAATAAATTATGAAATAATGAAAATTTGAAATTTTTTAAAGATATGACAACCTTTTCTTTTTATATATATTTGCATGTGAAGAAGAAAAAAATGAGATTTTTTTAGTGAAGAATGAAAACTAAAAAGTTGTCAAAACGAAGTGCGGCTAACCACCGTACTCATTACAAATTATTTTTAAGGCTATAAAATATTTATATAGATTTAAGAAAAATGCATACTCGTACTAGTCGATGTTAGTTGTTGAGTTATCTTGTTCATTTAAATTTGGCCACAGACCAAATATGCAAACCAAAGTTCCTCACAGGGACGTTCGCTGCACTTTCGATTAGGACAAAACATGCAATTTAGAAAACCATTGGGATGATTTTTTCAATTTACTCTATAATAAATTAGGGTATAACATCTTATTTTTCAGTCGTTTCATCAAAAACAGTTTTTCTCATATCAACTTGACACACTTTTTTGATATATCATTAAATTTTAAAGAAATTATACATATATATATATATATTTGTCAGGAGTTTGGGTGCAACAAAAAGTTGTTCCGCACAGTAAAACGTGCTTCAAATGATTATACATCACTGTTCTGAGCACTGTTCATGGAATTTTTTATTATTTTATACCCCAATAAATCCTCCCCCTCTCCCTCCCCACATATTTTCTTCCTGAATCTTCTTCCTACCATTTCTGATATACTATACCGATCATCATCATTATTTTTTCATCAATCAAAAAACTTTTTCTCCAAACAAACACCATTTCTGATATACTATACCGATCATCATCATCATTTTTTCCTCAATCAATTAACTTTTTCTCCAAACAAACAAACAAACAAATCGGCGATTTTCCGATCAATCGATGACTCTCATGACTCCGCCACAAATTGATGTAATCACCTTCTATATCTCTCATAATACGTATATACGTATAATTGTGCTTACTGACTAAAGTTGATTAATTAAATTAATTGATCGATTTAATTAGTTTTTATCTGCTGTGTGATTTAATTAGTATAGATGTTCAATTTAATCTAATTTTGTTTAATTGATTTTTTTTTTTTTTTTTTTTTTTTTTTTTTTTTTTTTTTTTTTGTAGAAATATTTCAAAGTTAGGGTTTTTAATTAGTTGTATTGTTTAATTTGTTTTTTTTTTTTTTTGGTTAAAATATACTGATTTTGATCCGTTCTATGATGAGCTTGATGTGAATATACTTTTTTTTTTTTTTTTGGTGAAAATGTTCGCAAAGTTAGGGTTTTGAATTGTGATTATTAGGAAGAACTGTTGAATTAGTTGTTAAATTAGGGTATTACTGATACAATTGTTTAGTTGGGTTATGTTGAATAAGTTGTATATGTATGTGTATTGGTCGGTTAGTTGTTATTTTGAGTTTAATTGGTGCTCTAATTATATTTTTAATCCCTCATGGTTATAATTGTTTATTTATGTATAATATTTGTACCTGTGTTTTGGTTTATGAGTTGAGTTTAATGTACATGTAGATAGCAAAGATTCGATCGAGTGACAAAGGACTTGATAGTTACAACAGCGTTCTCAACAATGGTCGAGGATCTGGAAGTGATCGGAACCTACACACCCAGAAAAGGTGATACTGTAGATGTCTTCACGGAGTTATTGGGGGCCATGGGTCATTTTGATCGAAGCCCGTCCCAGTGCTCCTCTTCATGGGTGGTGGCATGGTGCCGGAAAGAGCATTGTTTTAAAAGAAATCCTTTATGTAAGGTTTACTCTTCCATCTTTTGTTAAATTTTTTTAGAAAAAAATTGGTTATTACTATTTAGCTTTAACAAACAGTATTAGTCATTTTATCGATTTGTTAGTTTCAGTGTATTCAACACAACTATTAACTGATGGAATGAAATAGATGGCAGGGATTTTGGGGCAGAGGCAACAGAAAATGTTGTTGTAGTAGAAGCTCATGCTTTCAAGGAAACGAATGTCATTTATCGAGAATGTTGTTATAGTAGAAGCTCATGCTTTCAAGGAAACGAATGTGATTTATCGAGCCCTTAGCTCAAAGGGTCATTACAATGACATGCTTCAAACCGCAGAATTGGTACACTATCTTCCTCCTTAGGTATACCTTCTGGCTTCAACCATCTCATCATATATTTTTTGTTTCTATAATAACCTCCATTTCATCAGACAAACCAGTGGACAACATTGAAACTGGGGTATGATCTCCAACAACACGTCCACCTGACTTTTGTCTATAAGGTCGCAATTTTAGATATACCTTATAGCCCCCCCCCCCCCAACCCCCCAATATCAAAAGTTACATCTCGCCGATGACAGTCCACCTGATGCTTCATTATTTGTTTGATCATTTTGGCAGCAACTTATATAGATAGACGATTTATTGATAAGGCCCAGCAGATTGAATGCTCGCAAATGGTTCACATGGCATAAGAGATTGTTAAAGCGAATGGTTATTCAAACGGTAATAACGTCTTTGAAATTTGAGGTTCTTTATTTCTTTAACTATTTAATTGAACAAGAATATGTGCATACTATTGGATTGCAGTTTGGTTTTTGTGGTCACAAGTGGGAACTTCGACCTATCTAACGGGTCGATTTGGGTTCTATTTTGCATCTGGCAGGCAAAAAATGAGCATATTAGTTTTATTTTATTTAAAACTGAGGGTTGCAACAATATACTACAATGGCAGCAGTAGGTTTGCGGTAAGATGCAATGGAAACTACTTTGTTTAAACTAATTTGAATTGTATTATATTCTTGCACATATGGCCAATGAAGTTGTGCAAGTAGGTAGATCACTATGATATTGGTTAACCCACGTGAATCACCTCTAGCTTTTCTGCAAAATTTATTTTGTGTTGTCATTGCTCTGGCTATATACTAATAGCCAAAATTTGAGGGAGCAATTAGGGGGCAATTAAGATTTTTAATCTCTAACTCTAATAGTCTATATTAGGCTTTGCCAAAATAATTAGGCATATTGGACCAAGTTGGAACTTTTTATTGGCTGGAGTGTAGTTGGGTTTCTACCGTTCACCATCCTTTTTCCCTAATTACAACTTAATACACTCCTAGAAATTTCGACGCTTATCATACTTCTATATCTCAATCCGAATAAAAAAATAGACGCCTCTCCTTCTTCTCCCCTTCTCTCTTATCTCAACAAACCCGCTAAACTCACCAAACTAACAACAACGACTGTTCATAATTGCCATCAACAAGAGAATGATTTGCAACAGAAAATTGAAGCCACTGATGAAAATAATGCTATTGGTAATTCATTTTTTGGTATTGAATTTGAAATATTCTATACTGTTGGATCAGTCCTAGATAGATCTTTGAGCCTTATGAAACCGGTAGAATGCTTATGTAATCACAAACAAACTACAAGAGAATCTCTAACAATAAACTTATGTTTACGCGGAATATAAACACAAGAGTTAAAGAAGAAATAACTAATAAACACTTGATCCTCTATGGATCTATATTAACTATTAAAATTGTTTTCCAGCTCGTCCAATGTTCATGGCCGTGAGTTTCTTTTATACTATGAGAAACCCTAATTCGGCATAATACAAGAAAACGTGTAAAAGAGATATGCAATATCTATTCCTAATATATCTCATGCATATCCTAACCTTCTGATCATACGGGTTGACTATTATTATTACCCGCAGAAACAATATTACCAGCAGTAACTATATACTACTAACAGCAGGAACCATACCAGCAGGAACTACATACCTGCCAGCAGGAACCATACTAACTACCAGCAGTAATGAAACTAAATACAATTTTAATAATTCCTAACAATCCTCCCCTAAACTTGAATTTGACTAGGTTAACTTCAAGTTTCTAGATAGATCTTTGACTTCCAAAGCATGAGGATTGAACTTTAGCAGCAACATGGTTAGAACCAGCAGCAACAAGTAACCACCATTAAGACCAAGGATCCAACAGCAACTCCTAAGTATCAGCAGCAACAGGAACCAGCAGCAACATGAGTAGATTTGATGAGCCTTTACCAAGTAGCTACTCACTCTTGGGCTAGCTAGTCCTTTGGTGGAATCATGGCATCACCCTGGTGAACTAGTAACCAGTCCAACACTTAGAACATGAATCAATGGTGTGTTGGAATACCCTAATGATTTTTGGCAAACCATCACAGCCATAAACGGATTTAAGATGTCGTTACCTGTAGCCGTTTGCTCAGGACTAGCCAATTCTTTGGTTGAATATAACACCTTGGTGAATTGATTACCAGTTATGGATTTCCATAGCCTTTACCACAAGCCATACTCTTGTGGGCTAGCCAATTCTTTGGAACCCTAAAGGGTAACATCAATGGTGAATTGATGACCATTTCAACTCTCAGTAATGAAACATGGGTGAGTTGAATACCTGATCTATCCCGAACAGTCATCTTTATATCAGCCAACCACTTGTGAATGGTCAACCATACAAGTCAAACTATAAGGGAGAAAAATGCAAGTATAAATCCATGGGAGTATAGAATTATATCCCCGGGTCGTTATGTCCCAACGAGGTGTGTAAACTGTAATACAACGAATGTGTGTGCTGAAATGATATTGAATATATAAAAACAGGAATCTGATTGACTAACACTAGGAATGTGAATAGTGATAGCTCTGTCACAGCTATATCGTTAAAAACGTGCAATCAGAAACCTAAAAACGTTAACGATATACAAGCGTACGTTTAAATTCAAGTAAACGTAAACGTACAAAAACAAAACGATTATAACTATAGTAGGGATTTGCATGCCTTAGGGGCTTAAATGCAAATTAAATAAACTTAAAATATTTATTTATAATTTACAAACTTATTAAAAAGCTATGAAAATCTAAAAACCTAAAACGCGTACGTTTAAATAACAATTACGTAAACGTACCAAAATAAAAAGTGAATTCAGTCCAATACAACTCCCACAAATGTGAAAATCATATTTTTGGAATCCTAAAAAGATAAGAAAATTATTAGAAAATTAAAATAAATTTTTACACTATTTACTTAATTATTATAAATTAAAAACTAATTAAATGTATTTAATAATGAATTAAATAATAAGAAAATCTAAAATTAACTTAAATAAATAAAATAAAGAATCTGAAAAATCTAAAATATTATAAAATAAATTTTAAAACTGAAAATGTATTTTTTTACACAATTATTCTATTTATTATTAATTATTTATTATTATTAATTACTAAAACCTATATTTGATTTATTATAAATATTAAATGAATAAAGAAAAATCTGAAACTTTTTACATAAATATTAAATAAATATAGGAACCTAAGAAAAATCTAAAAACTATATGTCCTTAACAAAAATAAGCTAATAAGCAATTAAGCTTCTAAATAGAAGTTATCACTTAGCTTTAAAGTGGAGCTTTTTAGTTTTTCTTTTTCTAGAACTATTTATTTACTGATATTATACAAGTTTAATGAAGACAAAAACTTTACAAACCTAGAAATAAGCAATTCGTGGGCTTATGAGTCACACAGTTAAGCTTTTGGCTTAACAGTGGACATAAAGCTTAGAATAAGCTTGGAAAAAGCTTTACAAAGGAAACGAAAGGTAAAATAAGATGTACACAACTCCAATGGACATGTATGAACAAGAATATGGACTGAGATAGTGCACATTGTGTGAGCTTAAGGTTTGGACAATTAAGCTTTTGGCTTAACTTGGATTGAATGAAAGCTTGAATAAGCTTGGCATAAGCTCCACACAGGATAACAAAAGAAAAATAGTATGTGTACAAGTTATATGAACAAGTATAAACAAGCTTGTGTACTGGCAATCACTCATAAGCTAGTAATAAGCTAATAAGCAATTCCAAATTCCACAGCTAAACCAAACAGGCCTGCAACTTTTTTGAATGGCAAATTAAGATAAGAGAATAAGCTGAAAAAGCCAAAGTATGAATTGAAGTAGCAAGATGGTCTGGTTGGCTTTCCAAAAAGCCAAAGCTCAACCATTTTGGTCCACAGATGAGCTTTTGAGAAGCTTATGAAGTTGGCTAGATTACACTGCTTCTCAGTGTATACTGAGAATATGGGACAAACAAAAAGCTTGTAGCAGCCCTAGCAAATAAGCTAGAACATGGATTATAAGCATTGGACCTTATTAACTAGTGGATTAGCTTCTAAAAGAAACAATTTACACAAGCTAGGTCCCAGAAATGAGCTTTTTGTGAGCTTATGAAGATGCTAGGATTATACTGATTTGCTCAGTACATTTATCAAATTGGTGATAAGTATAAGCTACTTGCAGCCCTAGCAGATGGGCTGCAAGGTAGGATTTAAGTGCTGGATCATTTAGTTGGGTAGATGAGCTTTACATGAATCCAAGATACACAAGCTAATGACCACTAATGAGCTTATTAGGAGCTGAGGGAAATGGTGTAAGTTCATAGAAATGAACTGTTGTGAATGGGCAAACAACAAGCTCCTATTTAACTTATCAAATAAGCTCATACAAGCTACACAAGCATTTAAACACTGAGTATGATGGATAAGATCACAAGCTCAGGCTCAATGAGGGCTTTATATGAACTTAAGAAAACAACTCCAACTCCACTGTTTGCTTCAGTGGAGTGAGTTAGATGGGACAAAAAAGGTGGGTTGATTAAGCTATCTAGATAAGCTAAAAATGGAAAATAAAATGCTAACATGAAAAATAGGCCACATGGGCAACACAAAGAAGCCAAGTACTCAGGATAGGATCAACTCCATAAGCTTATGCAAGCTTATGGAGTTGACAGCCAAAACCTGGGTGCAGGGCAAAAATAGCTTAGAAAAAGCAGTAAAATAAGCACATAAACAGTTAAATAAAAATTAAACAAAAATAACCTAAGAAAGATGAGCAACAAAACTATGAAATCCTAAAAGCATTAAACATGAAACTTAAAAACAAAAGCACAATGAAATTCAACAGTTTATTCAAAAATGCTAAAAAGGAAAATTTGACTTTTAACCTAAAACTAGAAAGTTTGACTAAACTGAATTTAAAACTTAATCTACTGACTAAATAAGTTGTATTAAGCAATAAGAACATGAAATTAAGCTATGGTAAAAACTTTTACACTAGTATGATGAAATTGGACTTATAAATCTTAACAGACAACAAAACAAGGAAGATTAAAAGCAACTTTGACTTTATACTAACTAAGACCTAGATTTGAATACTAAACTGAGTTAAATGACCATTATGCATCATACATCAAACAAGAACAATGATACACACAACCTTAAACACATATTAGACTGCAAATCCAATTTATGAAACCTAAAATTACCACAGTGGACACTGAGATGGATTGAAGTTAAATTTGACCATTTACACATTACCACTGAGCTTAAAGGGGTGTCAATCCCTCAAATGGCCTAATGGGTCATGGATGAACAGAAATAAACAACATCAACAACCTCAGGGTCCTAAATCTCAACAGATCCAAACATCCCTTTGATTTTCACTTGTCACATGAATCTCAAAGTTTTCAATGAACCTGAATACAAACCTGATTCTAAACATCATATTATCACATAAGAAGATCAAATGAGCATAAAACTTTAAGAACACAAGCAAGAAACACAAGGGTGTCAAATTTGCAATTCTAACTGAGTTGTTTCAATTTTTAGCACAAGTGAATCTAATGAACAAACCACTAATATTAAACTTGAATAACACTAAACAACATCAAATAAACATGAAAACATGAAGATCAAAGCAAATTAAAGACTAGAACAGTGAAATGCAAAAAATGGTAAAAAGGGCTTACAAATGGAATCCTGCTGAAAACCATAGGACCAAGGGATTACTCACTACCTAAGGCTTTCCACAAAGCTTCTAAACCAAAGGCATTCCAAGATTTACCTTGCTCCAAGCAGTTTCCATCAAGAACACCATATTTTGGATTTTTCATTGATTTTCTTGATTTTTGGTATTTTCTGAATTTTAAAGACTAAGGCATGTTTTAAGGTTTCTAAAAGCTTTAAAGCTTTGTCAGGAGCTTATGTGAGCTTAAAAAGTCCATTAAACAACTATGATTAACATGAATTCGAATGACATGGAAATTAAAGGAATTTAAGCAAAACATGAAATTGAAAAGTTACTTGAAATTAAACTGGAACTGAAGTTTCATTACACTATTTTAAGAAGAATTACAACATTTGAAACATTAAAATACATTTAAATTAAAGAAAGCATTTTAAAGTTACACTACGTGACCAAGGCTAGCCCAAGTTGTCTTCTTCTCTTGCCTCCTCTTGATCTTTATAGCATTCTGAGTTCCCACCATCATTCCAGTCAAATCCCACTTTAATTTGTGTCCATTGGATAAGCAGAAATCATCCTAGCCTTTAAATTCACTTTTGGCGCCAAAAGTACAATTCGTGGCTATGGGCAGTTTTAGAGCAATTAATGCTTCTTGATGTGTTGTGGAGGTGGAGGGGACATGATTGGTAGGTTTAGAGGCCAAGTGGTGATAGTTAGTAGCAAAAACAGGGGAAAAGGTGAGGTGAAGTGTCAATGGTGTGGGAATGCATTAAATGCAGTTGTGGGCTGGTATAGGTGGAAGGAGATGGTGGTGAGAGTAGGTAGACAGCTGGGGGGTTGAGGTGGAAAGGTGTGGTGGTGAAACCAGGGATGTGGAAGGTGGTTTCTGGTTTGGCGGGGTTGTGAGGAAGGAGAAGGGATAAGGGTGGGTTTGACTGGGTTTGACCCCGGTATTATTTATAAAAGGGAATGGGCTGGGTTTATTTTTGGGCTTGGTTTTGTTTTGGGTTTGGTTTAGTGGTTGGGTTTATGAAGTAATAAAGGGTTTGGTTGGTTTGTATAATAGATAAGCCCAAGGACTAAAGTTGTAATTTCTGAAACTTGGGGGGCCTGATGTGACAAACTTCCAAACTTCATTCCAGGGATCACACCTGCCAATTAACATTAGTACAAGGACCATAATTGTAAATTTCCATTTTTAAAACTTCCAAGGACCTTTTATGTAAATTTTGGATTTTGAGGGGTAAAAGTTGCCATTTGTAGAAAACTTTCATCCAGGGACTATTTTGAACAAGTTTGATTATCCAAGGACTAAAGTTGACTTTTCTTCCATTTTAAACCTTCGGGGACTAGTTTTGCAAATTGGTGATACTTCAGGGACTGAAATTGACAGTTTTGTGAACTTTGCATGTTTTTCACTTGTTTTCAATCTTTTTGTACCTGAATCACATAAAAACACATTTCAATGATATTTGTAACATTTATATGGTCATTTGTGTGTTTTTGGTCATTTTTGTGGGTTTAAATAATATAAAATATATGTGTATTTAGACACATATCAATACCCTATAGTTTTGAGCAAACTATTACAGCTGTCAACGGATTTGAGAATCACACTAGAGCCGTACCCTCATGGTGAGTCAACTCTTTCTTGTCTGTGAGACATGGTGAGTTGATTACCATTTGTTGTGTGGTAATAAACCAACACTGAAACCCTGTAAACAGTTTACTCAAACATACAAGTTAGAAGACAAGTTATATATATATATATATATATATATATATATATATATAATATATATATATATAATATATAATATTATATATATATATGTGTGTGTGTGTGTGTGTGTGTGTTTGTGTTTTTTTAACTAACTCTAAAAGAAAGAAAAATATACAACAATACCATCAAGCAGCAGCAGCCCAAGCAGCAGAAAGTTGAGACCTAATGAATCTAACCAATCATTTCTTCAAAAATGTACCTAGACCAGTTATACACCCTCCCATCAGATAAACAAATTAGACCAGAGGCAAAAGTGCTGGCAAATTGATCCCAACCTCCTGACTTGGGACTTAGGCACTGAAGTAGTGTGTGGATGAGAAACCTCCATTGAGGAGAGAATATGTTTTTCCAAAAGGTAAATGTGCCATCAGTTGGATAGACAATTTCTTCCATACCCTCAAGAATGGCTTTCTTGTTTAAATCAAACACCCCACCCTCATCATTTAATTGTAGATGAGTCCGAACAGAGGCCTCAGTGACCACATATTCCTTACCATCAACGATGGCCACAATCTCTTGGGGCCTACCCTCAAGAGATCTTACATTATCCGTGGCCCAGAATTGCCTAACCAGAGAGGCATATACGATGGAAGGGGTATGAGTTAAAGCATACCTCAAAGAAGAACGGTTCAAGAAGTCAATTATTTGATGATACCCATCACTTCCTTTTGATTTGACCAAAAAGGCAACTTTGTTGTGATCTTTCTTGAAGTGTAATGCCGCCATTGGATGAATGAAGAGAGAAGAAATGGGTTTGATCGAAATCGAGAAGAAACAGCTATGTTGGGCGGATGAGAATGCAATTATGTAAATTTGAAATGTTACCCAATTAGCAACTTAAATGGCAAAGATCTCGCGGAGAATCTTTGACCAAGTAAAATACGATTTTTACCCAAAATAAACCATGCTACCAGCAGAAACAATGGTCAACCAGAATAAACCCACCTCTTGTTTGACCGAGTAACTCCTCTATAGCATAATATCTGGTATGGTCAAATCTTCGTAAGTAGAAATATCTCCGATAATTACTCCTTTAACCAACCAATAAACAAAGTCATTAACTTCTCTGGGGTTAATCTTGAAGATTGAAAAAGGCCTATAAAAGAGGCTCCAAACACACCACACAAACTTCAAACCCTTAATAACCCTCAATCATCAAAACAATGAGCGCTAAACCTGACATTGTTGAAATTTCATCCGATTCATCTTCTAAGTCATCATCAAGTGATGAATGGAAGAAGTATTTTCCACCAAACTACTATAATCTGACCATTATGAACCCAAAACCAAAGGCAAAGGCTGAAGAAGCATCTTTTGATGGACTTCCAACTCCCCCACCCTATGTGGATGACACAAGCTCAGATTATGAGCTTAAGTCAATGCCAAGCTATGTTTCCTTCTATGAAACTTCTTCTGATGAACAAGCAACAGTGACTTCAAAGTCTATGGTTGTGGCAAGCTCTGCTCAAGTGCCAACGCATTCCCACCCAAAACCAGGGAAAAGAGAACAGGTGCTTGGCCTTGCAAGCGGTCATGTGTGGGAGGACATTGGGAAAAGAGGGAAGCAGAGCATGCCTGACTACAAGGGAAAGGGGAAGAGGCCCATAGGATAGTTGTTTTAGGTGTTGGGTTGTAGTCTTTTGATCCTTGATTGTAATGGAATTCTGCTTATGTAATGTTGAATCTATGAATGCACCACTTTATAATGAATAAACATTGATGTTCCTTGTTTACATGAGGTTGTTTACTGATTATGTGTGCTTGAATTCAATACCTGCAAAAGAGTTAGTAGACACAATATACAAAGTATACACAATTATACAAAATATACAACATTAAGCCTCCCCTCAATCACAGCAATCAGAGATTGATCATCCCAATATGAACCACCAAATAACTAAATCTAGGTCCATCAAAAGCTTTTGTCAACAAATCAGCCACATTTTCATCTGTGTGTATTTTAAGCACTTGAATGAGATGTTTTTCATTAGCATCTCTTATAAAATGGTGCCTAATCTCAATGTGCTTTGTTCTTTGGTGAAAAACTGGGTTTTTAACAATGCAAATTGTGCTTTGGTTATCAATAAAGATTTTGGTGTTCATAAAATTGAACCCATAGTCTAACAACTGATTTTGTATCCAAAGTACCTGACCACAACAATTAGCAGCAGCAACATACTCTGCTTCTGTAGATGAGGTAGCCACAATGGTCTGCTTCTTGCATTGCCAAGAGATCAATCTCCTTCCCAGAAACTGACAACCCCCAGTAGTAGACTTCCTATCAAAGTTAGCACCAGCATAATCACTATCACTATAGGCTTCCAACACAAATGGAGAATCTCTAGGATGCCAGAGGCCCAACTTAGGTTGGCCTTTAAGATACTTAAAGATTTTCTTGACTGCATTCAGGTTGGAAGTCAAAGGTGTAACTTGATGTCTTGAACAAGCACTGACTGCAAACATTATATCAGGTCTAGAAGCTGTCAAATACATAAGTGAACCTATCATTTATCTGTAGAGGTGAACATTAACAGCATCATCAGGTTCATTGTTGGATTTTGTCTTTGGAGCTTCATAAGGAGTTGTTGCAGTCCTCAAACTTTCCAAACCATACTTCTTAAGTATGTCCTGCACATACTTTTCTTGGCTGATAAAAATACCACCTGGCTTTTGTTTGACTTGTAAGCCCAAGAAGAATGTAAGCTCACCCATAGCACTTATCTCAAATTCACCCTTCATCAATTCTTCAAATTCCCTACACCAAGCCTCCTTTGTAGAACCAAAGATGATGTCATCCACATAGACCTGGACTAGGATAATATCTCTTGAGTTCTTCTTAGTGAAAAGTGTCTTGTCAATGGTACCTCTTCGGTATCCATGCTTCAACAGAAAAGTAGACAATCTTGCATACCATGCCCTTGGTGCTTGATGAAGTCCATAGAGTGCTTTCACCACCTTGTAGACCCATTTTGGATTATGAGGGTCCTCAAATCCTTTGGGTTGAGTCACATAAACCTCTTCTTCAATCTTTCCATAGAGAAAAGCACTTTTTACATCCATCTGGTAGACCATAAATCCCATATATGAAGTAAAGGCTAAAAATAGCCTAATGGCCTCAACTCTTGCCACTGGAGCAAACACCTCATCATAATCAATACCCTCCTCTTGCCTGTGACCTTGAGCTACTAATCTTGCTTTATTCCTTATCACAATACCTCTAGCATCTCTCTTGTTCTTGAGAATACATTTTGTCCCAATTACATTCTTTCCATCAGCTAAAGGCACAAGCTTTCATACATTTTGATTAAGAAATTGTTGCATTTCTTCTTGTATAGCCTATACCTAAGCTGGATCTTCAAGAGCTTGTGATACACTGCTTGGTTCAACTTGTGAAAGAAAACATGCAAAGAGACAATGTAGAAAGTCTGTGTGATTGTTCCTTTGCTGATTATGAACATAACTGACAAAGGCACTTTCACCGAGCTTTGTTTGTTTCACCTTATTTCTTGTCTGAACAGCTGAGGTAGGATCACCAAGAATCAAGGATTGAGGATGAATGGTATTGATCCTCTTAGTAGCAACAGGATTGACTTCTACTGTGGGTGCTAGATTATTAACATCAGGACTAATGTCATCATCATATGAGGAGGAGGTAAAAATGCCAGTACTTGGATGATGATGAATATCTTCAAATTCAGTTCCTGAAGTTAGTGAGTTACCAAGATCTGTAGGTCTTGGATATCTTGTGAGAGGTTCAGGAAAGCCCAATGAATGATCAGAAGGAGTGGACAAAGGAGCAGCAGGAGTGGAGACACCAGCAGGAACATTAGAGCTACCAGCAGAATTGATAGTACCAGCAGTAACAGGAACACTACTAGTAGGAATCGAAGAACTACCACCAGAATCCATATTCCTGTGGGCTTCAACTGCGGCTTGTCTTAAGAGCTCCTCTGTTTCTTTTGTGAATTCAAAACCAAACTTTTCAGCTGCTTCCTTGGCATCATGTTCTTGTCTTTGAAGCCTTGCAAGGTCTTCTGCAAAACTTGAATCACCTTCACCCATGCCAGGATTATCTTTAACTTCAGAACCTGCAAAGTGGTTAGAAGGAAAAGAAGGAACAACAATGGTTTGTTCATCACACTCAGAGTCTGAATCATCATCTGGGGTACCTGCATTGTTGAGACTCCTGTGTACCTGCAGATTGATTAGCTTTGAAACGAGTATATCCTAAAGTATCAGTTAGATAGTCCAGGTCAAAATACCATTCATGACCTGCACCATGAATGTTAGGTTTATCCTCAAGATATCTCAGGTTTAGTGTCTCTTCTATCTTTTTGGTAGATAAGTTATAAACTCTATAAGCCTTGCTATGTGCAGAGTACCCAACTATAAATCCCTCATCAGCTTTCTCTTCAAATTTACCCAAATGGTCACTGGTGTTTAGAATAGTCACATGACATCCAAAAGGTTTAAAATGACTGATGGTGGGAACTTTCCCACATAAAAGTTCGTAAGGTGTTTTGTTGTGAGGATTAGTGATCAATACCCTGTTCAAAACATAACAAGCAGTGCTAACTGCTTCAGTCCAAAACATGGTAGGTAGCTTAGAGTCAGCAAGCATAGATCTTGCAGCTTCTATAAGGGTTCTATTCTTTCTTTCAGCAACCCCATTTTGTTGTGGGGTTCTGGCATTACTATAGTCCCTTTTAATCCCCTTTTCCCTACAGAGTTCAATTAAGTTAGAATTTTTAAACTCTGTCCCATTGTCACACCTTATAGTCTTAACCTTTTTATTTAGCTGGTTTTTAATTAAGGCAAGAAAGTCCCTAATCACATGAAAGGTTTCATCCTTAGTACCTAAGAAGAAAGTCCAACAAAACCTGCTAAAGTCATCTGTAATCACCAGGCAATAGTACCTATGGTCAATACTTCTGATGGAAGTAGGACCAAAAAGATCCATATGAAGTAACTGGAGAGGCTCAGTGATGGTGCTCACAGCTGTGATGGCCTTGTAAGAAGCTTTGTGTTGCTTTCCTTTGTTGCAGGCAACACAATTATGTTCATTTGTGAAGATCTTGGGAGGAAGCCCTTTTACCAATCCATTCTTTGCCAGCTTGTTGATGGTTTTGAAGTTAACATGAGCCATCCTTCTATGCCATTTTGTAGATTCATCCAAGGATGCCTTTGCCACCAAACAAGCTAAATCACCTTCAGGTTGGAGTTCATTTAAGTTGAAACTGTATAGATTGTGTCTTCTTGGAACTTTAAGTACAACTTGACTTTCATCAAGCAACTTGAAGTCTTTAGAGAGCACAAGACATTCAGTCTCAGTGAAGAGAACACTGTTTTTCTTGTCACAAATTTGTGAAACAGAGAACAGATTAAAATTCTGCAACTCTTCCACATAATAGACATTTTCAAAATCCAACTTGGAAGTTCTGATGGTTCCTTTGCCTGTTATTTTACCATCTCCACCTCCAAAAGTCACAGTGCCTCCTCTTATAGTCACAAAGTCCACCAACCTGTCTCTATTTCCAGTCATACTTCTAGAACACCCACTATCAACAATACCTAAGTCTTTACTTCTATGAGGATTTTCCTACAACAAAAGAAAATACAACAATATTAGATACAATGGGAGACCCAAGTCATGACTGACTTGGGCCTGCCTTGTGGATCAGAAAGATTTAAACCATGTAGATTGATGAGATCCACCATTGTTCTTGGATCCCTTCTTCAAATATGGTCTGTATTGTTTCCAAGAACAACCTGCTGAGGACTTAACAGCAGTTTCCCATCTTTCCCCCCCTTTTTGCATTGGGTCATAATAAATAGGCCTATAATCATTCTGAAAGTAAGAGCTTGTAGGTCTGATGAAGGATCTAGCAGCATTTTTTTTCCAACCAGCAGGAATAGGTTTACCAGCTGAAACTGGTTTTCTGGCAGGAAATGGCTTAACAGCAGGAACTGGCTTACCAGCAGGGACTGGTTTACCAGCAGGAAATGTAGCTCTGCCAGAGCTCATTTGTGCTGCTTGAGGAACAAATGGGGGTATATTTTCAACATTATTCCACAATGGTCTAGATTGCTGTTGCCCAGCACACACACCCATTCTATTCTCATAAAAATCACAATCTTTAATAAGATGAGAATAACTACCACAAACAAAGCATGATTTATTTCTAAAAGATTTGTTCTTAACATGACTTCTCTTATTACACACAAACTTATCACAACCAAAACTAGAAATAGAATTGTTTTTAACAAAATGAAAAGAAATGTCTTCAAAAGAAGCTGTCTTTGAATTGGATTCATCATCAGCTACTCTTGAGGAGAAGTCATCAGACTTGGGTGTGGGAGACTTTTCACTTGAATCACATGAGGCAAAGTCATTGGTCTTGGGTTCTGAGGACTTGTCACTGTTAGAACAAGAGACAAAGTCATTAGATTTACAATCAAGTTCAGGCAAGTCATTGGACTTTTTGCTATAGGTCATATGTGATTCATCAAAGTCTGTGTGGGTAGAGGTAGGCTTAAATACTCCTGTTATAGGTGGAGAAACAACATTCATTCCTCCTTCTTTAACATATTTAACATGAATTTGATAATCCTCAGGTTCAGGGGTAGGGTCAAAAATGATTAGCTCATTAGGGTCATACACTTCATCTGGCCCAATATAATCTCCATACCCCAACCCTCTCTTAGACCTTACAGACTGAGAGCTATTATTCAACTTAGCTAGGTGTTTAGATGATTCTTGCCATGTATTACACCTGGCCACTTCACTATCTAACTTAGCCTGCAAGTCCTGTTTCTCTAAATTCACCTTAGCATTTTCATTTTCAGGATATTTTAACAAATTAGTAGTGTTTTCCAAATCTCTTTCTAAAACCCTAATCTTTTCTTCATATGCCAAATGATTAGTTTGGTACCAAGCCTTTTATTTTTCTAAAGTTTTAAGTGTACTTTTATAAGCTTGAACCTGAACATAATAATCTTTATATTGAGTTTCTACATCATCAAACTCCTTTTTAATTTTAGCATAGTTATCATTACATCCAAAAGGACAAGTTTGTACCTGAGATGAGATACCCATCAAAGCAAATTCCTCAGCCACATCTGCCTCATCTTCTGTCTCACATCCAGCAAGCATTCCATAAACTTGAGCAGCACCTCTTTCCTCATCATCTACCTCATGTTGTGACCAATCCACCATGGAATCAACAGATAGCAAGGCTTTAGGCTCCTCTGAGTCTAATTCTTTGAGCTTGAATGCAGAGTATCTGGTCTTATCATCTGCCTTCTTTTCTTTGCATTCTCTTGCAAAGTGACCCAGTTGTGAGCAGTTGTAACATCTAACCTTCCTTTTATCAAACCTTGCTCCATCCTTCCTATTGAATTGGATCTTCCTGCCAGCCTTCTTTTCAAATCTGTTCACCTTCACTGAAAGCATAGCCATCTGCCACTTGATATCCAATTCTTCCAAGTCCATCTTATCAATCTGGTCAAAGTCTTCATATGCAAGCTGCTGTTGTGGTTCACTTTCAGCAACAAAAGAATGAAGCACATCTTCAATCACATTGCCAGAATTTGAATGTGTTCTTGGTGTAGCAGGGGTATATGAGGTTGATGAAGATGATGAGGTTGGGCTATCAGCATATGACATCTTGTTATTAAGACTGGTAGTACTAACAAATGCTGAGTGAGTTGGAGTATGTGAATAGCTTGAACCTCCTTTAATATCAATCTCAAGAGTCTTGAGTTTGTTATAGAGGTCATCAAAACTCAAGTAATCAAGCCTACCTCTTGCTTTGAGAGTGATGGATACCTGTGACCAGGAAGGAGGCAATGCTCTCAAGAACTTGGTATTGCAATCTTCATTATCTGGCCTTGCCTGCAGCTGATTGAGTTGGCTCAAAATCTTTTGAAACCTATCATAGCCTTTATGCAATCCTTCTGCTTCAGAGATCTTGAATTCTTGGAACTCCTGCTTCAGCATGGACTTCCTCATCTTCTTAGATTCATCATTACCTCCAAATCTGGCTTTAACAGCTAACCAAATGTCCCTTGCATCATCAAGGTGATGAAAATCACCCATGTGGTCTTCTGGGAGAGACTGAAGCAGCAAAGTTCTTGCTTTTTATCTCCCTTTGAATAGCAATATGTTCTTCTGCAGATACAGGGGGAAGAATAATGATGTTCCCTTTTGGATCTCTTCCTGTTTTCTTCTTACTGTTTCCATTCAGGATGATGTTCCAGAGGTTATGATCACTATTTAAAATCCAGTACTCCATCTTCATGGCCCATATCTCATATTTATCCTTCTTGAGGTAAGGAAATTTTGCATTGCTATTTGAGACAGTGGTTGTGAGAACTTCTTGTTGGACATTCTGTGTTTCAGGTTTTTCATTGTTGACAACAGAATCATCTGTTCTGGATGAAGTAATTGTATGAGGGTTTGAGAGATTTGTTTGAAAAGGTTTCTTCTTTGACAGAGACTCTAACCCGCTCTGATACCACTTGTTGGATCAGTCCTAGATAGATCTTTGAGCCTTCTGGAACCGGTAGAATGCTTATGTAATCACAAACAAACTACAAGAGAATCTCTAACAATAAACTTATGTTTACGCGGAATATAAACACAAGAGTTAAAGAAGAAATAACTAATAAACACTTGATCCTCTATGGATCTATATTAACTATTAAAATTGTTTTCCAGCTCGTCCAATGTTCATGGCCGTGAGTTTCTTTTATACTATGAGAAACCCTAATTCGGCATAATACAAGAAAACGTGTTAAAGAGATATGCAATATCTATTCCTAATATATCTCATGCATATCCTAGCCTTCTGATCATACGGGTTGACTATTATTATTACCCGCAGAAACAATATTACCAGCAGTAACTATATACTACTAACAGCAGGAACCATACCAGCAGCAACTACATACCTGCCAGCAGGAACCATACTAACTACCAGCAGTAATGAAACTAAATACAATTTTAATAATTCCTAACATCTACTATTGTAAGTCTTTATTATGATGTTGGTTTAGTTTATAATTTTAGATTAGTGAGTGATTAATTGGTTTTATGATAAACATTTGCTCTCTCCAAAATACACACAATCTGGATGAAAACTAAAAAAAACCAAAATCTACAAATTAGTGAAAGATCTATCAGGCTGCGGTGTTCAATTTCAACATTAAAATGAGGAATTGATCAAGTAAGTTTATTAACCTTAAAAATAATATTTTCTCCACATGTTAGATTTGGTTATAGGTTTTTTTTTTTCCTTTTTATTTATTTATTTATATATATTATTGACGTCTATGCCATGTAATAAGGGTGAAGGTGAGGAAGATGACCTCATGCCACTGGCTGATTTAGTGTCACCACTCAAAGAGAGGATTGAAGTTGTTTCTGTTGGCGTATAAGGGTGCTTATGTTATTCATTCGGTGAGTGTTTTTTTTTTTTTTTTTTTTTTTTTTTTTTTTTTTTTTTTTTTTCTAGATGGTGTTTGGTTTTTTGTTATTTTAGTCTTGGGTTTGTTAAATGCGATGTGATTTTGTTATTAAGGTTTTGGAGGACATTTGTCTAAATGAGCATGTCTTTAGCAAGTAAAGTAGTAGTAGAATAGCAATTCAGGTATGTTGCAAAGGGTATACGGTTTATACAATTTTTTAGATTTTAGTTTTTTGGTGTTTTGAGTATGATATTTGTCAATTTTTGTTTCAGTGATAGATGATCCAAAGAAACCAGCAGGAAGACATGTACTTGCTCTGGAGAGCCAATGTGAGATTCATATTTACGAAGGGCAACAGTTAACACCGTGTGTGCAAAGTGTTTGATGAAGCAAATTTCCCATCTTAAAGGTGAGCATGGTATTCCATCTTAAAGGTGAGCATGGTATCCCATCTTATTCTTATGTATTTAATACGATATTGAGTTTGCTTATCAAGCATTTTATGAAATAAGCGACTTAAATAATTGTAACAATTTAAATAAGCAATCCCGAATACCCTTGCAACTTCTTATACACCGTATGAAAAAACATAAGCAGCTTTATATAGCAAACTGTACTATGCGATTTTTGGTTAAAAGTTTACAAGCTCAGTTGGGGTTGTATGATGTAGGCGGGCGCAAACCCCAAATGCGGTGAATCAGTTGTCGCTGAAGTTGACGAGTTACGAGAACTTCATAATAGGTGAAAACCTTTACCATTAAATTCAAGTGGCTTCGAAAGTTTGTTGACGCTAATTTATACTGATTGGGTGCTCATTTATTTGTTTATGGAAGTGGATGAGCTTGGATAAGATGGATCAATCATTACATGTAAGCTTCGTTATTGACACCCTCTGATGTTCGAGCAAGTTGATGTTATTTCAGATTGTGAAAATGTTACACTTGCAAAAACCAATCCCATTGGGCCAGGTTCATGTTCAATATATACCATAGTTCTGCTGAAAAATTGATAGAATTATTTTTAGGAAAACTTTGTATTAATGTTTTATCAACCGACTACTCATCATGACAAACCAACTGACGTGGTTGTTTTTTACAACTGTAGGACTAGGAAACTATGTTGAAACCTTGGTGCCCCGACATGACACATGAATGGAGTGAACCATTCTTCAGAATCTATACATGTACCAAATGCAGGTAGTCATAAGAACAGAGATAATTTGAAGCCTAGAATTCCAAGGTTAACTTATTTTTAAATTGTACTTGGTCATATTATAAAAAAGTAGATAAGAAAAAAATGTATGTAGGCAGACCTGACTTATACCCAATATTACATGCTGAGTTGTTTCAACTTTTTCCTCAAATATGTTTCAACTTGTAATTTCGATTGTGTTCTAAGGTTAAATATGTTTTAATTCAGATGCAGAGCGTGTAATAGTTATGAAGTTATTGTCATTAATAGTGTCATAAGGTTTGGATTGATGCATCGCTTCTTGATCCGCTTTGGAGAGCAAAAATGGTTTCACAATCAACACCGACCAGACAAATCTGAAGCTTCAGTTTCTGTACGGTAATTCATATATGTATCTTTCTCAGCTCCTTTTACCTTTGATCTTCTTATATGTAAGTTTACATTTTCTTTGTTCTGGGAGAGAGTCGGCTGGTCTATTAGTAAATATAGGAGCAAGTAGGAGAATGATTAGGATATGGTTTTTGTTTAGTATTAAGAGAAACAATCAAGTGATTGGTGATATTTAAAACAGTAGTTGTAAAGGCATCATTGATTCATATGTTTTCTGAATAAATGTTTTGGTTGATTGACATAGGTTGTGTGGATGCCTCTAATACTAATGCTGAAGTCATTGGAGGGACCGGTCAAACCAATAATCTTGGTGGCGAATGAAGAGGTGCAAAAAAGTCGCCGCTAAAAACTTGCAGGCTGAAAGGCGCCGCATAGAAAAGTTAACGAAGTATCTTCTTAAACCGAGGTCTGTAGTACCAAAGATCAACAAGGTGAGCAAAAATTATAGAATAACAAAATTTATATTTACACACATTTTCCTTAGATGGACTTGAACTCTTTGTAACCGGCAAATTTTAATATAGTGTGAAATCATAAGGCCATTTTCGTCATCTGGCATACCCTTTTTGTCCAAATTGGCAGAAGAAGGCACTTTCCATCCATACCAAAATATAAGTCACTTTCCAATTTTTGATTTCTCAAAATTAATGTCCACTTTCAGTGTAAATCAATCAAATTGTGAAAGTATTAAAGTGGACATTTAATTTGGGATGGAGGGATAACATGTTTTGAAATTTTTGATGCTACTGGATCCATATATATGTGATTTGCCTATGTATGTGTCTGTGATATATTGATTTGGTTTTATTTTATTTTTAGGTGTTAACTTATTTTGAGGATGTTGAGTTCTAAATCAATATTGGATCCCGCATTAGGTTAACAGGATGTTGCCATCTTAATTGCTTTGATCATATTGTATATGTACAGATGGTTGTAAATACGAACGTCTGTGACAATGTATAGGTTCATAAAATAAAAATAAAAAAACTTCCAGGCCATACATATTCATGCAAAACACTACCGTAGCAACGCGCGGGCTACCCCACTCATTTTCTTTTAAATACAAAGACGACCCCAATCACATTGTAATTTAATAAATCTAATATATAACACTACTACCCTATTAGACTCTGCACATTAGGAAAATATTATCAAAACTACATCTTTGTAGTCAACGGCACTCGATGCATGTAAAAGTTATCCTACGAGATATTACAATACATCAAGGGGGTTTAGTTACTATTGCGATACAAATGTGAAGCAGCTGCAAAGTATTTCAACACTGTATAGTCACATGTAAAGTTTTACCCTAAATGTCAAAACATTGAGTTAAGTTTTATGACACGATAAGTTAATGTTGCTCGTCTATACTCAAATTACTTTTAAAGTATTCTCAAAAAGTAAAGTCCAATTTTTGCATCTATGACCAAGTCAAGCAATTACTAGGGAAGACTTGCTCACTACAGCATACTCGTATTACAAATGAAGCTTTAGTAAATACATGTCGCTTTAAAGAAGTCGTACTTCCTTGACAACATGAGCAGAGTTACTAGTTGTTGTTCATCATTAATTGTCTGTTTCATCGGATTGACGACTTCTAACAAACTATACGACTCACTATATCATATATTGTTCACATGTTTTTATCAAGCGGGAATGAATCATTTCTACCTAAATTGATTCTCTTGCTAAAGATTTAAAACAACATAGACCCAACAAGGTTGAAGATCAGTGGAAGAATCGGATAGATCCACCAAGCTAGCTAGAAGATTAAATAGAATTGAAGTATTTTAATAGAAATTCAAAAATTTCAATGAAGAATATTGATAACATCCAATTGTCCTGATATTTTAGTGTCAATTTCTCCCTAATATGCTCATTGTTTGTATCATTTTACTTGAAGATATACTCTTATTCGCTTATATTTCATTTTCAGCTTACTTATGAGCATTGGAACGAAGAGACGCGGATTTGGAAGGTTATTAATGCAAATACACAAAGAGTATGCTGACTAGACAAGAGTTACGGCTTAAATCCATACTCTACTTACGTCGTAACTAGGATTAACACTAGAAGACCAAAAGTCAACGCTGACCAAGGTTACGGCGTAACTCCTACATAAGTTACGCCGTATATGTTTCCAAGACTTAGAGGAATTTCGTGATCCAAGAGGTTACGGCTAACTAGTTGCAAGGTTACGGCGTAAATCAGTTAACGAAAGTTCTATGTTTGTAACCTATCTTTAGGTTACGCCGTAATATCATCACTAAGGAAAAGATTGTCCTAGATTCAAAGGTTATGGCGTAACTAACCCTAGAGGTTACGCCGTAACTTAGTCGAGGCTATAAATACAAGCCCTAATTCCGCATTTTTACATATCTTCTCAACATACAAAAACCAGAGACAATTCAAGGCTTCAAGGAGGACGATTTTCAGCAGCATACAAGTCATTTTCAAGGGAGAATTCTTGCTTATCACCACATAAGTTTTAGTATTTTGTATTACATTCTTATATTTAATTCCATGTCTTCATTCATGATGTTAAACATTGAATTTTCTGCATGTTTTAATATGATCTGCTAAACACCTTTGGTGTTAGCCTAGTTATGAAATTGTTATTGTTATGACGTAGTTTTCTCGTTTCCATATCGCTTTATATGTATGCTTTCTTTGCTTATTTTAGGACACCCTCGTTTTGGTAGCATGGATGTTTGGGTAGTATCTAGGAAGCTATGAGAATTGACCATAGGACCCTAGTGAATCAGGTTGCGAGTAGTAGTAAGAATTGACCGTAGGACTATCAATATCTTGCGTGAGAATTGATCATAGGATCACCTTCCAAACAGAAATCCCTAAGAAGTTAGGGGGAACCTAAAATCCGGAAGGCCGGGTTCTGTTGAATAAATCTTAGATCGTAGCGGTACTTAATGACTCTTCCATAGGGTAAACCCACAAACTCTTGTAATCATTAGTTTACGAAATATGACGCTATGAAAAATATGCTAGACAAATTGACCAAAGGATTCTAGTGACTTAAACCCCCATGTGAAGCGATAGAAAACACTAATTAGAAAACGTAATCATAGCATAAAAAGATTAGTAACTAGGCTAGCACACTTCTCCCTACTGATTATCTTTTCCACTTTTAATTGCTTTTATTTTTATTTCATTTCTTAGTTTAATTAATCAACTCAAAACACCCCCTTTAAAACCAGTGACACTAGAACTTAAATTAGATCCACACACATAGCTCTTGGGATGACCTCGGTTTTACCAATTACTACACTACACACGACCGGGTACACTGCCCGTTAGTGCATTAGGTAGACCATAGGTAGACGAGACTTTATAAATATTAAAACCTGGTCAGAAATCCTGCATCAAGTTTTTGGCGCCGCTGCCGGGTAGCTATTTTTAGCATTTTATTTAAGTGTTTGCAATTTAAATTTCATGGCCATGACCATCAACGATTATTTAACCTCTGTACGTGTTGAACCAGGTATTGTAAGACCTGTTTTTGAAGAAAGCATAAAATTCGAATTCTAGGAACTGTGTTTAGATGAACTAAAGAACTGCAGATTCTCTGGAAATAATGATGAAGAAGGTCACGAGCATATTTCTAGGGTCAGCGAAATCAACGATCTATTTCACACCCCAGAAGTATCAAAAGACCAAGTGATGATGATGGCATTCCCTTTCTCTTTAAAGGGAAAAGCTAGGGTATGGGTTAAAAAGCTACCTCCAAGAAAAATAACAATTTGGGATTCGCTGAAGAAAGCCTTTTTAAAGGAATATCGAACTCCATCAAAAATTCTTCAGCAATTAGAAATCATCCGGAAGTTCAAACAATATATAATAGAATCCTTGTTTTCAGCTTGGGAAAGGTTTGAGGAGGCGCTCTTCAGATGTCCCAAACACAAGCTCAATAAACACGAGCAACTTCAGATATTCTATAACGGGTTGAATGTTGAAACTAGGAAAATGATGGATCTCAAGGAATCTATCCCAAAAATGACTGCAGCAAAAGAGCTGGAGAGAATTGAAGAATTAGCCCGACATTCGTCAACTTGGCATGAAGATCAGTTGCCAACTCCATATGAACCTAGGAAACTAGGATCGGTGTTAAAGAATCTTGAGGAATTTGAATTAGATATGCACTCGCTGACTGAAGAAGTTAAAATAGTCCAACATTACTTCAATAGCCCTATGGAAGGGAGAGTGACAAGCCTCAAGAATGCAGTAAAAAAACTCATGAATGAATCCTGTAGGAAGCAAAAGGAAAGTGAAGAAATGATCTGGGGAATTAAGATGGAATATTATTGGGCATTAAAAACTCAAGCTAGCGCGATAAGAAGATTGGAAACCCAATTAGGGAATTTAGCCGAATCTATCCGAAACAGAAATGCAGGAGAACTCCCTAGTTTAAACCAATCCTAGAGATTTAGCACATGCTATCACTACTAGGAGTGGTTTGAATTATAAAGAGCCAGCTTATCCTTCAATCACCGAAGACGGCGAGAAAGAAGCCCCTCAAGATGAAAGTAGTAAAAAAAAATAAACACAAGTTGCAGTGCACGAAAAGAAATCTAAACCTTATATACCTCCCATCCCATTTGCAGGGAGGATTAAGAAAGAAAAAGAGCAACAACAATTCCAACAATTCCTGGAAAAACTAAAATATCTCAGCATCAACATACCTTTTGTGGAAACTCTAGAGAAAATGCCTAAATATGCTATGTTCATGAAAGATCTTCTTTCCCATAGGAGGCTTGCAGATCTAACATGGATTACCTTAAACAATAGATGCTCTGATGTATTTCTCAATGAGATACCTTCAAAGGAAAGAGATCCTGGGAGTTTTACCATTCCATGCACAATCAGAGGGACATCCTTTGCGAAAGCCTTGGCTGATTTGGGAGCAAGCATTAGCCTTATGCCCTATTTATTTTACTTAAGGTTGGAGTTAGAAAATTTAAAACCTACCCGTATGTGCATTGAATTGGCCAACAAATCAACGCAATTCCCTAGGGGAGTTGCTGAAAACGTTCTTGTAAAGATCGATAAATTCGTGTTTCATGTTGATTTTGTGGTGCTAGATATGTAGGGAGATGTGAATGTTCCAATCTTATTAGGGAGACCGTTCCTGGCTACTGCACACACTATGATTGACGTATTCATCAAAAAGATTTCTCTAGAAATTGGAAATGAGAAGATAACCTTCGATTTGGAGAAATCTATGAAATATGCTACTTTTACTGATGACGACAGCCAGGTTCTTGATTTGGTAGATTTAATTGTTCATGATCATGTGCAAGAATCTCTCCCACAAGATCAGTTGAGTTCAATTCTTTTAGCAACTGTCGAAGATTACAAACTAGAAAATGGAGGGACAGTTCAAGTGAATGATGAAGAAAAAAATGAAACTGATATAAACTTACGGCGTAACCCTGATGAACAGGTTACGCCGTATCCTTCGGCCTAGAATAATGGCAAGGAAGAAAGCAACATTGATATTACAACTTTATGCACAGCCAAAACCGTGAATGAAGTGACACATGTTCCAAAACTCAAGGAGCTTCCACCCCATTTAGAATATGCTTTCTTAGATGGGAATCCTGAGTTTCCGGTTATTATTTCATCATCTCTATCTGACCAAGAGAAAATGCTGTTATTGCAGGTATTGAGCAACCATAAAGGCGCCATGACTTGGAAGGTTTCTCACATTAAGGGAATTAGCCCTTCGTTCTGCTCCCATAAAATATTAATGGAAAATGATTTCAAACCAGTAGTGCAGCCACAACGAAGATTGAACCCGAAAGTTCAAGATGTGGTGAAGGATGAAATAATTAAACTCTTGGATGCAGGATTGATTTACGTCATTTTTGACAGCGCATGGGTCAGCCCAATTCATGTTGTACCTAAGAAAGGAGGCATGACAGTCGTTGTCAACGAGGAAAACAAGATGGTCCCCACCAGGACTGTAACGAGTTAGAGGGTGTGCATCGACTACAGAAAGCTCAATGATGCTACTCGAAAAGACCATTTCCCACTTCCTTTCATAGACCAAATGTTAGAAAGTCTTTCAGGACATGAATACTATTGTTTCCCTGATGGTTTTTCTGGCTACTTTCAGATACCAATAGCCCCTGAAGATCAGGAAAAGATAACTTTTACTTGCCCATACAGAACATTTACCTATCGACGTATGCCGTTTGGTTTATGCAACGCCCCAACCACCTTCCAGAGATGCACGACGTCAATTTTTTCTGATATTTGCCAAGATTTCGTGGAGGTCTTCATGGACGATTTCTCTGTTTTTGGTAATCTTTCAATTCCTGTTTCAACAATTTATCTAGAATGTTAGCTAGATGTGAAGAAACAAACCTTGTTCTTAATTGGGAAAAATGCCATTTTATGGTTAAGGAAGGAATTGTTTTAGGGCACAAAATTACCCAATCAGGAATTGAAGTAGATAAAGCTAAGGTTGATGTGATATCTAGGTTGCCTTACCCCACTAATCTTAAGGGAATTAGGAGCTTTTTAGGTCATGCAGGGTTTTATATGAGATTTATTAAGGATTTCTCAAAAATAGCTAAACCTATGACCCAACTGCTCATGAAAGACGCAAAATTTGATTTTAACAACGAATGTAAACAAGCTTTTGACATTTTAAAAAGTAAACTAACCACGGCCCCTGTCATCATTGCACCTGATTAGAATAACGATTTTGAACTCATGTGTGATGCTAGCGGCTATGATGTAGGGGCTGCTCTAGGGCAAAGGGTTGACAAAAAGTTTAAACCAATTTATTATGCCAGTAAGACCTTAAACGATGCTCAAGAACATTACACCACTACCGAAAAAAAACTTCTAGCAGTAGTTGTTAGGTTTGAAGGAACCTATTAGGATCATTTAACTCGAGGTTTATTAGACCTCATATTATCTAGGAACAATAATAACGAAAGCGGAATATTCAAAACAAGAATTAATGTTATTATGAACAAGGTTTTTCCACAATCAAGCCTCAATTATATTAAACATAATACAATGTGTTATCTACCTATAACAAGGATCAAGATCACTTGATCTTGAGGCTACACAACTAAACCTAGATGTGTTTCTATGACAAAACGTCTACACACACACAAACACCTTTAGTCGACTACATCTTGTCTAGACTTTATAAAAACATACGTACCCTATGTCTCTTTATATACTAGAGACATCTAGGGTTTACAAAGGAAAACATTCCTAATACAATAAGGAAACTAAATTTTCTAAATCCTCCATCTTTTTGTAGTTTCCCTTCTTGTCACTTTAAGTCCTTCATGTTTTGTATCTTCAAATCTTTTTGACCCAACAATCTTCCACTATTTGATGATTACAAAACATACACGTTCTTGTACGAACTTCCTTAGACGTAGTAAAGAAGTTGAGATAATTAAATCTCACTGTGAATGAAACAATCTTGTCTTCCCCTTAATCCATGCCATATCACCACAACATCTATATCTTCCCCCTTTTTGTTATAATCAAATAGGGAACATATGCAAATATGATCTTGACCACCACAAACCAATATCACAAACTCCTAATCCAAGTCTTCCAATGTTTCAAATTGCTTTCCATGACGCATATATAAGAAAAATGAATTCAAAACAGTAGAAACTCCAACTAGCAGTAGTAATAATGATCAACAGTAGTAAGAATCAAAAACTTCCCCTTGAGTGGTGCATGAACATCAAATGATTAAACACATCATAAGAATAAGCTTCCCTTGAAACCAATGTGTTAATCATCTTCATGATTCTTCAAATCGGTAGGCTCCTTGTAATGATCACTAATGAAGAAAACCTGATATACCAAACTTGAAACCAAAGTATAATATCCTAAACTCGTTACTTAAGCTTACACTATTATTAATTGAAAACGGTATAGAGAGTTGTGGTGTATCAAATCTCTAAACCTCTTGAACTTATCCACATCGACTTCTTCGTGTGACACTGAGTACTACAATGTATCTCCTTTAAGTGATAGTTAACTAGGTCTTCGTCCATCCACCCCTTGACCTATGAAAACTAGATAAACCAAGTCCCAATCATAAACCATATATAAACAAGAAAGTCACCAATCAATAGCTAATATTGATGATGAAATAACTAAACGCCTTCGTGAAACTTCACTTCAATCTCAAATAAGAGATAAACAAATTTTCTTCGTAACCAATTAACCAATAAATAAAAAACGAGCCTTTTTGAATGTTTAAGAACATTTAAAACCAAAAACTAAAAACTTCCTGTGTGTGTTGTCCAATCCCCTGTGTGTGTTAACTAATCAAATCTGCCATGATCAGCCGAGAACAAAAATACATACTGTCTGATGTTGATGAAGCGAAAAGTGTACCGCTTTTAGGGGGTCATTTAAGCCCTAAATCATATTTATTTGATCAAATATTGCCCTAAATCGTTCCTTTTGTCATTTTAGGTACTTTGGAGATGAAATCTGGAAAAGGAAGCATTTTGGACGTTTTTGGAGCATAAAAGTGAAGAAAACGACAAAGTCTCAAAATCTGCTGGAAAAGTACCTGTGACGGCGTCAAGCCCCAGTGTGACGCCGTCAACCCTTGATAAGCCAGAGAGGATTTTGGAAGATTAAAGGGGGACGGCGTCAAGAAGGCCATCAAGAAACCCTAACCGCTGCGAGGTGACGGCGTCAGCTCTATAACATGACGCCGTCAGATCTGATTTTCTATATATATTCTCATAATTTTTAGTCATTAGTGTGCAACTTTGTGAGGAGAAACCCTAAGACGATTTTTCTGCCATTTTTAAGGGTTTTATACCCTTGGATCTCCCATGTTCAATTGAAGATAAGTAATCAATTAATCATTCAATATGTCTATGTGTTGTTTGATTATATCTTGTTCTTGTCTTTTATTTAACATGCTAGGCTAGATTTATCTTGTGTTTGCTTAGATCTAATGAAACCTAACTATTGATTATTGGTTGTTGGTGTGTTTTTAATTGTATTGGATGATTGTTTATCGATGTTAGGCTTAAGAAAACTGGCTAACCTCCTATACGGTAACTTGCTTGAACGTCTTAAGAAACATGAACCAATGCGTACCAAGGTTTTTATGGTTGTATTTAATGCATGAGCGAATTCTAGTGATCCCATGTTAGGAGCTTCTTAGCCGGCTCGACATAGGAGTGAAGTAGGAGCTTATAGAGTTGGGGAAGTACGTACGCCACCCCACGATTGGTATTAAGGAATACACCCGTCATCCACACAATTAATACACACTAATCAACCGGTAAAAGATAGTTAGGGAGTAAGGAAATCTAAGTAAACACAATTCTCTCCATATAAGTTCCACAACCTTTTTATTTTCAGTTATTTTATTTTATTTGCAATTGTAGTTATTTGGGTTAGTTGACTAGCAACTAATTCCGCCCACTCCTTCAAACCCGAGGTTTTACTTGCTTTCATAAAAAAATATAAAAATACAAAAAGAATCTTCCCTCACCCTTAGACCTATTAGAGTAGTTTTTCAATCCTAACGACACTATTCCCCTAGAGAACGATCAATCCCCCGGTACTTGCCACTACACTATACTACATCGTTCAGGTACACTGCCTGGTGGGGATTGCAAGCCTCTTGAGATCCCTCGAGAGGTAAAACCTATTGTAAGGTCGCAAAACCACGCATCAAGTTTTTGGCGCTGTTGCTGGGGAATAGTTATTGTTTAGGTTGAATTTTTATTTTATTAGGTCTACTCACTAGATTCCTTTCTAGTGAGATTTTTATTTTATTTTTCTAGGTTTTCTTTAGTCTATCTTTTTCTTTGTGTGTTTGTTCGTAATTTCCATTGACTCTTCCGTTCACCATTATGGAGAACGCGAATCCACCATACTACCAACCACGTAATTCACCCACTCCATATGACATCTTGATGTTTAAACAACATAAAGATAAACCTCTCTATGATGCATGGACTCGTTTTAAATATTTACTCCAAAAAGTCCCTCATCATAACTTTGATTTTTGGTCCCTAACTCAAATCTTTTACAATCATGTCGACCGACATGCCCAAAGGGACATTTACCATTTTGCCGGCTGGGATCTTAGGGAATTAAGTGCTGAGGAAGCATGGGAAGCTATTGAGAATTGTGCCCAATATTATTATATAGTAGACAACCCAACAAACATTAATACAAGTCAATTGACCACAAATTTCAAGGATCATGAAACAAGTTTGTTTGGCGATGGGGGTAGAGTTGAGCCACCTAGGTGCATGTCATGGTTAGGCACTACCATAATACAGGATGAACACATAGGTGACCTTGATGTGATGGAGGATTTAGCCGAACATGATCACATTGATCAAAAAGACCTAGGTTTTATGATCGATGACGATGAATCTCAAGAAACACATGATGAATCTTTTGGGCAATTTGAATATAGCAGTCAGAATATTGAGGATGATCCTTATGATTCGGATATAGAAGTTGAGATGCCTAGAGAAGCACTTGAGATATTAGGGAAAATGTTAGGTTTAAATTCTACCAAAACCCATGATGAGGATATAGGTGATCTTGACACAAGGAATGATGAGGTTAGTAACATAAGCCCGCTAAGTACCTCACAAGTCCTACCATCATTCGAGGCACACACACCACCCGTGACTTACCCGGAAGAAGTAGAAGAGACTATAGGAACCCCAATAGAGGTAGAACCTTTGAACCAAACACAACTAGAGGATACAGGTTTGAATGCTTTTAGTGATCACAACCTTACTCTTAGTTCTATGGAAATTCCTAGTTTTGATGAACCGGAGCCTAAACCAAAACCGTTACCTAATCTTCCATCCTTAGATGTGAACTTAGGAATTGAATTAGGTCCCGACCCACCCATCAAACCATATAGTCCGGGTAGTTTTATGTTGAAGGTAGTAGACTCTAAGCCTTGTAGAGAGGAAGCTAACATAGGAGTGAACCATAACCTTTCATACTTACATCACCCATTCATGATTGATCACAAGAAACACTATGGGTTTAAACCGGGTTTATTAGGTCAAGATGGATTCCCAACTAGGAGTCTCTCGAAGTTGATAAAAGATGATCCCTTTCTAGGAGAAAACTTCAGTTCACCCATTGACCCAATTGAACTAAGTAAGGTTATGATGATAGGATCCCGCATCTTTGAGCATATAATTCATCCACCACTCTTTCCTCACGTGGCATACTCCTACCGAGTTGGTGTGTATCGCTACTATCACCCGCACTTAATCCTAAGTGTAGGGAAAACCTCTCCTTTATCCGTTAAATAAGGGTAGAGTCAGGCTCGTGACTCGAACAAAAACAAGCGCTTCTTGGGAGGCAACCCAAACTTTGTTTTATTTGTTTGTTTTGTTTGTTTGTTTGATTTTATTTGTTTCCGTATGTATGTTTTATTTTATTTTTTTGTTACTGATTCATGTTTCAAATTAACTTGTGAAAATGCTTTATTTTGTTTTTAACTTCGTCTTAACTACATATAAAGGTATTTTGCAAAAGATAAGTGTAAGGGAAATCCAAATTGGTTTATTAGAACAAATGAACATGAATCGTAACAATAATAAATTAACATACATATTAGTAATTGTTTGAGTCAAATGCTTGTATCGAGTCATAATGATATTTTGCAGGAATTCCAGGAAGTAAGGTATAGGTTTTTCCAGAAATTTTCCGGAAACTTAACATGAGAATTCTGTCAGATCATTTCTGACGGCGTCAGGCTTTACAACCTGACGGCGTCAAGTTTTAATTTTCTGAAATTTTTGAAAGTTTTGTTTTTCTTCCGGAATCATAAAATGCTTTATTAAATCTCTAACTTATAAACTCCAGGAATCTGCAAAATAATCATTCCACAAGCATTATATCCTTATACAGATTTATCCCGCCGATGTTATGCAGGTTTTCGTGTTTGTTTTCTCAGGTTTAACAGGTTATTTTGGACAAGGAAATGTATGTGGAATCTAGCTTTTGGCAATGCTTTAATCTTGAAGCTTCAACATTACCTTGGAAGAAGATCTAACCATGTTACCCCTTTATCCACCGAGCGAATCAGGGGAGTATTTGATTTCATTCTTTTACCTTATTTACTTTTACATCTTGTTATTTGAACATTGGGGACAATGTTCATCTTAAGTGTAGGGGGGGGGTAAAGTACGATACCTTAGAGAATGCTATTACGCTTGATTTTTCGTTTGTTTAATGGTAGATGTGTAATAAAACTGAGAGAAATACCTGTTAAGGAAATTTTAGTGCCAAATTTAAATTTTTTTACAACATATAGGAGTGAAACTTTGGTCTTAATGAGCGTCTCACGGATAGGAGTTATATGACTAGCACAAAACCGTACCACTAAAAAATTTTCCACCCCCAAATATGTGAGGTTCGCCCCTAGAATTGGTAGGAAAAGCATTTATGCTATGATGTGTGTACCGGTAGCACTTAGATTCTAGAACTTGCGTTAGGACCATTCCGAGGCCACAAGTGAGACTACATTCGTGTAGTTAGATTTACTACATGATAAGAGGCATTAGGATTAACCCATTGTTTTACACCTGTGTTTTTGTTATAATTACATTGGCAACATTTGTTTAAACCCCAAGTTAATTATCTAATTGATTACATGGTTGCTAAGTCGAGTCATATCCTTGTACATATTGTTTTGGGACGATTGGGACTCATGGGTAAAGTACTAGTGTAATGGAGTAATGGGGAAGAACATCATTATTACCCCCATATGTGCTAAATATTTTAAAAGTACTCCAAGTGTTTCGATTATCTTAATTCGAGTCATTAGAATAGTTAATTGTAAAGTTATGTAAAAGTTCAAGTGTAAGGGGGATGCAACCCCCCTACGATGTATTATTTTGGATGGTAGGGCAAGAGTGTATGCAAAAAAAAAAAAAAAAAAAAAAAAAAAGGAGAAAAAACATACGGACTACCATCCCGTTTCATTTTATGTTTATTTTATCTTTTTGTTATTTCTTTCATTAGCTTAAGTCGAGTCTAGTCTTGGCTTAGCAACACCATATTGTACATGTAATTAATCAAGATCTTTAACTCGCCACGAGTAAAATATCCTTTATCCAACAAAACCGTGTTTATCATATCCCTACACCTAACGTTATAACCCGTTTAAAAGCCCTCTTTGATAGTTTATCTTAGGTGCTTACGCCTAGTGGAGGAGGTTTTTGATCCTTTCCCAAGCCTATGGTAATCTATTTGCTATGACAGGTAGTGAGAGATATTATTCATTTTCATTTATGAGATATACTTTTATGACACCTGGGAGATGTGAGTATCTAAACACTACTTGTGAGGTGCTAGTCTGTAATCTCCGTGCTTATTATGATTAAAGTGGAACGACTATTTGTTGTAATTACTTTTATATTAGCGTTAAATGACCCCTAACTTGTATTTTGATTAGAATAAAAGCGCATTTGCTTGAGGACAAGCAAATCTCAAGTGTAAGGGTATTTGATGAAGCGAAAAGTGTACCGCTTTTAGGGGGTCATTTAAGCCCTAAATCGTATTTATTTGATCAAATATTGCCCTAAATCGTTCCTTTTGTCATTTTAGGTACTTTGGAGAAGAAATCTGGAAAAGGAAGCATTTTGGACGTTTTTGGAGCATAAAAGTGAAGAAAACGACAAAGTCTCAAAATCTGCTGGAAAAGTACCTGTGACGGCGTCAAGCCCCAGTGTGACGCCGTCAACCCTTGATAAGCCAGAGAGGATTTTGGAAGATTAAAAGGGGACGGCGTCAAGAAGGCCATCAAGAAACCCTAACCGCGGCGAGGTGACGGCGTCAGCTCTATAACGTGACGCCGTCAGATCTGATTTTCTATATATATTCTCATAATTTTTAGTCATTAGTGTGCAACTTTGTGAGGAGAAACCCTAAGACGATTTTTCTGCCACTTTTAAGGGTTTTATACCCTTGGATCTCCCATGTTCAATTGAAGATAAGTAATCAATTAATCATTCAATATGTCTATGTGTTGTTTGATTATATCTTGTTCTTGTCTTTTATTTAACATGCTAGGCTAGATTTATCTTGTGTTTTCTTAGATCTAATGAAACCTAACTATTGATTATTGGTTGTTGGTGTGTTATTAATTGTATTGGATGATTGTTTATCGATGTTAGGCTTAAGAAAACTGGCTAACCTCCTATACGGTAACTTGCTTGAACGTCTTAAGAAACATGAACCAATGCGTACCAAGGTTTTTATGGTTGTATTTAATACATGAGCGAATTCTAGTGATCCCATGTTAGGAGCTTCTTAGCCGGCTCGACATAGGAGTGAAGTAGGAGCTTATAGAGTTGGGGAAGTACGTACGCCACCCCACGATTGGTATTAAGGAATACACCCGTCATCCACACAATTAATACACACTAATCAACCGGTAAAAGATAGTTAGGGAGTAAGGAAATCTAAGTAAACACATTTCTCTCCATATAAGTTCCACAACCTTTTTATTTTCAGTTATTTTATTTTATTTGCAATTGTAGTTATTTGGGTTAGTTGACTAGCAACTAATTCCGCCCACTCCTTCAACCCCGAGATTTTACTTGCTTTCATAAAAAAATATAAAAATACAAAAAGAATCTTCCCTCACCCTTAGACCTATTAGAGTAGTTTTTCAATCCTAACGACACTATTCCCCTAGAGAACGATCAATCCCCCGGTACTTGCCACAACACTATACTACATCGGTCATGTACATTTCCTGGTGGGGATTGCAAGCCTCTTGAGATCCCTCGAGAGGTAAAACCTGTTGTAAGGTCGCAAAACCACGCATCAGATGTCGAACTAAAACAAAACCTTCTCATCTAAATCTGTACCAAGTACCAAACCAAGTTCTACCTTCTATCCAAATACCATAACCTAACTTGTGTGTCGTCCGAGGTATATGCAAATACAGTCCGACATTTTCTTATATCAGTTAAGAACTAAATCCATGCATTGTACGATATCAGATCAAGGCAAACCAAAACTTTGATTACTTGCTGTCCAAGATTGATCAAAACATATTAACTTTTTTTTAAAACAAAGTCACAATAAACACATGTTTTCAATCTTCTGAATAACTTGAAACCATATGACAATCAAATACACAACCTAAGCAGTAGAAATCATCTTTAACAGCGTTAAACTTCTGAAAAGTCGCTTGGCAGTAGTAACATATGATAACAATAGGAATTATATGCAGCAGTAGTATCAAGCGAACCAACAGTACTAACCACAACAAAACAGTAATAATGATATACCTGGAAGCACTAAGTTCATTTGAGCAGTATTAACTCATAAGGACAACATAAAGTCTTGAACCAGTGGTATTAACTTGAAGCAGACAATACTAAGTTGAAACTGAACAACATTAATATTCCTTGAAGCGTCTTGGCCGTAGTAACCTAGATGACAGCAATAAGAACATGTATTCAGATCTGTCATCTACCAAACTTGCTGTCAAACTCCTTTGATATTCCATAGACATTATTAACCAAGACCATTAGCAGCATTAATACACGTGAGCAGCATTAATATGAATGAGCAGCACTATCCAATTGTAACAGTATTAACCTTTCATGACACAACAATAATAAGTATGAAACTGCACGAATCTTGCCTTTAATATTAGCTGCCAAATCAGTTCACAACAACGTCTACTTTTTTAACAAGAAACTTAATTCCATCTCTCACAAACTTCACGTAACAAACACATACCTGTGCTGCTTCATTTGTCCATGAACACATATAACCTGCTGATCTTCAACCTCGAAAATCTTAAAACCTTCTTCAAGCAAACCTGTAATTCATGCTTCCTGTTTTAAGCAAATTAGAGTTTGTGGATAAACCCTAGTTTTATAAGAATAAACTCAAACCCTTATAGTTAGTGTTACAAACCAGGTTCTGCAAAACTGAACGATCTATGGATACCCTTCATGTCATTCGAAAGTATCTTAAACCCTTCGAGCACCGATTTTCAAAAACAATTCTGAAAACCCTAATCTGTTTTGTTAGCTTGAACATGCTGATCATGTGTCGTTTAAACCCAAGTCAATTATGGAATATCACTTCTAATACATGTCGACTTATAAAATCCAGTGATAGACATAAAGAATACCAGCCTTATTATGACTACTAAACTAAGTCGACTTATATTAAATACCAAAAATAGAACAAAAACTTTAATCGACTTTAGATTAAAAACCAGAACCTCGACATCTTTTTCTTCATAAACACGACACAAAAACACCTTGTTAAACCCAGATATCACGAGCCCCTTGCTTTGATACCACTTGTTAGGTTTGAAGGAACCTATTAGGATCGTTTAACTCGAGGTTTATTAGACCTCATATTATCTAGAAACAATAATAACGAAAGCGGAATATTCAAAACAAGAATTAACGTTATTATGAACAAGGTTTTTCCACAATCAAGCCTCAATTATATTAAACATAATACAACGTGTTATCTACCTATAACAAGGATCAAGATCACTTGATCTTGAGGCTACACAACTAAACCTAGACGTTTTTCTATGACAAAACATCTACACAAACACAAACACCTTTAATCGACTACATCGCTTGGCAGTAGTAACTTATGATAACAATAGGAATTATATGCAGCAGTAGTATCAAGCGAACCAACAATACTAACCACAATAAAATAGTAGTAATGATATACCTGGCAGCACTAAGTTCGTTTGAGCAGTGTTAACTCATAAGGACAACACAACGTCTTGAACCAGCGGTATTAACTTGAAACGGACAGTACTAAGTTGAAACTGAACAACATTAATATTCCTTGAAGCGTCTTGGCAGTAGTAACCTTGATGACAGCAATAAGAACATGTATTCAGATCTGTCATCTACCAAACTTGCTATCAAACTCCTTTGATATTCCATAGACATTATTAACTAAGATCATTAGCAGCATTAATACACGTGAGCAGCATTAATATGAATGAGCAGCACTATCCAATCATAATAGTATTAACCTTTCATGACACAGCAATAATAAGTATGAAACTGTACGAATCTTGCCTTTAATATTAGCTGCCAAATTAGTTCACAACGATGTCTGCTTTTCTAACAAGAAACTTAATTCCATCTCTCACAAACTTCACGTAACAAACACATACCTGTGCTGCTTCATTTGTCTATGAACACGTATAACCTGCTGATCTTCAACCTCGACAATCTTAAAACCTTTTTCAAGCAAACCTGCAATTCATGCTTCATGTTTTAAGCAAATTAGAGTTTGTGGACAAACCCTAGTTTTATAATAATAAGGTCAAACCCTTATAATTAGTGTTATAAACCAGGTTTTGCAAAACTGAACGATCTATGGATACCCTTCATGTAATTCAAAAGTATCTTAAACCCTTGGAGCACCGATTTTCAAAAACAATTCTGAAAACCCTAATCGGTTTTGTTAGCTTGAACCTGCTGATCATGTGTCGCTTAAACGCAAGTCGATTCTACAATATCACTTCTAATACATGTCGACTTATAAAATCCAGTGATAGACATAAAGAATACCAGCCTTATTATGACTACTAAACTCAGTCGACTTATATTAAATACCAAAAATAGAACAAATACTCTAATCAACTTTAGATAAAAAACCAGAACCTCGACATCTTTTCCTTCATAAACATGACACAAAAACACCTTGTTAAACCCAGATATCATGAGCCCCTTGCTCTGATACCACTTGTTAATCCCAGCAATACACTTGATCGAATTCCTTAGCTTCTAAGGTTTAGTTATCTTAGATAAATCTAAAACAACTAAGTATAGAAACTGTCTTGAAGTTTATCAAACACAATGCAGAAACTCTATTTGATCTTAAGAAAAACTTTATAACAATATAATAATAAACATAGAACACAATTGTATCAAACAAAACACTTCAATATGATTGATATAATATGAATACTCAACAGTATTAGGGTTTACAACCTTGAAGTTCTATGAAAAACGTGTGTATAACTCTATGCCCTAGGATCTCCTTTTATAGACTAAGGAGTCCTAGTAGGATTACAATAACTTTCTACACAAGATAAATACCTTTTCTATATTTATCTATTACTAAACTTTCGTTACAAGATATTCTATAAACATAAACCGACTCTAATACTCAAGCAGTACTAACAAACACTCAGCAGTACTAACACTTTACTCTGGCAACATTAAGTCTTTAGCAGTAGTAACTTAGAGATAACTGTAATACCTCACAAAATTTTTCCTTGTAATTTTCCACACCTATGATATTTATATCACTTTCACGGGTAAACTTTTTGCTTCATCCCATTCCAACTATGTAAGGTAACTTACATAGCCCTCTAGACATGCTCACGCAACTACCAATGCCAATTATCTTTATGTTTACCTCATGTAAACCCTCATGGTATGTCAAGTCTAAGTTACAAAAATCATATTATCAAGTATATTACTAATCTAACTTACTATATCTAGCATATTACTAAAACAAGCCCTATACGTTTACGGTTATTTTAAAAACCCTAATTTCAAGTCTAAACTAGTTTGAAAGTTTTCAAGGCTTAAGTATAAGTTATCCTAGCTACATTATCTTCCCTAAACTCTAGTACAACCACTTAGAGCCCAATGTACAAGCCTTTTTGTTGGGTCCTTCAGTACCCAAGAGTCGTTAAAACAGGATTTGAATACAAATTAAGCTAAGTGTTAATTAAACCGAAAACATTCTAAGTCACTGAGTGAACAGTTACTCAGTGAGTTACCTTCAAGATGCTTAGGACGAGTCTAAGAAGAAAGACTCACCAATTTAGGAAGGCGGTTCTCCCTGAAGTGTTACTTGAGACGAAGAAGAAGGTAATGGGATCAGTGAGCGTTAGACACCTCAACAACAATAACTGAAGACTAAAGACTGAAGACTGAAGGCAAATGACTGAAGAACCTGAAGCCTGAATAAAAGGCAGGATAAAGCGGGAAGGTTTTGAGAAGATAAGAACAAGTCTTATCGGGGTCAGACAAACCATCCCTCAAGTGGCTAAAAGTCGAAGAAGTGTCAAGACTGACACTCGAAGACTTTTTGGCGAAATCCAATTGGTTCTTAGAAATGACAACCACCGTTGTAGTTGTCAGACACGCTTCCTACTTGTTTATATAGTTTTAATCTTCAGTACTCTTAACATGTTTACCTATAAATAGCAAACAGATGGAGAAAAGTGGGTTAGGTATTTTTTGTGCAATAAAAGCTTAGACTTTCACAATACCCCTTTTCTCCTACAAAGAGTAACGTATCCCTGAGATAGCTCAGTGGGTCGAATTGTTACCACTTAAAGCATTGCTTAAGTTTAGATAGGAGACAATATACCTTGTCTATTCAATCCCAAGTGTTTGTTCCGCAAAACACTTGGGTAATAGATTCTTTGATTCATTTCTAATAAGAATTTAAAAGTTGAAAATACTTTGTGTTTTTATATTTACGTTTCATTAACTGTTAGAATTAATCAATACATTATATTAGTCATAAACACAAATAGATTAACTTTCTAGTTAACTCTAAGCGTGTTAAGGGAACAACAAGTGGTATCAGAGCCTCTGGTTTATAAAATCTTTCTAAATTAACCAAGAGTGCTCAAGGTTTTTAAAACCAAGATCCTACTATGACTGATATAAATGTACCCCAGCTAGTCGACAAAAAGGGTGGAAGCTTTTCAGCTGTCGCCCCTCAACTTGAAGCTGGTAAATTTAGCAAGTGGAAAAAGCGAATGCTTTGCTACTTGACTGGTATGGAACAATACTACATCTCTTGTGTCAAAGATGGTCCCTATGTACCAAAGACTGCTGAAGGGCTAAACAAGCCTGAGGCTCAATGGACCATTGATGAGAGGAGGGTGGTCAATCAAGACCAACGCCTGAAAAGCATCATTATATCTTGTCTTTCTGATGATATAATGGAATCAGCCATCAACTGTTCAACAGCCAAGCAAACTTGGGATGACTTGGTCAATAGCTTTGAGGGTCCCTCAGATACTAAGGAAAATAGGGTCATGGACCTGAAACTTGAGTATAATACTTTCAGGGCAAAAGACACTGAAAGTTTCTCTCAGACTTATACCAGATACAAGACTTTGATAAACGAACTATCAAATGATGGTGTAGTGTTGTCTAAGTATGAGACAAATGTTGGTTTTCTCAACAGTCTCCCTGAGAAGTGGCTAAACTTCTCACAAGGCCTGAGGAATGCTAATCACATTCAGACTCTTGAGCTCCCTGAGATCTATGGGAAGTTTGTCTATGAAGACAACTTAATCTCAAGGAGATACCCTGACTCAAAAGCTCTTGAGTCCAAAAAGGCCTCGACCTCCACACCCATATCAACTACTTTTTATACTAATGGTGTTGTGCAGGACTTTCAAGAGGATTCTGAGGATGAAATTGATGAAAGGACTAGTGATGAGTACCTAAAAGATTTAAACTTGGAATTACAAGAGAGGGCACTCCTTGCTAGTTCAAAGCGTTTCATCAAAAGAAACCAGTCCAACTTTTCAAAAGGAAAAGCAAATGAAACCACTGAATGTTTTAATTGTGGTAAAAAGGGTCATTTTGCTAGGGACTGTTATTCTAAAACCATCTCAGAACCCTCTTACAAATTTTCAGGAAATAGTTCCTCAGGAACTAGCAAGTTTCAACCCAGAATGTTTCAGTCTACCCAACAACTTCAAAACAAGGGTCAAAAAGACTTTGAAGCAAAATATAGGAAAGTTAAGGCTAAACTTGCAATTCTTGAAACTAATCCCTGTATGTCTCAGGCTGCTCAAACATCCAAACCTATTCAAACAAAGAACAAGGTTTTAGTAGCTGAAGCATATGACTGGGATGAAGAAGAGGTCTCCTCAGATGAGGAAATTAGAGTGAGTGCACTGATGGCACTCTCTGAAGGTGATCAGGTGGCTATTGGGAAAAGCCATGCAAGGAATGGAGAGTGGGTAAACATCACCATGAAGAAGGTAAACACTTTACTTTCTATGGATGATGATTCTGATTGGCAGTCTTACATGAATTATATTTGTGTAGATCTTAAATTTGTTGAGGAACAAAGGCTTAACCTGTTTTCAAAATATAACAACATAGTGTCAGAATTGAATAAATGTAGAGATGAATTGCTTGTACTGAAGCAAGCCAAATTAGAAACAATTACTCTACAAATTCAGAACACTGAAATTTTGAAACAAAACCAAGCCCTACAAACTGAACTTAACAAAGAAAAGGCTGTCATCCAAGGCTGGACCAAAAAGAACCCTAAGGTCTTTGATACTGTGGGTTTAATCCCTAGGAAAACAATAGGAATTGACCATCTCATGGTTAACCCCAATGCGAGTCCTATTGAATTGACCTTTGTTCCAGCTGGCATATCATTTGAGCAAGAAATGCTACCCAAGTCAAATGACTGGATAGTCAGGGACAACCCAGTCAGTAAGTTACCAAACTTTGAGACTGGAAAAATCTTGCTTCCTGAAAGTCAGGCTTTGAAAAATATGCTTGGACTCTCAGACCAACTCAGTAGTACTGAGTTGGTAAATGAGCCTGAATCAGATTCATATCCACCACTCCCTCCACTGAATATCCTTCAGGGTGCTGCACCAAACTCAGGCCTCCCACAAATGGTCTACTCCCAACACTCTCCAAAGGAGAGGTCAGGAATGGGAAAAACAATCCTGAAAAGACCAACCCTTGATGTCTCAGTAAATACTGATGACTCATCAACTTCAGTCCCTTCTGAAGTAATAACCCAAAGCCCTGACTCAAAATTTGATCAGTTGGTTGAAATGGTCAGGAAGATGGGTGAGAAGATTGCATCTTCTGAGAAACCTTCTCAATCCAAGAAGAAGGAACAAAAACCAGCTTCCTTAAGCACCAAACCCCTGAAAATATGTGAGCTGTGTAACTATACCAATCATTTCACTGATGATTGCTATAGAATCCTTTACTGCATGATTTGCAAAAAGGATGATCACAGGACCTCTGATCACAAAACATACTCAGTCACATCAAAGATGGCAGGCCTTAAAGCTCAGTCTTTAAACTACGCTTCTGATTCTAAACAGAAACAGAAACAAAAGGCCAAGCCTTTTGCACCTTGCCCCTATTATGGGTTCAATGACCACCATCCTAAGGATTGTCAAATTGACAATTGTTGTGAAAATAGTGGAGGTCCCACTCATGACACCTCAGGATGTGATAAGGTCATTCAGGCCAGAAGAGGTATGACAAAGTCAGCCTCTCAGTCTACTGAGTCTACATCTGCAATCAAATGCATAATTTGTGGTAGCTCAGTCCACTCCACCACTGACCATAAATCAATTGTAAATGTTAAAAAGACCCCCAAAGCTAATCCCTCCAAGAAGTGGAGTCCTAGAAAGAACTAACCTAGTTTACTATTTTTACAGAAACATGCCAGGGATCCTGTTTGGCATCTAGATAGTGGATGTTCAAGGAGCATGACTGGTGTGAAAGAGTATCTGCACAAGTATGTGGATGAATCAGGACCCAAAGTGATATTTGCTGATAACTTATCATGTCTCACTGAAGGTTATGGTTCAGTAAACTGCAATGGTATAGTCTTTACTAGGATAACTTATGTAAATGGTATTAAATACAACTTGATCCGTGTCAGTCAACTATGTGATGCTAAATACATAGTTCAGTTTGATGATAAGCAAGGAATCATCTTCAATGCTAATAAGGAAGTTGTCCTTATTGCACCAAGAAGGCATGATATTTATGTGTTGGATATGTCCAGTCTAAGTTAGAATGGAACTTGTCTATTTTCCAAGGCCACTGATACTCTCAACTGGCTTTGGCATAAGAGACTCTCCCACCTGAACTTCAAAAACATAAACAACCTTGTGAAACAAAACAAGGTCCTTGGCTTACCATCTCTTGTGTTTTCAAAGGATAAACCATGCTCAGCTTGTGAAAAAGGTAAACATCACAGAGCATCCTTTAAAACCAAAACCAACTTTTCCATTAGAAACTGCCTACATCTTCTCCATATGGATCTATTTGGACCAATCAGTCCTAGATCCATTAACCATGAGAAGTATACTCTGGTCATTGTGGATGAGTACTCAAGATACACTTGAGTATACTTCCTGATAAAAAAGAGTCAGGCAGCTGAAACAATTATGTTCTTTGTCAGGAATATTGAAAATCAAAATGACATCAAAGTCAAACAGATTAGAACTGACAATGGAACAGAGTTCAAAAATTATGAACTTGAATGTTTCTGTGATGAGAAAGGAATTTCCCAAAATTTTTCCTCACCTTACACACCTGAACAAAATGGTGTGGCTGAAAGGAAGAATAGAACCCTCATTGAAGCAGCCAGGACAATGCTAAATGGATCAGTCCTTTCCAAACACTTCTGGACTGAAGCAGTAAAGACTGCCTGTTACACACAAAACAGATCCATCATTGTTAAGAGACATAGCAAAACTCCTTATGAGTTATTCATGGGAAGGATCCCTGACATCACTACTTTCATGTCTTTGGGTGTCCTGTGTTTATTCATAATCACAAGGATCACTTAGGAAAATTTGATGCCAAAGCTGATGATGGATACTTCCTTGGATACTCCCTTGTCTCAAAGGCCTTCAGGGTGTTCAACACTAGGAGACAGCATACTGAGGAAACATTTCATGTTACCTTTGATGAGAGCACTGATGCAATCAGTGTCTCTAACAACTCAGTGGAAGAGATAGGTATTGATGAATCATCAAGATACCCTCCTGATGAACATCATCCTGAAAATGGTACTTCCACTCAGTACCAAGCAAATGCTGGCATCTCCTATTACATCATTCCCCACAACCTTCCTTACCCAACCATCACTGAGTTTGTTGAAGCACAAAGAAGTACTGATGAAATCATTCAGTCTGAACAAAGTGCTCAGGAACCAAACAATCAAAGTGATGAGTCAACCCACTCAGACACTCAAGATGCTGAAGATCATCATATGTCTGATCCTGATCCTACCCATCAGGCCTCAAGTTCTAATCAGTATCATAGACCTCAGGACTATTGGACTAGGTCTCAGGATATAGAACTTGACAATATAATTAGTGAGCCTACTGAAGGCATGCTCACAAGAGGCATGGCTGCACAACTGAGAGCAGCCTTAGCCAATGAATGCCTATTTGTGGACTTCATCTCCACAATTGAACCCAAAAGTGTCAAGGAAACACTTAATCACCCAAGTTGGGTTCAGGCCATGCATGATGAACTGGAACAATTTAACAGAAACAAGGTAATGACCTTGGTCAAGTGTCCTGAAGATGTTTCAGTCATTGGCATGAAATGGGTATTCAAAAACAAATTTGATAAAAATGGCATAGTCATTAAAAACAAAGCCAGACTTGTAGCCAAAGGCTATAATCAACAAGAAGGGATTGACTATGAAGAAACATTTGCACCAGTAGCAAGGATGGAAGCCATCATGTTAGTGCAAATATTATGATATTTAAACTAAACGGTTTCTTCGGTTTTAATAATGACAAACATGTAACTTGTAATACATAACTTAAAATGTGCAAGTTACTTGTAAACACAAAACATCAATGCATACATACATCTACACCTCCCGACGTCTCAAGTATGCTTCAACAAAGTTGTAGATTTCCATCCCGACAAAAATCACTCAAGGTATGGACAAACAAATCTACTACTTGAGAAATGATCAAAGGATTTTATTTTTCTAAAACTTCACATTTTTAATGTGACAAAACATTTTTTCAAAAATATATTTCACAAATTATTTTTGAATTAAAAAGAAATGTTTTATTTTGAAAAATATGTTTGAAAATCCCAACAGTCAAATTTCCCCCCAAAACAGCTCCTAACTTCCCCAAATAAACCTTCCCCACTAAAGACAAACGAAGGAGCGTCTACGGCACCATTAAATAGGTACGGCTCCATTAAATTTAACAGAGCCGTCGGGTATTTAGTGGAGCCGTGGGTCTGTAACGGTCAGATTTTCCCTTGCCTATAAATAGTGGACCATTCCACACTTCCAACTTGATTTTTCCAGTGAGTTTTTCTCTGGTATAGTCCACCCCACTTAAAACACTTTCCTTGATCATTTGGAGAGTCTTAGGTTGTTTAAGAGTGATCCAATCATCCATTCAAGTGATCCTCTTCATTCCTCTTGATTAGCAAGAGAAGAACACAAAGTATCCAAGTAGATACAGAGTGTTGTCATCCCTCTTGATTAGCAAGAGAAGAACACCAAAGTATCCAAGTAGATACAAAGTGTTGTCATCCCTCTTGATTAGCAAGAGAAGAACACAAAGTATTCAAGTTGATACAAAGTGTTTTCATCCCTCTTGATTAGCAAGAGAAGAACTCAAGGTATCCAAGAAGATACAAGAGTTGGAGTTGTTAGGTCTTGTAACATTTGTTACACTCTTGATTGTATCATAGCATACATCAAGATTGTTTTTCTTTTGTGAGAGAGAGAGAGTCAAGATCATTGTGATCTTAAGAGATAGTGAAGATCTCTTGAAGCCATTGGGCTTGTGTGATTGATCATGTGGATCAAGGGTAGATCGGGTAGATTGTGGTAGATTGGTGCTAGCTAAGATTAGCACTCGACATCTAGCTTAGTGTCGGAAATAGGATAAGCGACGTGTATGGTGTAGATCGGGTAGATCGTGGTAGATTGGTGCTAGCTAAGATTAGCACTCGACATCTAGCTTAGTGTCGGAAAACAAGTTAAGCGACGTGTACGGTTTTCTCCGCCTAAAGGGAGTTTGTTGATTACTGAAGTAACTCTCGAGTTGGGTACTCGGGGAGTGGAGTAGGGCGAAGAGGAGCTTCGTGACCGAACCACTATAAATCACCGTGTCCGGTTTGCGCCTTCTAACTTATCTCTTTACTTTCATTTCATTCGTTATCGCTTTATATTTATATTTGCATAGCGTATATGTTTGTGTGGCTAGTTGCTTATGTCATGATTGATTATGTATGCTCCATGGTTTGATTGTGCATATGTTGTAGTTTACTATAGTCATCTCTAGATGCTATAAACTCATAGTTGACACTTTTCATATTACGTCACACTCGATCAGGTGTTTGATACAAAAAGTTTTTAAGTTTTTAAATGGAAACGTATTCACCCCCCCTCTACGGTTTCCACAATTGGTACCAGAGCCACGTTGCTCAAATTTTTAAAACAAATGGTTTTCAAAATTGAGTATGATCCATGTATCAAATTACCCATGAAGGTGATAAAAATATGAAAAGTATTTAGTTGCTTAATACTTACAAGTTTTGTTGTTAAGTATACTTTGTCATACTAGCTTGAAGGTTTTCTTAAACCACTAAAAGAACAGTGTCTTTAAGTGTCCGGTCATGTTTTCAGAACGAGTCATTAAGTCATGCAATTCTGAATCAGAAAATAGACCACGGTACCACTAAACATTATACGGTACCGTTATATTTAATGGTACCGTGGGTCATTTAACGGTGCCGTGCATCTGATTGTCTGTTTTTCATTTTTGGTTCATTTTCAAAAATCCATATAAAATCAACCATGAGTCTGTACGAGTCGTGTCGCCCATCATTTTGAACGATGTTGAGTCTACTTTCATTTGAGAAACATTCTTATGAATTAGTTCAAAATGAAAGTATGTTAAAGTCCTTGATTTTCAACTAAAGGTCTTCTGGTCATGCAGTTTGCGTAAATTTTTGGTCAAACTGAAAAAGAGCGATTCAACTTTTAAACCTTGACATGTTTTCAAAGTGCTCAGCAAAAATATTTGAAATGGGGAGGAAACCAATTCATTGTCAAATAAAATCAAGCTTAGTATACATTGTTATACCTAATACACAAAATGACGATAAGTATTTTTGTGTGTTAATTTGCTATTTGCTTATTATAGTTTTTCGGTTTATGCATTTATAAGGCTCATGCTAAATCACTTGCACTATATTAAGTAATTAGTTTGCATTGCATATAGGCATCAACCATTTGTCTTGCATTTGTTGCAAGTTCTTAAAATGGTTTAATAACTTTCTTAGGAATAGAAACTAAGTTGGTAGATCATGTGTGTCGAAAGATATTGTCTTACACAATTATTTTTCCAAAGGTTTAAGTGTAAAAAGTATATCACCCCAAAACACTTAACACTCTCATAAAATCCGTAACATGATCCTTAAAACATCACATCATTTTGTCTTGTTTGACCATGGGTTGTCTAAACAAGATAAAAGGTCATTTTAATACATTAGTATTTAAGTAAAAGAAAATGTATTAAACTTGCATTGATTTAACACACATACAAAATGTTTTAAACATTTAGTATTTTACGTATGTGGTATAAAAATGGTTAAGATAATTATTTTTATACTAATGAGGTGTCGAAAAACTAAGAGTATTATACATAATAATATAAATAGTTTTTCTCAAATAAAAATAAATGACAATATCAAAGTAGTAACTTAGTTTGTCATTAACCTCACACATACAACTAGTGTTAAAATAAATGGAACACACTCCTTAAATTTTTATTTTCTTTTTAAAAGGGAGTGATTGTGAGGGTCAAGAAAGATTTCGAGTACATATCAATTCATTATTCAAATTATGATTGATATCATCATCGAATCTTATTGACAAGTTTTCGAGTGTGGACATGAAATTGGAGTCATTATTTGTTTAGCTTCAAGATAACATCAAAACATGATGAAACATATTATCTTGAATCTACATACTCAATCACACTCGATTGTTATGAAAATAATGACGTCCTCTCAAGACGAAAATAATATGCATCGGATCATAACTCACACTAGTGTTGAAGATGCCATATTGAGTCTTGTTGTCCAATAGTTGTGTTCCAAACATTAAACTAATATGTTTAAAAGATGCATAAAATACACAACTCAGTAGGAGTGACAACTTGGATGTTTCATCCGAAATATACAAGTAATTTACATTGCAATGCAATTAGTAAATGTGTCATTTCCGAAAAACCAAACAAGAGCAAACAAACAACATATGTAAACTTTGCTCATGAACGACTCAACACTCAATGTCACATGTCTAGTAAAAGTGTCACACATAATATGTTATTAACTATTATGTAAGTCATCAATCTTTGAGAATATCACATGTATTTCTCTTATCAAAAGATTGACAAAGGATAACTTATATCCCATGCATCTTATTTTCTTTGTAACATGAATGGTTATGTTACAAGAGAATACATTGCATCCTGTTAACAAATATAGGATATTATAGTTGAATAATAACCTAATACGTCATGTGTCATTTCATAAACAAGTAAAATTAGTCATACACTAAAATACTTGTTTCACAAAGCATTCATAAGAGTGATAAGGTTCCTCTTAGAAAAGCATACTTGTTGAAATAAACAGTATGTCTCATTTTAAATAAAATACTCACAAGATCTATTGAGGTAAGTAACCTTTACTAGATTCTCACTCAAGATATGCAAAGGAGCATTCTTGAAACACACACGATGTAGTAGATTCTACATTGTATCACATTAGAGTGTCTCTTGGTTCTAGGAAACCAAATCATGTTAAAATAACTTGTAACAACTCAACAAACAAAGATGTTGTCCAAGAGATCATAAAATACACCATCTCCATCAAATAACCTCTAAATCTCAAACACGAAATTAAAATATTTCGCTTGCCTTTGTTAGGAGTTGTGTAAGACATGTCATTCTCTTAATCGACCTTCAAAGTATGGTTAGTTGAGTCATATTAGGTCATGTATTAGCGAAATAAGCTAATATCATCTTTGCTACACTTCAATAGGCAAATATAGGAATTTGAAATTTTCTAATATGAGAATGACTACTGGAGAACCTATCGCACTAGAAATTCAATTTGACCTAACGGTTGAATTGCTTCCAGGAGAGAAGTTGGGTTTGTGGTATAACCCGTAAAAATGGTCGTGTTCAGCCTTAATTGAGCACCACTAGTGATTGTCTCATACTCATTCTCTAACTTGAAAAATTTTTCATTCCTACATTTGACTAGAGATAGTTTACATCGTTGAACTATATCTCCCATTAGGATGTCATCTTGAACAAGTAGTAATTAGGATCTGCTTAGCAAACCTAGATTGCTTGCATCCCACATACATGTTTCAAAATGATAACATGTTCTCATAAGACATGATTAAATGTCTTCATGATCTTAAATGCTAAATGATTATCATGTTTTGCATGATGTTTGCATTTATTCCTTATGTGCATTTTACTTGATTTACTTGTAAAGTTTGCACGCACACTATGTTCTTTTGACACATTAGGAATTAGGTATGCCCATCACTATGAACCCTTAGAAGTCATAGAGCCATACACTAGTGTCAAAACCCATAAGTCAAAGTAGTCGCGAAGTTACCCTAATTCCCCAGTCATCACTTCGCCTTCTTCCAAGTAATACACCTTTTTGTCATGGGAAGGTTAGGAACAAACCTAGTAGAACTCGAAGTAGGGTTGACAACTTAAATATTTCATCCGAAATATTCAAGTAAGTTTAACTTGCGATCGCAATTGTTAAATGTCATATCCGAAACATCATACTCAAGCCTTTTAACAACATATGTTAAAACGCTCATCCAAAGGACTCACGAGTTACTATATAAGTAATTAGTAGTTCCTTTCATCCTCGTGTGAATATACACGTCTTAAGATCCCAAACCCTGCTGCAAATCAGCACCATAGGCCTAGCTTTACATCTTTCAAAACCCCATGAAACACTCACGTGCGAAGCACATAGAAACCCTTAAATCAACCAAACCTCTCAACCGAGAATCCCCTTACCATCTCCGTCTAGGTCTAGGAATGATGGAACATTTTCCATAAAACTTATGACTATTTAAATATTTCACTGGAAATATTGTAGTCATCTCGTGCGTCTCGTCTCATGACTCTTTAAATATTTCACTGGAAATATTGAGTCATTCTTTAAATCCCTCTCATGACTATCTAAATATTTCACTGGAAATATTAAGTCATCCCTCACATTCCTTGCATGATCTCTTGAATATTTCACGGGAAATATTGAGATCATCTATTCTATTTCGTGTCATGACTTTTAGATATTTCACTGGAAATATCAAGTCATTCCCTCGATCTCGTCCCATGACTGTTAGATATTTCACTGGAAATGTCAAGTCATATCTTGTGTCTCGTCTGATGACTTTTTAAATATTTCACTGGAAATATTAAGTCATCTTTCACATCGCTCTAATGACTACCTATGTATTTCCTCGGAAATATAAAAGTCATTTCTTCTCGTCCAGTACCGGTCAAAGAATTTATTAGGTATAAATTCTCTCCTCGTGTCGAAAAATCTCCCTTAATCAGCGAAGATTTATTCGTAAAATCCTCTTAAACTCCAATGACAACTTAAATATTTCATCCGAAGTATTTAAAGTTTATTTAATTTGCGAAATGCAATTAAATGTCATTTCTCGTTCTCGACAAACGTTCATCGAATCCCGGTGGATTCATTCATAAAGGAATTTATTCGGTATAAATTCTTTTAATCTAAGGTCCAGAAAAATCACAACATATGTGAAATTTCTTTGTCAGAAATCTAATTCTGGGTCAAAACTGACCTCAGCAGGTCACGGTACTCTTTAATAGGGGACAGTATCGTTATTTTTAACGGTACCGTCGGACCGTTATTTGCTGAGACAGTTTATTCTCACTGTTTCAAAACCACTATCGAAACACACTCGATGTAGTCTTGAACCAGAACCGTATCCTATCAGAACAGATTGTATCTATCTTCTGATTCCTAAGCCTTCTTCCCTTTCACTTCCGCATGGTACTAAACACTACCAATGCTTCCGCATCCCACTCATCTCACACACACTTCAAACGAAGACATTAGGATACGTTAAGATAACCCTCCTTCATCAACATAGATAACCCTATAACCTTATCACCTACCTCACAACCCTGAAGATTTTATCTTCTTAACCCTTAGGATATCTCCAAGTAATCACATGTCTCATCATATAAATATTCTATGAATATTCACAATGATTGAGAAGAGCTACGTGACTTCAAAGGTGAAGTTTATCGTATGCTATCCACTACTTGTCATGACGTTACTAAGCTCATCGCTTCAGTCAACGTTTGTTTTCCTCTTTATCTTTTACATCTTGTCCGGTTGGTCAAAGATTAAGGGGGAGCGAAAACTGATGCGCGTGATGTGTCGTTGCGGTTTAGCAGTTTTAATGCCTACTCAAGTTTTAAATTTATATTTAGCCGACTTATCAATAACACACACACTTAACGAGCAGTGTACCCGGTCAGTATGAATATAATGGTAAGTAGAGTGTCGATCACTAAGAGTGGAACGTATTATCTAGTTATTCTAATCAGTATTTTAATATTCTAACGCAAGGGGGTTTCAGCTTGAGAGACTGGCACGATTTGATTGCAATTAAATAATAAACTAAACCAATAGGCACGAATCAGCAAGTAGCACACACGTACACAGATAAATACTCGAGACAATAAGAAGATCTGTCCTTATGATTAAGTAGTTTGTCACTTGTTTTATTGATAGCTTTATATGAAGTGTATGTAGTTAACCCTTTCTCGTTGGTCCTATTCTTATCGGCGAGTAAACCCTTAATGATTACTTATGTCTAAAAGTTATTCCTAAGTGATCAATTTAGTAACAACCGTGGGAGCCACATTATTTTCCGCAGTCAAATGCGCAGGCCACTAATAAACACAGAGGTTATCAATGCACTAATAAGTAGTAACCAAAGACATCAACATATAAACTTTAATTGATGGGAAAGCAGTTTTAAGGGAGTGCAATCTTTCCGTTGTCACATTACACAAGCCATCAATCCTGATGAATTAAAGTTTGCTAACACAATAAAACAAAACTACTTAATGAATTAAACACATGCAGCACCTTCTTACAGCTCTTGTATCCTTGATTTGAGTGTGTCTTGTGCTGCTGCCTTGACTGAATTCGTCCTAGGGTTTTTGGTCTTCGGTTTCGTATATAATATATGGCCCTCTCGAATTCGTCTGGTCTTGGGGTATTTATAGTTTCTGTCTGAGGGTAAGATGCGGCGCATCTAGTAAGTAGATGCGGCGCATGTACTTAACTTCGCGTGGGGTCCAAGATTATAATATTCAGGAATATTCGTACACCGCCAGAAGATGCGGCGTATCTTTATCTTTGGATGCGGCGCATGTCCTCTTGAATCTTGGATCGTATCTGGTGAGATCTTGATAGCGATGCGGCGCATGTCATGAGTGAGATGCGGCGCATCTGGAGCAGATTTGACTTGATCTTGTCCATTTCAGTAGACTCTTCACTTTATGCTTGTTTTGCTCCGTAATTAGTCCAAAATCCCCAGTTTCACCAAATGCTTGTTTTTACCTGAGAATTACAAAAGTAAACGATTAAGTATCAATCCTCATACATAATATAGTAAAACAAGTCAAATTAATAGGATAAATGATAGTAATAAAATGTACTTATTTGAGTTCATCAAATATCCCCCCACTTGAACTTTACTTGTCCCCAAGTAAACCTTAGAATTAATCTTATGAAAATGTATCCTAAAAATGTTAGGATTTATTTTTATATTTAAGCATGTATTCATTTTTGTCATAATCACACAACTAAACACTTAACGAATTAGAAGTAGAATAGAAATATTTCGATAAAAGCAAATCTAATCGTTTAACTGTCCAGTCGCGACGAATATTCTATCATAAGCTTGGCAAGTTTACACATCTCCACCACTAAAGCTAAGGAATAACAAGTCTAAAGCGGTAAAAAAGGTTTTTAGGCTTAAGGGTTAATTATTCTTAATCACTATCGATCTCAAATTCCAGAAAAGGCGACAAAATCACAAATACATGATCGAATCCACGAACACGATACTTGCAATTGCTCAAATCCTTAACTCGAACAGGCTAAAGATAGGTCCAAACTTCACCAATAATAATATATCAAAAAGGGCGACAAAATCATAAATACATAGCCGAATCCACGACTACGATACTTAAGATTGCTCAAATCCCTAATCTCAATAAATCAAAGGTTTGGTCGGATAAAGAATAGGGTATGGATAATTTTTGGGATATAAATTGGTGTAAAAAAAAATAAATAAATAAACAAAACAAATAAATTAAAATCCTAAGTGTGGTTAATCACTATCCCAACCATCCCATGAATAAGACTCATATCATTGAATAACTCACGCTTTAACACTTGAAACACACGCTTTAGGTAGACACGAATTATACTCAACAAGATCTTAATCAAAGAATAAACCTTAGTTGACGTTCCCATAACTGCCAACTCCCATTCAATCCATAAATATAATGTACAACAAATAGTGGTGATATCGACCACTTACATAACTTTACATCGTTGGTTAAAACAAACATCCAACTTTCTTCTTTTTTTCTTTTTCTTTTCTCATTTTTTCGATTTTTTTTTTTTTTTTTTTTTTTTTTTTTTTTTTTTTTTTTTACTAAGCATAAACATAGATGTGTAAAATTTCACCACATCACTATAATGATAATTCTGAATAATTTTTCCATACTTTTCATAACTTCAGAAATAACGGTAATAGTGAAAGTAGTAAACACACGAAAAAATAAACTCAAAGATATACAATATTTACTTTCACTCCAATTGCATTGTGCAATTTCCCGACCTAACCATAGATAATGAATTACGCACGCGAACACAGGTAATGTAAGGAAACACACTTTGCCTATAGCAATTAACCAACCACGGATTTTAATCTACAGGGTAGGCTAAGGTGTAAGGTGTAACGAAACATTTTAAACATAGGTGTAAGAAACGAAAGGAATGGCTCTGAGTGTTTTTCTAGGGGTATCTTACTCTAAAAATGAGAGTAACAAAAGGGTTTATACGGGGGTTAACTAACCAGTGTAGTTAGCTAATAAGACATAACATATAAGGCTATTTGGGTGTAATCCTAGAAATTTACCAATTTAGACAAGTCATTCCAATTATATAAATAATACTTATTATGGTGGTCTCGAATAGTATACAAGCCAAGTTCTAAAGTTTACAAGTCACCGGCACACTCATAGATTTGTGAATTTTGAAAAATCACAATTTTTGAAAATAACGTCATGTGTGCAGCTATGCAACTTAGATCTTAAACAAAAACATGCTAAAAAATTTAAATTTTGATATATTAAGCACATTTTAAGCATATTTTGAAAAGTTTAGGACAAGTAAGTGTTAAGTGTTCTAATTCTCCAATCCCCCCACTTAAGTTAAACAACGTCCTCGTTGTTCGTATAAAAGGTTAAAAACTGGAAAATAAAAGAATTAGAACAGAAAAACTCCCCTGAGATTTGCTCGGTATGATCCTCCGTTAGTATAAGAGCAAAAATCATCTTTCTTGTGGATTAGAACGTTTAAGCTTCGTATAAGATGTATCCACAGGAAATGCAGGAATCTATAATACCACCAAGGCTTCAAAACACACCTAAGATAAGAAAGGTTCAACTTGCATAATACATTAGTAGTTAGGTAAAAATAAAACATAAAAGATAAAAATGAAAATCATCAGGTCAGTCGATGCGCCGTATCTTATGGAAGAAGATACGCCATATCGAGCCTGGAATAAATACGGATCAGAATAAAAGATGCGCCGCATCCTTAACCAGGGATGCGCCGCATTAAAAATAAACTGATAAAAAGTTTTAAATTCGAAAATAAAAAATGCAGAAAAACAAAATAAGATATGACCATTTGCAGGAGATGCGTCGCATCTCAGAATTGAGATGCGCCGTATCCTCAGCGGCCTGACTGACTCGACACATAAACAGAATAATAAAAAGATAAATCCGGGTTGTCTCCCGGCAAGCACTTGTCTTTATTCCAGAGTCTTCAAGTTAGACTCACGTTCAGCTCTTTAATATCGATCATTGAAGGAGTCGGAAACATCGCGCTCCCTCATCGCTAATTCAGTAATATTGAACACTCCTTGCTTGTCCTTAATTTCCACGCCGTTCTTCTTTAATACCTGTATAAACAAAGTCCTGTCCCTCTCGGGCAGAGATGACAAAATGATAGACGGGAAATTTTTATTATCATATAAGCATAAATAAGCAAGGTGGGGTGGTAGTTCAATAAACACATCATTATTCAAACTCTTTTTCTCAACTATTCTCCTACGTTTTTTAATTACTACACAATCATACCACTCATCATCAGAATCATTGACAACATCGCGTCTAAGTTCGGTAGGTACATTAAGGTCAATAAATTCCTCAAAGTTCTCATCATTAGGATTAGTTGAGTTGTTTTGAATCAATGTTTCCCCCATAAGCCTAGCTTCTAGATCTAGGTCCATACGCTCTCTTAATCCTAGCATGTAGACACCTCTAATTATGCTTTTAATAGGATCTTGGCACTTATAGACCAGTTTATTATTCCCTACCCTTAATGAGATTTTTCTTTTAAACACATCAATCTTAGCATGGGCAGTAGACAAGAAAGGTCTTCCAAGGATTAAAGGAACCTTAACATCCTCGGGCATATCTAAAATAACAAAGTCTACAGGGAAAATAAACTTCTCAATCTTAACTAGCACATTATTAGCAATCCATTCAGGTCGTTTTACCGTTTTATCAGCCAATTCAATAAGTAATTTAGTTGGTGCTAATTTTCCTAGTCCTAGGGTAGTGAATGTCTTAAGAGGCATAACACTAACACTAGCTCCTAAGTCAGCTAACACATTATTGAAAGATATATCATTAATAGAACAAGGTAGAGTAAAACTTCCTGGGTCTTTTTCTTTATGAGGCAAGGCATTTAAATCAGTTGCAGAGCTCCCTTCTTTCATTGTAGCCTTGATCTCCTCTTCAATCTTTGTCTTTTCTTTTAGTAGTCTTCCTAAACTGATTGAAGAATTAAAGAAAAATTCGGGTCTTGCACCATCATTACCATTCATCGATCTTCTAGGTATGTTAAGAGTGACTTCTTCAGTGGTGCTTATGGCCTTGACATGATCCCTAGGGTTGGTTTCAGTTGAGCTCGGTAAACTTCCGTATCCCCTTTCTTGAAGAACTTTGCTCAATTGACCAATTTGTTGTTCCAGTGCTTTGATCGAAGCTCCTTGATTTCTTGTAGTAGTGTCCGTTGAAGCTCGTATTTCTTTGATCATAGCAGTATTCTCTTCATGTCTTTTAGCAGCATCGGCCATAATTTGCTTTAGAGTGTCATCTAAAGTCTGCCTCCTTTCTTGATAAGCGGGATTGAAGTTATTCTTTTGATAGAATCCCGGTGTAGCTTCCCTAAATCTTCCTGAAGGTCGGAATGGTTGTCCAAATTGGGTGTAATATGCTTCTTCAAAAGTCTCACTTTCATTCTTATTCGGGCAATCTTTAGTGTAGTGAGGTCCTTCCCACTTTTCACATCCAACTTGGGCAGCATACACTCTTTCATCACGCTTCTTCATTTCTCTACTAATTTTATCCAATTGAGCTTGAATAGCAGCAATCCCGTCAAAATTAGTGCTGCTCTTGGATCTAGTAGAGGTCCCATCGTGCCATTTTTGAGAATGATCAGCAGCGTCTTGGATCGCTTTCCTGGCATTAGTTGCACTCATTTGAGGTACAGCTCCCTTAGCATCCAAAATCTGTCTAGTAGGCACGTCCAGTCCTTGATAAAACAATATTATCTCCTGCATAGGGGTTAGATAGTGTTGAGGACATTTTATTAATAAATCTTTAAATCGTTCCCAAGCTTGATAAAGAGTTTCATCAGGCTCTTGCTTGAAACTGTTGATAGCCTCCATCTTTTTAGCAGTCTTAGCAGGTGGACAATATCTCTTCAGGAATTTGCTCTTCAAACCTTCCCATGTAGTGATTGAACTAGCAGGTTCATTCCTTAGCCACTTGTTAGCAGCTCCTTTTAGTGAGATTGGAAAGATTCTAAGCATGAGTTGATCGTTAGTGACTCCTTCTGAAGTAAACAAATCTGCAATCTCCAGGACCTTTTCAACATGCTCATTAGCATCCTCATGTTCCGTCCCACTGAAAGCATTCTCTCTGAGCTCTTTGAGAAACTGACCCTTCAACTCAAATTTTGACTTATCATCAAACTTTGGTCTAGCAACTCCTGAAGTGTAATCAGCACGGGTACTGTTCATGTATTCCTCCATAGTAGTGTTTTCGCCCATTGTTTCTGTTTCAACTTCCTCTTTGTCTTCAGAAAAGTAATCAAGCTCGAGTGAACTTGAAAGATCAAAGCTTCTTGTGTTGAAAAGCCTTTTAAGCGAATGTAGGGCTCGTTCAGGATCTTCGAAAGGTTGAATCAAGTTCTTAGTCGAACTCCTGGTCATGCACTTCCTGAAATCAACACAAAAATATCAGTAGGGCATGCTCGAGAAAGTAGTATATCAGAAAATTAACAACGAAAACGGAATACGAAAAATTAAAGTTACTGATATCTGCAGACGATGCGCCGGTTCCAAAAAGATGGATACGCCGTATCTTATAATCGTTAAAATTAAATCAGACTTTTATTCAGAAAATAGATACGCCGCTTAGAAATTTGAATGCGCCGTATCAATTTTAATAATCAAAAATCGATATTTATTTAAAATTAAATGCGTCGTATTAACGAAAGTTAATGCGCCGTATTTTCGTTACGTTTCAAAATATAAGATTTTTGATTCAGAAGATGCGCCGTATCGATAAAAATCGATGCGCCGTATCTGTTTAATAATTCGCAAACTGTTTTTAATTAAAATAATAGATACGCCGTATCTGCTAAAGCAGATGCGTCGTATCGCGTTAACGTTTAGAAAATTTTTTATTAAAAACAGATACGCCGTATCTTGGGGAAAAGATGCGTCGTATCGAATTAATTAAACGCGTTGTATTTTATAAAAAATTGAACGCAATACGCCGTATCTGAGAAATCAGATGCGCCGTATCGTTCGATTTAGCTCAGTACAACGATAGCAGAAAACAAAAATTACGAAAAACAAATAAAAACACACAAACGAAAATAAACACAAATAAAAGCAAACAAAAAGCACACAAAAACAGAAAATATGCAAAATAGTACAATGAATGCAAATTAAACTAATACACAACAAAATTAGCGGTTAGATAAAAATTAAAAACATAATTAAAATACTAATCAAATTAACAGATAATAACAATTCACTCCCCGGCAGCGGCGCCAAAAACTTGATGCGCGTGATGTGTCGTTGCGGTTTAGCAGTTTTAATGCCTACTCAAGTTTTAAGTTTATATTTAGCCGACTTATCAATAACACACACACTTAACGAGCAGTGTACCCGGTCAGTATGAATATAATGGTAAGTAGAGTGTCGATCACTAAGAGTGGAACGTATTATCTAGTTATTCTAATCAGTATTTTAATATTCTAACGCAAGGGGGTTTCAGCCTGAGAGACTGGCACGATTTGGTTGCAATTAAATAATAAACTAAACCAATAGGCACGAATCAGCAAGTAGCACACACGTACACAGATAAATACTCGAGACAATAAGAAGATCTGTCCTTATGATTAAGTAGTTTGTACACTTGTTTTATTGATAGCTTTATATGAAGTGTATGTAGTTAACCCTTTCTCGTTGGTCCTATTCTTATCGGCGAGTAAACCCTTAATGATTACTTATGTCTAAAAGTTATTCCTAAGTGATCAATTTAGTAACAACCGTGGGAGCCACATTATTTTCCGCAGTCAAATGCGCAGGCCACTAATAAACACAGAGGTTATCAATGCACTAATAAGTAGTAACCAAAGACATCAACATATAAACTTTAATTGATGGGAAAGCAGTTTTAAGGGAGTGCAATCTTTCCGTTGTCACATTACACAAGCCATCAATCCTGATGAATTAAAGTTTGCTAACACAATAAAACAAAACTACTTAATGAATTAAACACATGCAGCACCTTCTTACAGCTCTTGTATCCTTGATTTGAGTGTGTCTTGTGCTGCTGCCTTGACTGAATTCGTCCTAGGGTTTTTGGTCTTCGGTTTCGTATATAATATATGGCCCTCTCGAATTCGTCTGGTCTTGGGGTATTTATAGTTTCTGTCTGAGGGTAAGATGCGGCGCATCTAGTAAGTAGATGCGGCGCATGTACTTAACTTCGCGTGGGATCCAAGATTATAATATTCAGGAATATTCGTACACCGCCAGAAGATGCGGCGTATCTTTATCTTTGGATGCGGCGCATGTCCTCTTGAATCTTGGATCGTATCTGGTGAGATCTTGATAGCAATGCGGCGCATGTCATGAGTGAGATGCGGCGCATCTGGAGCAGATTTGACTTGATCTTGTCCATTTCAGTAGACTCTTCACTTTATGCTTGGTTTGCTCCGTAATTAGTCCAAAATCCCCAAGTTTCACCAAATGCTTGTTTTTACCTGAGAATTACAAAAGTAAACGATTAAGTATCAATCCTCATACATAATATAGTAAAACAAGTCAAATTAATAGGATAAATGATAGTAATAAAATGTACTTATTTGAGTTCATCAAAAACATACTCATATAGTCTTTCACTAAACACTCTCAAGAACACACAAATGTGGTTCTTATTCCCTAGGAAACTTCCTTTAGCTGCCCAGAAGTAGGCTGCACAGGAAAATTCGTGACTTCCAGGTCACGGTACCATTAAATAGGCCACGGTACCATTAAATTTAACGGTACCGTGTGGTATTTAGTGGTACCGTGCCTATGTTTGACGAATTTTCACTGTTTCCTTTAGATCCCTGCATCCCTAACCTCAAACCTGCAATATTTTGCAAACTCACATACACCCTAGGATTCCCTCACTACACCATAGGACTCTAACACCAACTTTAGTTCAAATCCCACAACTCTTGCCTATATAAGGCCTCACCATTGCAAGCTTATCTTGCATCTCACCTTCAAACCTCACATTTACATCATCATCACACTCAACCCTTTTAGCTACACTTCACTCTTGACAGTGATAGTTAGTCTAAGAACCTTAACCCATAGGTCATCACGCTCAAACCTTACAACCTTCAACTCATCGATCATCACACACAAACCTTACAATCTTCAACCCTTATATCAATCCCACTCAAACCTTTTTGCTACACTTCACTCTTGAAAGTGATAGTTTGTTCAACAACCTTCAATCCTCACAAAACACATGAAACCCCTTCATGCACCAAATTATCTCTAACACACAACTAGGATCATCCAACCTAGAAACCTAGAACTTCGTTACCTTAACCCCGTTAGAGATATCTACCAACAATCCTGTTAGGATCACATACACCTTTTCCCTTTCCTTTTGAAATATATCATGCATCTCATTGTCAGTGCAAACGATATATTAACCTAAACCATCCTTTCCCACCTTTCCTCAAAGGGCAAAACCAACATCTCCAACCACATCATCATCATCCTCCACCTTTAGGATTCCTACACCCTTACCTCCACCAAGTCCACCACAACCTTTAGCTATCACACTAACCCTATCACCATCAAATCTCTTTGGACTTGGCACCAACACATCATCCTTATCACCATCACCATCACCATCACCATCACCAACACTCTCTCACCTTATGGAATCATTTAGGTATAACCTCTATCGAGTCTACTTTATGGCACGACTTGTCATAATAGTAATCATTTAGAGTATGTCTTATCAACAAACTATCCTTAACATCAATCATCTTAGGTAGATGATTATGTTGTTCAAAAGGTTTGTTAGAACTTTCCTCCCAATGACAACTTGGAATAAGTCATTTAGTGCGTCAGTCAATGAACGAATCTCGTTCTTGATTAGTGTGATTGAGTGAACAATTACACCTTAGGTTCTCGGTCGGGTTGGGACACTTACGTGTTAACATAGTTTAACCCATGCATGTCTTGCTATGTGTATTCTATCCCTATAATGTTGCTCCTATACTGTTATATATTATGCTGCACGAAGCTAACCCTTGATGTAGGAAAAGCCTTTGTTAGAATTTGATCCATGGATCCGCTAGATACTAAGGTAAATAAATAAGGGGATTAAGTCACCTTAGGGGAGCATTGAGCTAGGGGGAGCTCGGGAGTATTTGAATACATAGCATGGAGTCGACTTCACAAGTGGTGATAGAAGACTTCACTGGGATGATGCAAGCTCGCCTTTCGGGGGAGAAAGGATAGTAGTGCAATAAGGGGGAGTAGGAAGTAAATCCAAGGAAGCGCTCGAGGCAACTACCTTTTTGATTTGACAAAAGGGGGAGAAGGAAGTGTAAACAGGTAACTTTTACATTTTACTATGTATTACGGTTTACATATTTGTCATCATCAGAAAGCGGGAGATTGTTAGTGCAAATATTACGATATTTAAACTAAACGGTTTCTTCGGTTTTAATAATGACAAACATGTAACTTGTAATACATAACGTAAAATGTGCAAGTTACTTGTAAACACAAAACATCAATGCATACTTACATCTACACCTCCCGACGTCTCAAGTATGCTTCAACGAAGTAGTAGATTTCCATCCCCACATAAATCACTCAAGGTATGGACAAACAAATCTACTACTTGACAAATGATCAAAGGATTTTATTTTTCTAAAACTTCACATTTTTAATGTGACAAAACATTTTTTCAAAAATATATTTCACAAATTATTTTTGAATTAAATAGAAATGTTTTATTTTGAAAAATATGTTTGAAAATCCCAACAGTCAAATTTCCCCCCAAAACAGCTCCTAACTTCCCCAAATAAACCTTCCCCACTAAAGACAAACGAAGGAGCGTCTACGGCACCATTAAATAGGTACGGCTCCATTAAATTTAACGGAGCCGTCGGGTATTTAGTGGAGCCATGGGTCTGTAACGGTCAGATTTTCCCTTGCCTATAAATAGTGGACCATTCCACACTTCCAACTTGATTTTTCCAGTGAGTTTTTCTCTGGTATAGTCCACCTCACTTAAAACACTTTCCTTGATCATTTGGAGAGTCTTAGGTTGTTTAAGAGTGATCCAATCATCCATTCAAGTGATCCTCTTCATTCCTCTTGATTAGCAAGAGAAGAACACAAAGTATCCAAGTAGATACAAAGTGTTGTCATCCCTCTTGATTAGCAAGAGAAGAACACAAAGTATCCAAGTAGATACAAAGTGTTGTCATCCTTCTTGATTAGCAAGAGAAGAACACAAAGTATTCAAGTTGATACAAAGTGTTGTCATCCCTCTTGATTAGCAAGAGAAGAACTCAAGGTATCCAAGAAGATACAAGAGTTGGAGTTGTTAGGTCTTGTAACATTTGTTACACTTTTGATTGTATCATAGCATACATCAAGATTGTTTTTCTTTTGTGAGAGAGAGAGAGTCAAGATCATTGTGATCTTAAGAGATAGTGAAGATCTCTTGAAGCCATTGGGCTTGTGTGATTGATCATGTGGATCAAGGGTAGATCGGGTAGATCGTGGTAGATTGGTTCTAGCTAAGATTAGCACTCGACATCTAGCTTAGTGTCAGAAATAGGATAAGCGACGTGTATGGTGTAGATCGGGTAGATCGTGGTAGATTGGTGCTAGCTAAGATTAGCACTCGACGTCTAGCTTAGTGTCGAAAAACAAGTTAAGCGACGTGTACGGTTTTCTCCGCCTAAAGGGAGTTTGTTGATTAGTGAAGTAACTCTCGAGTTGGGTACTCGGGGAGTGGAGTAGGGCGAAGAGGAGCTTCGTGACTGAACCACTATAAATCACCGTGTCTGATTTGCGCCTTCTAACTTGTCTCTTTACTTTCATTTCATTCGTTATCGCTTTATATTTATATTTGCATAGTGTATATGTTTGTGTGGCTAGTTGCTTATGTCATGATTGATTATGTATGCTCCATGGTTTGATTGTGCATATGTTGTAGTTTACTATAGTCATCTCTAGATGCTATAAACTCATGGTTGACACTTTTCATATTACGTCACACTCGATCGGGTGTTTGATACAAAAAGTTTTTAAGTTTTTAAATGGAAACGTATTCACCCCCCCCCCCTCCCTCTACGGTTTCCACACATCAGGATCTTCCTTGCTTTTGCTACATACATGAACTTTAAGGTGTACCAAATGGATGTTAAAAGTGTATTCTTAAATGGTTCACTGAAAGAAGAAGTTTATGTTCAGCAACCTCCTGGATTTGAAAGCCATGAGTTTCCTGACTATGTCTGCAAGCTTAACAAAGCCCTTTATGGACTGAAATAAGCTCCCAGGGCATGGTATGAAACTCTTTCAGCCTTCCTGATCCAAAATAAATTTTTCAAAGGCAAGATAGACAACACACTGTTTATCTACAAGACAAATAATGATGTCTTACTTGTACAAGTGTATGTTGATGACATCATCTTTGGCTCAACAAGTTATAAACTTTGCAAACAGTTTGAAAAACTTATGGCAAAGAAATTTGAAATGAGCATGATGGGAGAACTGACTTACTTCCTTGGTCTGCAAATTAAGCAGACTGATAAAGGAACCTCTATCAGTCTAGAGAAGTATGTCAGAAGCCTACTGAAGAAGTATGAGCTCAGTGACTGTGCCTCAGTCAAGACTCCCATGGTACCCCCACACAACCTTGGTCCTGATCTTACTGGAAAACCAGTGAATCAAACTCTTTTTAGAGGAATGATAGGATCACTGATGTATCTACTTGCATCAAGGCCTGATATTCAATTCTCAGTCTGTTTGTGTGCCAGATATCAATCTGACCTAAGAGAATCTCATATCACTACTGTGAAAAGGATATTTAGGTACCTGAAAGGTACTCCAAACCTTGGATTATACTATCCAAAATGTCCAGGACTTGATCTTAAAGGATACTCAGACTCTGACTATGCTGGATGCAACATGGACAGGAAAAGCACCTCAGGCTCCTGCCAAATTCTTGGTGGAAAACTAGTCTGTTGGAGTGCTAAGAAGCAACAATCAGTTGCCATGTCCTCAGCTGAAGCTGAATATGTTGCAGCAGCTAGTTGTTGTGCAAATGTACTCTGGATGAAAAGTCAACTCAGTGACTATGGAATTTGGTACAAGATGGTTCCCATCTTTTGTGATAACACAAGTGCAATTGCCATCTCAAACAACCCTGTTCTTCATCAGAGAACAAAACACATTGATATTAGATATCATTTCATCAGGGACCATGTCATGAATGGTGACATAGAATTACACTTCATTCCTACTGAATATCAGCTAGCTGATATATTCACCAAGCCATTGGATGAGCCAACTTTCACAAGACTGAAAGCTGAACTAGGAATGTTGGATATTGAGAATTAGTCAACTGATTGATTCCATCCAAATAAGTGTAAATTCTGAAAACCCAGGTCCCTAACTCAATGTGTTCTTCAGTGAAATGAATCACTGAAACTCAGGAACTAAACCCAAGTTCCTGAAATCTTGAACCTCAGGAACTAACCCAAGTTCCTACTTAAGTCAGGAATTAAACCCAAGTTCCTGAACCCTTGAACCATCAGGACTAAACCCAAGTCCTGAATAAACAGGTTCACTGAATGAAAAGTCATTCAGGGCCCTCAGATGACATTCAATGCTAACTTAAATGCTCTAAGTATCTAGTTAGTAAATGTCCGAGGTTGGTAACTAAATTCTTATCTAATATAAGAATATTTGTTCTTTTGCCTTTCTGGCATGCACCTCATGGGCCACCACATTCCCACTTGGCATTTAATGCCTCTCGAATCACATAACAGATATGTAATGACTCAGCTCTGCAAGTTATACTTTTTGCAGACGGCTCAATTGTTTGCCTAGACAGTTGCGCCAAACAGGGATAGTGGGGTGGTTAGGCATTAAATGCGGATCTCAAACGTTTTTATTCAAAACGGTTTTCAAAATAATATCTTTTGAGAAAATAACCACTTAAATGCCTAAAATACCCTCCACTTCATTTCCCTATAAATACCCCACAAACAAGAAACACACACACGTTTTTTAGAAATCTTAAGCAAAATTTTCCCCTTTTCTTTCAAAACTAAAAATTTTGTGTGTGTGTTCTTAGCTATTAGAAACCCAGACCATTTGTTGATTACCCAGACTTTCCCAACAAAAATGGCTTCTTCTATGGCTATTACATACGCCCCAAATGTGGAATTCACAATGAAGGGCGTAGACTTGACCAAGAACAATGTGGTAGGAAATTTTGCCTATCCCCAAAAGTTTTGGGCGTACAAGAATGTAGTTAAGTATCTACAAAACTGCTTTCTTGCTACGTCATTTACAAAGACCCCCTCAGTCGTATATCATGACTACTTGAGGGAATTTTGGTGTACGGCAGTGGAAACAAGCCCTGAAGACACCAAGGACTCAATCATAACATTCACAATGATGAATGGGAGAAGGACCCTCTCCCTTGATTACAAAACCTTTATCAAAGCCACTGGCCTTGATTTCGCTGTGAATTTTGAGCCCAACCCCACCGACCAAGAAGTTAAAGCAGAGTTGCTTTTTCTAGGGCCACATGACCCCAGAAAAGCTGAGGTGGCCCCAGGTTCATTATTGGCTAAGGCATCAATAATTAAAACTTGGTTTCCCCCAGCCTGGAGGATCCTGATGACTTTTGTCATTCAGGTCCTAGGAGGCAACAAATCCTCCACGGAACAGTTGAACTCATCACAACAATTGATGGTGTTCAGTCTCCTGGAGGGTAGAAAAATAGACATCGGAGGAATAATCTTCCGAGACCTTGTGTCCAAGCTCTCAGGAAAGTCTAGGCAAAAACACATGTCCTATCCTAGATTCATTTCCAGCGTGCTTCAGGACCTACTTCGCACTGATTATATGAGGCCTGACGCTCAAGGTTCTAAATCTGACGTCCTACACAAGGCCAATTATACTAGTGGCATTACTGAGGTACAACCAGTCGCCCTGAAAAGCTACATGCTGGTAGTCATTCAGGGTGACAAAGCTGTCTCACCCATTCCTTCTCCTGAAAAGCAGGAGAAGAAGAAAAAGAAGGCAGGGACCAAAAAGGTGGTTAAACCCAAATCACTCGCCCTTGGATCTTCTGCCTCAGAACCCTCATAAGGGGAAACAATGGCCAAGACCTCAGAGACACCCATCATTGAGACCCTCTTGACCCTAAAACAAACGCCAACGGAGGTCACTGATAAATCATCCTCAGTGTCCTCGGGCAAACCTCAGTTTTCTCATGGCTCTACTAACATACACAAGTTGGTAGGGTCAGGAACCTTCAACCTCTCACATCCTGATGAAGGCACTGACAAATCACAATCAGTGCCTGAGGGAGAAAAGGGTCCTGAATCCTCGGTTGGGCAGCACTACTCAACTGGGAAGGAGACCCACACCCAATCACATCCCCAAAAAGGCACTGACAAATCACAATCAGATCCTGAGGGAGTCAAGGATCCTGAATCCCCAAAAAGGCAGTACAACCCTGATGGGAAGGGGGTCCATCAACAATCACAAACAGTGCCTCATGATAGTGCTGGAAAACACCCGTCAGTACTTGAAGGCGCAAAGGGGGACAAAGACTCAGAGGGATTTAAACCACCCGCTGATACGGAACCCACCAACCAATCCAGTCTCTCGGGAACTGACCCCAAACACCAGGCTGAGCAAACCCACTCAGTTATTATGGAAGGGTCAGGACCTGGCCAAACCCTGTTGCAGATTCAGTCGATGGCGGATCTTCAGGCTATTCTTATGTTTGATGAAGAGCTTAACATTGAGAGTGAGGAAGAAGTGTATGAGGCAGGTGATGATATGGAGACTGATGCTCAACCCACTGAATAATCGCATCAGTCCTCTCCACATGGTGAAGAAACAGAGTCTCAGGCTGATCATTCTTCAGACTCTGAATCATCCTGTCCTCCAGAACTCAGGAAGTACGACAATATTCTTTCTCTCACTGAAATACAATTGGTCAAGTTCCTACAAAAGGCCAACAATGCTCTCTTTACTGGGCTAACTGAAGAAATTTTTGACCAACACTGTGAAGCTGCTGTTCATTATGTCAACCTGAAGGAATCAGTGGAATCCTATCATGATGATGTTAATGAGCACAAGTCATCTATCTCTTTCTCCCTGACAAATCTTGATGAGAATCTTAAACTGTTCAACGAAGCTCTCACCAACATACACAAGAGCGTTGCAACTATTCAAGAGTCAGTGAAAGATGACCCTGAGCTTAACAAGAAAATTCTTCAGGCTTCTAAGAACTACCATCAATAGTTTACTCAGTTGACTGAGCTGGTAAACATGCTGAAATCCTCTAATCTTCAGGGACTCAGCTCTATAGTGGACTCCAACAAGTCTTCCCTGGGTCTTATGAAGTCACACTTGGCATCTTGGGCTACATCTTCTTCTTCCTTGGCTTGGAATCTTGGGCCAAGGATGACAGCAATAGAGGCTTCTCAGGCTTCTCTTGAGGCTAAGGTCTCAACTCTTCAGCAGGACACCTCAGACATCAAAATGATGATGACTGAGATTTATCAAGCCTTCAAAGGTCAGGTTGCTCCCTCAACTTCAGTGAGCGCTCCAACTCTTGCTCTCACCATGACTCAAGCAACAGTTGAGGGGGAGAAGGTCACTAAAGAACAACCTGAACAACCTCATTCTCACACTGAGGGGGTGATTCCTGAGACAACCCCATCTTCATCTCACCAAGACAAAGGCAAAGGCATTCTCACAACCACTGAGCCTGAGCCTTCAATATTGGTGCCTGCTTCCTCTGAAAGAAGGCCAGACCCTGATGAGCCAGTCAGGTTCCCTTCTGAAATAAATGGAGTAATGTATCACCTCACTGAGGCCCGAATTACTTCTCATTTAGAAAAGGAAGAAGGGTTGAAGAAAGATGCTGAAGAAGAAAGGCAAAACAAGTCTGCCCTCATTCAGGTTGTTAGAGAAGAGGCTGAGAAGATTGGTCTTGAGCCAAAAGAACTTGCTGGAAGAAAGGGTGGTGAGAGCTTTGTGAAAGCTCAGGATGCTGAAATGTCGGCTCTCAGGAAGAAAAGAGAAGAAAGGCTGAAAAGGAATGAGGAGATAAGACAAAAGAGAATTGAGAAGTACCAATGGGTCATGACAAGCAGACTGAGACCTAAACCCATTACTGATGTAAAGATTCATCAGAACACCAAGCCTGCTGTCATCACTGTTTTCAGAGGTCCTGATAAGAGGAACTTTGAAATTCATGAGCCCTTTAGGTTCGCTGACTTTGGGATCATTGAATTGGATGAACTGGGTCCAATCATATTCAAGAAGTCAAATGTTGCTGTCAGGGAACTAATGAAGTCCCTGAAAGTTAGATATGAAAAGCTGAATGCAACACCTGAGAAACTTGGTATTCCCTCACTTCTCCCTGCTCCAGCCAGTCAGCCTGCCCCCTCTCAGACCTCTAGAAGAAAGAGGAAGATAATTGGATCTGAGCCTGAGATCAAAGTCCCTGGCCTTGAATGCAACAGAGCCCTCCCTGAAGGAGTTACATTCTTGAACAACAAGGTCATAGAATAACCTGAGTGAGGGATATTCTTCACTGATGAGTTTGGAGATCCAGCCTTCCAAAGATGGAGTGATATTGATCAGGCAGGAATTAAAGCCATGCTTGGTTTTCTCATGATGGCCTCACCAATCCAGAGTCCTGAAAATGTGAGGTTCTGCCAAGACCTGATAACCAAGATTCAACTTCATCCTGATCAACATGAGCTGGAATCCAAGAGACCCAAGCTTGAAGCCCTTGGATACAAACTGGACTGAGAATATGCAACACCTCTATCATGTACATTTAGTAGTTAGGACCCTTGTAATGAAATTAATAAAATGATGTTCCTTTGTTTTATTATTTCAGTGTCCTTATTTACTTTCTAGTACATTTAGTATGAGCAGAAGTCATTAGCTCACTCATTACTGATCAAAAACACTTAAGCATAATTTATATCCAAATAGGGGGAGATTGTTGGGTCCTTCAGTACCCAAGAGTCGTTAAACCAGGATTTGAATACAAATTAAGCTAAGTGTTAATTAAACCAAAAACATTCTAAGTCACTGAGTGAACAGTCACTCAGTGAGTTACCTTCAAGATGCTCAGGACGAGTCTAAGAAGAAAGACTCACCAATTTAGGAAGGCGGTTCTCCCTGAAGTGTTACTTGAGACGAAGAAGAAGGTAATGGGATCAGTGAGCGTTAGACAAGAGCTCACTGAACCCCAAGTCTCCTCAACAACAATATAACTGAAGACTGAAGGCAAATGACTGAAGAACCTGAAGCTTGAATAAAAGGCGGGATAAAGCGGGAAGGTTTTGAGAAGATAAGAACAAGTCTTATCGGGGTCAGACAAACCATCCCTCAAGTGGCTAAAAGTTGAAGAAGTGTCAGGACTGACACTCGAAGACTTTTTGGCACAATCCTATTGGTTCTTGGAAATAACAACTACTGTTGTAGTTGTCAGACACGCTTCCTATTTGTTTATGTAGTTTTAATCTTCAGTACTCTTAACATGTTTGCCTATAAATAGCAAACAGATGGAGAAAAGTGGGTTAGGTATTTTTGTGAAATAAAAGCTTAGACTTTCACAATACCCCTTTTCTCCTACAAAGAGTAACGTATCCCTGAGATAGCTCAGTGGGTCGAATTGTTACCACTTAAAGCATTGCTTAAGTTTAGATAGGAGACACCATACCTTGTCTATTCAATCCCAAGTGTTTGTTTCACAAAAAACTTGGGTAATAGATTCTTTGATTCATTTCTAATAAGAATTTAAACGTTGAAAATACTTTGTTTTTTTATATTTACGTTTCATTAACTGTTAGAATTAATCAATATATTGTATTAGTCATAAACACAAATAGATTAACTTACTAGTTAACTCTAAGCGTGTTAAGGGAACAACACTTTTAAGCTTAGAACCCAATTAGGTCATTTAGGTGCCTAAACCATGTTTAAACCTTACCATTCCTTTAGCACAAGTTACAACCACTTAGTACATGATCCCTAAACCTTAAACTTAGTCCCTAATTACTTTTTAAACCCTATTCCTAGTACTAAACCCTAATCCAAACACTAATCTAACCCTAATCCTAAACTAAGCCCTAAATCCTAAAAACTACCTAAACCTAGCACCATCATGACACCACCAGGACACCACCAAGCACCCTAGCACCTCCATCACCAGCTTATCATCATGAAGCACCCTACCACACACCACCATCACCTACTCATCACCCCCTCGTCATCACCTTAGCACCGAGACCAAATCACCACCACAAATACCCTACACCACCCTAGCTTCCACCATAGCTTGTCCTAGTCAGCCCCTAGCCTTCTATAGTCATCCCCTCTCCTACCCTTGGCTACCACTCCAAGTAAACTTGGCCAACACCCTTGTCGAGCCTATAAATAGCGACACAACCCACACCACTTCAAACCATTCCAAACAGCCTCACCACTTCGCATACTCACTCTCACACAGTCCTAGCCTTAGCATAAGAACCTTAGAAGCCAAAGGAATCAAGAGATCAAGCCCTATAAGCCCTCGTCGAGTCCTATTTTTGCCGAGAAACCCTAACCTAGTCGCGATCCATTTCTGGATGTGTAAGCCTTTTCATACTTGTTCAATAAGCTCTTTTATGGTTTATGAGTTTTACTAGATCCCACATAAGCCCTTAGTTAAGCCTTGATCACTAGAACTAGGCGTAAATCTTTCTAAACCCTAAAAACCCTATCGAGTTGCCCTAGCTCCTTAAACGTTTACTAATGACCTCTGGATTCTGGATTAGATAAGTTAAAGAAACATATACTTAGAAACAAGGCTTAGAAAACTTAGACAAACCACTAAGACTTGACATACACTACCCTAGGTTGCGTGAGTAGGCCGTCTAAATATCTGAGTCACTTTTGACATTAATCAAATTTCCCTGAATTAAGGTGAGTTCGTAGCCTCACAATTTTTAAATCCCGTGAGCTAAATCTTACTTTTAAATGTTTTATAAACCCATGAAGGGGATACATGCTTTAAACCGAATACAAGTATTTTCTTCCTGACTGATTATTGCACGAGTACCTCCTTGCCACTATAACTTAAATTTCATGAACCATAATCACTTGTGAGTGAACACGAGTATAGTGGATAGATCTATCTGGAGTTTGACAACTCCCGTTGGTATGCCCCTATCGGGTACCAATTAGCACTATATTTGAGAACTAAGAGGTTAACCTTGGCAAGTTAACCTTACATCTAGTCATTGATTGGTCTGCAGTGCCATCATTACACTATAGGCATGTTAACGTGAGGTGGCATGAGCTTAGTTGCAATAATCCCCCATATAACTTATCTTGGGGTGCTTTGATGCCCACATGAACTTGTATTAAAACCACTTTTCCCACTAAACCTACGGATTTCACTCAACCTTAGTGTTGATCTTTAAGCATGTTATCCTAGGTTAATTGAGCACTTATGGCCTTACTACATGGAGTATCATTGGACTTGAGGACGTCCAAACCTGTTATCATTTACCTTCCTATTTCAAACACGTGTCATTGGGACCTGTACCTGTCTCTTTTTGCAAAAGGTTTATCTTTTGCTGTAAAAACTCTGATAAATAAATGAATGATAACTCCTTTTCAAAAACGTCTCTTTTCGAGTCATTTTCTATCATTGTGACGATGTATCAATGAGGTAATACGCCAAGATTTAGCTTCCGCTTCTATCTGAGAAATTGGGGTGTTACAGATTGGTACCAGGGCCACAGTTATAGAGAACAACATTTTTACCTAAACTATAACTCCTTTTCTAAAAAGTCCTCAGTAAAAGTCCTCCGTGCTACTGCGTTCCCCCTATAGGATATATATAGAATAATAACCTACGTTATTATTATAAGTACATAGGCACTTATACTATTTTCTCCCGGGCTATTACAGTCATGACTTCCACTATAACAACCCTAATTTTGTATAGCAGCGGAAGCTAAACAAGGGTATTACTTATTAGCACAAAGTACAAATACAAAAAACGACTCAAAAATGAGACGTTTTTAAAATATATTATCATTCAAATTTATTCATAATATTAGAGTAGAGGTCCCATAATGTACATATAAAGTTTAAAACGTTATCGAATGATAATATGCAAAGTCTTCAAAATGTCTGTTACATGTGCCTTCACTTGTGTGCCGGATATATCTTACGGACCTGAGATAAAACATGTTGAAAAGTCAACACAATGGTTGAGTGAATTCACAGGTTTATAGTAAAGCAGTAGTGGACAATAAAGTTCATAGTATAATTGCAATGTACGCAATCATCATCCTGATAGTCATTATTGCTCTAAGCTCATGGTACGCACGACTGACTGTATATATATATATATATATATATATATAATATATATATATATATATATATATAATATATATGTATATGTAATATATATAATTACATATATATATATATATATACATAAATATATAATATATATATTATATACATATACATATATATATATTTAATATACAATACATATATATATATATATATATATATATATATATATATATATATATATATATATATATATATATATATATATATATGTATATATATATCACCGTACGATATATACATTAAACAATTTGCCCCGTGTAGGTACTATGTCGTATACCTAGAAATTCAAATATAGTGCGTTTGTGATATCCGCTGTATGATTAACACAAACGGGATTCATCAATCCCGATGTTTGTGTTCGTCAATCCCGATAGGCCTATCCACAATATTTACGCTCACTCGCAACAACAAGTGATTAGTGGTCCATGATAAGGGGACTTTTGGCATAAACAACTTAGGCATGCAATAATACATTTAGGGCTAGCATTCAGTTTGCTAGTAATTGTCCATAATAAAAAAAAGTAGCATGTATCTCCCCCAAAGAGTTTACAAAATAGTTAAACGAAAGTTGGGGCTATGAACTCACCGTAGTGTTCAGTAGTAGTTTAATACAACAGATAGTGTATGGTGATACCACAATCTTTAACGATAACCTACAAGAGTATAGTGATCGCGTCTTAGTATAATGTACAATATGAGTGTACAAGTATATGTAAAGACATTGACTTGATTAAGATGTTGTACATATATCTTATGCTGTGTAAATAAGTGAAGCATACTTAAAATGTCGTTTGGCTATTAGCCTTTTATAAATAACTTCGTACTACCATTCGGGCTATCAAAATCTAGAGGTCATGTAGTGAACGTATGAGGAGCCGTGACACTTTAATTCGTAAATCCACAACTCATCGATACGACACCCCGAAGAGGCCTCTTATGATAATGAAACTTCCTACTATTGTAGGACTTATCATTTATAAGTAAAAGTATTTGACGAAACAAATGTTGTATAAAAATTGTCGTGTTTCGTCAAAGACTATTGGTTGAACTAGTGTGGTAACTTGATGATATAAGTTGTGTGTCGTGAAAAGGTTTAACATAACATTAGTCAGGTGTAAATGTTACCAATTTAATGGTCAAGTGTGTTGTGATGAAATCGCTAACGGCGTTTCATAACTTTGTCTTATAAAGTGTTCAAAACGATATTTAGATATCATACTAGTTATTATAATTTTGCGAATCAAGTGAAGTTGCGACTTTGTGGTAATGATATATGTGATATGGTCAATTTTTATAAGTTGTCGAAGTCAAGAAAATGAGTCAATTAATTGAACAAGTCTCAATGACAAGTTTCGGGTCATCAAACCCAAGCTAGCCATGCGGCTAGACTCATAGCCTTGAGACAGCAACCAAGACCATAGCCATGGCTATGTCTCGGTTAGAAGGCCTTGAGACAGCTTCCTTGGCTTAGCCTTGGCTATTTCTCAGCCTCAAGAGGTCAAAACGCCATAAAGACTCTTAAGTCATGGCTACTTTTTAGTCTTAAACAGGTCCAGTTGGTTTTTGCAAGTTTTAGTCTTTGTTTTTCAATTTCTACAAACGTGTACGTAAAATTTTGTATAAAAAGTCATTCTGAGCAACTTTCGTGTTTTACACTTTTGATGACTCGGGCCAGAAAGGGGTATAAATCATGATTTAATATCAGATTAGAAGACTTTTTGTTCCAGCACCAAATTTCCATCTAGTAATCTTCATTTAGCCATAACTTTTTAACTACAAGCCCTTTTTAAGTGGTTCAAAAGCTCAAGTTCTAGTTTTAACTTCCTCTAACAGCTTATTAAGGTTATTCAAGTCCATAGCTTATGAATTTGTGTCACCACTCATCACAAATCACTAGTTAAAGACTAGTTGTCTTAAAGGGTTTTCTAATGAGTTTTTAACTCATGTTTTAAGTTATATACAACATCATATCATGTCCTATTACATATGAAACTTGTACAAAGCATAAATTACATCAAAAATAATTGAAGGACTTGAAAACTAATTATAGTTTTACAACTTCTTGGATGGAAATCACCAAAAACCCAAGAACACTACCCAAAGTCTTCTAATCACCATCTAGCCTTTCAATCTTCAACCCAACTTGTGGTAGTGATGAACTCAAATAAGTACATTTTATTACCATCATTTATCCTATTAATTTAACTTGTTTTACTATATTATGTATGAGGATTGATACTTAATCGTTTACTTTTGTAATTCTCAGGTAAAAACAAGCATTTGGTGAAACTTGGCGATTTTGGACTAATAATGGAGCAAAACGTACATAAAGTGGAAGTCTACTGACATGGACAAGATCAAGTCAATTCTGCTCCAGATGCGCCGCATCTCACTATCAACATGCGCCGCATCTCTATCAAGATATCACCAGATACGATCCAAGATACAAGAGGACATGCGCCGCATCTAATAAAGAGTTACGCCGCATCTTCTGGCGGTGTACGAATATTCCTGAATATTATAATCTTGGACCCCACGCGAAGTTAAGTACATGCGCCGCATCTACTTAAGTAGATGCGCCGCATCTTCCCTCAGACACAAACTATAAATACCCCGTAGACCAGACACATTAGGGGTGACACAGATTCGGAAGTTCGAAAACCTAAAGACCGAACAGAAGAGAAGGACGAATTCAGTCAAGAAGGCAGCACAAGACACACCCAAATCGAAGATACAAGAGCTGTAAGAAGGTGCTGCATGTATTTAATTCATTAAGTAGTTTTGTTTTATTGTCTTAGCAAACTTTAATTCATCAGGATTGGTGGCTTGTGTAATGTGACAACGGAAAGATTGCACTCCCTTTAATACTTGCTTTCCCATCAATTAAAGTTTATATGTTGATGTCTTTGGTTACTACTTATTAGTGCATTGACCACCTCTGTGTTTATTAGTGGCTTGCGGGCACCCGACTGCGGGACAAGGTGTGGCTCCCACGGTTGTTTCTAAATTGATCACTTAGGAATAACTTTTAGACATAAGTCGTCATTAAGGGTTTACTCGCCGATGAGAATAGGACCAACGAGAAAGGGTTAATTACATACACTTCATATAAAGCTATCAATAAAACAAGTGACAATCTACTTAATCATAAGGACAGCCCTCTTATTGTCTCTAGTATCTATCTGTGTACGTGTGTGCTACTTGCTGATTCGTGCCTATTTGTTTATTTTATTATTTAATTGCAAACAAAACTGTGCCAGTCTCTCAGGCTGAAACCCCCTTGCGTTAGGATATTAAAATACTGATTAGATTAACGAGATTATACGTTCCACTCTTAGTGATCGACACTCTACTTACCATTATCTTCATACTGACCGGGTACACTGCTCGTTAAGTGTGTGTGTTATTGATAAGTCGGCTAAATATAAATTTAAAACTTGAGTAGGCATTAAAACTGCTAAACCGCAACGACACATCACGCGCATCAAGTTTTTTGGCGCCGTTGCCGGGGAGTGAATTGTTATTTTCTGTTAATTTGATTAGTATTTTAATTAGGTTTTTCTTTTTATTAGATTAATTGCATCATTGTACTATTTTGCATATTTGTTGTATTGTGTGTTATTTGTTTGCTTTTGTTTTTATTTTTGTGTGTTTTATTTTTTGTTTGGTGTGTTTAATTTTTATTTTTATTTTTCGTATTTTTCTGTTCTGCTATCGTTGTACTGTGCTAAATCAAACGATACGGCGCATCTGATCTCTCAGATACGGCGTATTGCGTTTAATTTTTTTTAATACAACGCGTTTAATTAATTCGATACGACGCATCTTTTCCCCAAGATACGGCGTATCTGTTTTTAATAAGAAAATTTTTCTAAGCGATAAAGTAATACGACGCATCTGCTTTTGTAGATACGGCGTATCTGTTTTTTATAAAAACTTTTCTAAAACGTTAACGCGATACGACGCATCTTCTTTTGAAGATACGGCGTATCTATTATTTTAATTAAAAACAGTTTGCGAATTATTAAACAAATACGGCGTATCGATTTCCGTCGATACGGCGCATCTTACTGAATCAAAAATCTTTTATTTTTAAACGTAACGAAAATACGGCGCATTAACTTTCGTTAATACGACGCATTTAATTTTAATTAGATAAACTGATTTTTGATTAATTAATTCGATACGGCGCATTCATAAATTCTAAGCGGCGTATCTATTTTCTGAATAAAGTCTGATTTAATTTTAACGATCATAAGATACGGCGTATCCAACTCTTTGGATACGGCGCATCGTCTGCAGATATCAGTAACTTTAATTTTTCGTATTCCGTTTTCGTTATTAATTATCTGATATACTACTTTCTCGAGCATACCCTACTGATATTTTTGTGTTGATTTCAGGAAGTGCATGACCAGGAGTTCGACTAAGAACCTAATTCAACCTTTCGAAGATCCTGAACGAGCCCTACATTCGCTTAAAAGGCTTTTCAACACAAGAAGCTTTGATCTTTCAAGTTCACTCGAGCTTGATTATTTTTCTGAAGAAAAAGAGGAAGTTGAAACTGAAACAATGGGCGAAAACACTACTATGGAGGAATACATGAACAATACCCGTGCTGATTACACTTCAGGAGTTGCTAGACCTAAGTTTGATGACAAGTCAAAATTTGAGTTGAAAGGTCAGTTTCTCAAAGAGCTCAGAGAGAATGCTTTCAGTGGGACGGAACAAGAGGATGCTAATGAGCATGTTGAAAAAGTCCTGGAGATTGCAGATTTGTTTACTACAGAAAGTGTCAATACCGATCAACTCATGCTAAGAATCTTCCCAATCTCACTAAAAGGAGCTGCTAACAAGTGGCTAAGGAATGAACCTGCTAGTTCAATCACTACGTGGGAAGGTTTGAAAAGCAAATTCCTGAAGAGATATTGTCCACCTGCTAAGACTGCTAAAAAGATGGAGGCTATCAATAGTTTCAAGCAAGAGCCTGACGAAACTCTTTATCAAGCTTGGGAACGATTTAAAGATTTATTGATAAAATGTCCTCAACACTATCTAACCACTATGCAGGAAATAATATTGTTTTATCAGGGATTGGACGTGCCTACAAGACAGATTTTGGATGCTAAGGGAGCTGTACCTCAGATGAGTGCAACTAATGCTAGGAAAGCGATCCAAGAAGCTGCTGATCATTCTCAGAAATGGCACGATGGGACCTCTACTAGATCTAAGAGCAGCACTAATTTTGACGGGATTGCTGCTATTCAAGCTCAATTGGATAAAATCAGTAGAGAAATGAAGAAGCGCGATGAAAGAGCATATGCTGCCCAAGTTGGATGTGAAAAGTGTGAAGGACCTCACTACACTAAGGATTGCCCGAGCAAGAATGAAAGTGAGACGTTTGAAGAAGCTTATTACACCCAATTTGGACAACCATTCCGACCTTCAGCAAGATTTAGGGAAGCTAGTCCGGGATTCTATCAAAAGAACAACTTCAATCCCGCTTATCAAGAGAGGAGGCAGACTTTAGATGATACTTTAAAGCAAATTATGGCCGATGCTGCTAAAAGACATGATGAGAATACTGCTATGATCAAGGAAATTAGAGCTTCAACGGACACTACTACAAGAAATCAAGGAGCTTCGATCAAAGCATTGGAACAACAAATTGGTCAAATGAGCAAAGTTCTTCAAGATAGGGGATATGGAAGTTTACCGAGCTCAACTGAAACCAACCCAAGGGATCATGTCAAGGCCATAAGCACCACTGAAGAAGTCACTCCTAATATACCTAGAAGATCGATGAATGGTAATGATGGTGCAAGACCCGAATTTTTCTTTAACTCTTCAATCAGCTTAAGGAGACTACTAAAAGAAAAGACAAAGATTGAAGAAGAAATCAAGGCAACAATGAAAGAAGAGAGCCCTGCAACCGATTTAAATGCCTTGCCTCATAAAGAAAGAGACCCAGGAAGTTTTACTCTACCTTGTTCTATTAATAATATATCTTTCAATAATGTGTTGGCTGACTTAGGAGCTAGTGTTAGTGTTATGCCTCTTAAGACATTCGCTACCCTAGGACTAGGAAAATTAGCACCAACTAAATTACTTATTGAATTGGCTGATAAAACAGTAAAACGACCTGAGGGGATTGCTAATAATGTGCTAGTTAAGATTGAGCAATTTATTTTTCCCGTAGACTTTGTTATACTAGACATGCCCGAGGATGTTAAGATTCCTTTAATCCTCGGAAGACCTTTCTTGTCTACTGCCCATGCTAAGATTGATGTGTTTAAAAGAAAAATTTCATTAAGAGTAGGGAATAATAAACTAGTCTATAAGTGCCAAGATCCGGTTAAAAGCATAATTAGAGGTGTTTATGTGCTAGGATTAAGGGAGCGTATGGACCTCGATCTTGAAGCTAGAATTATGGGAGAAACATTGATTCAAAACAACTCAACTAATCCTAATCATGAAGACTTTGAGGAATTCATTGACCTTAATGTACCTACCGAACTTAGACGCGATGTTGTTAGTGATTCTGATGATGAGTGGTATGATTGTGTAGTAATTAATAAACGTAGGAGAATAGTTGAGAAAACGAATTTGAATCATGATGTGTTTATTGAACTACCACCCCACCTTGCTTATTTGTGCCTACATAATAATAAGAATTTACCGTCTATCATTTTGTCATCTCTGCCCGAAAGGGACAGGACTTTATTTATACAGATATTAAAGAAGAATGGCGTGGAAATTAAGAACGAGCAAGGAGTGTTCAATATTACTGAATTGGCAATGAAGGAGCGCGATGTTTCCGACTCCTTCAATGATCGAAATTAAAGAGCTGAAAGTGAGTCTAACTTGAAGACTCTGGAATAAAGACAAGTGCTGACCGGGAGACAACCCGGATTTATCATTTATTATTCTGTTTTCTGTGTCGAGTCAGTCCAGGCCGCACGTAGATACGGCGCATCTCAGTCCTGAGATGCGACGCATCCTCTGCAATGGTCATATCTTATTTTATTTTTCTGCATTTTTATTTTCGACTTTAAAACTTTTTATCAGTTATTTTAATGCGGCGCATCCCTGGTTAAGGATGCGGCGCATCTTTATTCTGATCCGTATTTATTCCAGGCTCGATACGGCGTATCTTCTTCAATAGGATACGGCGCATCGACTGACCTGATGATTTTCAGTTTTAATTTTTAAGTTTTATTTTTTTCTAACTACTAATGTATTATGCAAGTTGAACCTTTCTTATCTTAGGTGTGTTTTAAAGTGTTGGTGGTATTATAGTTTCCTGAATTTCCTGTGGATACATCAAGCATGAAGCTTTAACGTTCTAATCCACAAGAAAGATGATTTTTGCTCATATACAAATGGAGGATCATACCGAGCAATCTCAGGGGAGTTTTTCTGTTCTAATTCTTTTTATTTTCCAGTTTTTAACCTTTTATACAAACAACGAGGACGTTGTTTAACTTAAGTGGGGGGATAGGAGAATTAGAACACTTAACACTTACTTGTCCTAAACTTTTTCAAAAATTATGCTTAAAACGTGCTTAATATATCAAACTTAAAAATTTTTAGCATGTTTTTGTTTAAGATCTAAGTTACATAACTGCACACATGACGTTATTTTCAAAAATTGTGATTTTTCCAAAATTCACAAATCTATGAGTGTGCCGGTGACTTGTAAACTTTAGAACTTGGCTTGTATACTATTCGAGACCACCATAATGAGTATTATTTATTTAATTGGAATGACTTGTCTAACTTGGTAAAATTCTAGGATTACACCCAAAAAGCCTTTATATGTTATGTGTTATTAGCTAACTACACTGGTTAGTTAACCCCCGTATAAAACCTTTTGTTACTCTCACTTTTAGAGTAAGATACCCCTAGAAAAACACTCAGAGCCATTCCTTTCGTTTCTTACACCTATGTTTAAAATGTTTCGTTACACCTTAAACCTTAGCCTACCCTGTAGATTAGAATCCGTGGTTGGTTAATTGCTATAGGCAGAGTGTGTTTCCTTACATTACCTGTGTTCGCGTGCGTAATTCATTATATACGGTTAGGTCGGGAAATTGCACAATGCAATTGGAGTGAAAGTAAATATTGTATATTTTAGAGTTTATTTTTCGTGTGTTTACTACTTTCACTATTTACCATTATTTCTGAAGTTATGAAAAGTATGGAAAAATTATCCGGAAAGAAAGTTATAGTGATGTGGTGAAATTTTACACATCTATGTTTATGTTTCAAGTTAAAAAAAAAAAAAAAAAAAAAAAAAAAAAAAAAAAAAAAAAAAAAAAAAAAAAAAAAAAAAATCGAAAAAATGAGAAAAGAAAAAGAAAGAAAAAAGAGTTGGATGTTTATTTTAAGCCAACGATGTAAAGTTATGTAAGTGGTTCATATGGCCACTATTTGTTGTATTATATCTATGGATTGAATGGGAATTGGCAGTTATGGGAATGCCAATTAAGGATTATTCTTTGATTAAGATTTTGTTGAGTATAATTCGTGTCTACCTAAAGCGTGTGTTTCAAGTGTTAAAGCGTGAGTTATTCAATGATATGAGTCTTATTCATGGGATGGTTGGGATAGTGATTAACCACACTTAGGATTTTAATTTATTTGTTTTGTTTATTTTTATTTTTACACCAATTTATATCCTAAATGTTATCCATACCCTGTATTGTTCTTTATCCAACCAAACCTTTGATTTATTGAGATTAGGGATTTGAGCAATCTTAAGTATCGTAGTCGTAGATTCGGCTATGTATTTATGATTTTGTCGCCCTTTTTGATATATTATTATTGGTAAAGTTTGGACCTATCTTTAGCCTATTCGAGTTAAGGATTTGAGCAATTGCAAGTATCGTGTTCGTGGATTCGATCATGTATTTGTGATTTTGTCGCCTTTTCTGGAATTTGAGATCGATAGAAAAGAGAATAATTAACCCTTAAGCCTAAAAACCCTTTTTTACCGCTTTAGACTTGTTATTCCTTAGCTTTAGTGGTGGAGATGTGTATACTTGCCAAGCCTATGATAGAATATTCGTCGCGACTGGACAGTTAAACGATTAGATTTGCTTTTATCGACTTATTTTATTTTACTTCTAATTCGTTAAGTGTTTAGTTGTGTGATTACGAAATAAACGAATACATGCTTAAATATAAAAATAAATCCTAACTTCTTTTAGGATACATTTTCATGAGATTTAATCTAAGGTTTACTTGGGGACAAGTAAAGTTCAAGTGGGGGGATATTTGATGAACTCAAATAAGTACATTTTATTACCATCATTTATCCTATTAATTTAACTTGTTTTACTATATTATGTATGAGGATTGATACTTAATCGTTTACTTTTGTAATTCTCAGGTAAAAACAAGCATTTGGTGAAACTTGGCGATTTTGGACTAATAATGGAGCAAAACGTACATAAAGTGGAAGTCTACTGACATGGACAAGATCAAGTCAATTCTGCTCCAGATGCGCCGCATCTCACTATCAACATGCGCCGCATCTCTATCAAGATATCACCAGATACGATCCAAGATACAAGAGGACATGCGCCGCATCTAATAAAGAGTTACGCCGCATCTTCTGGCGGTGTACGAATATTCCTGAATATTATAATCTTGGACCCCACGCGAAGTTAAGTACATGCGCCGCATCTACTTAAGTAGATGCGCCGCATCTTCCCTCAGACACAAACTATAAATACCCCGTAGACCAGACACATTAGGGAGTGACACAGATTCGGAAGTTCGAAAACCTAAAGACCGAACAGAAGAGAAGGACGAATTCAGTCAAGAAGGCAGCACAAGACACACCCAAATCGAAGATACAAGAGCTGTAAGAAGGTGCTGCATGTATTTAATTCATTAAGTAGTTTTGTTTTATTGTCTTAGCAAACTTTAATTCATCAGGATTGGTGGCTTGTGTAATGTGACAACGGAAAGATTGCACTCCCTTTAATACTTGCTTTCCCATCAATTAAAGTTTATATGTTGATGTCTTTGGTTACTACTTATTAGTGCATTGACCACCTCTGTGTTTATTAGTGGCTTGCGGGCACCCGACTGCGGGACAAGGTGTGGCTCCCACGGTTGTTTCTAAATTGATCACTTAGGAATAACTTTTAGACATAAGTCGTCATTAAGGGTTTACTCGCCGATGAGAATAGGACCAACGAGAAAGGGTTAATTACATACACTTCATATAAAGCTATCAATAAAACAAGTGACAATCTACTTAATCATAAGGACAGCCCTCTTATTGTCTCTAGTATCTATCTGTGTACGTGTGTGCTACTTGCTGATTCGTGCCTATTTGTTTATTTTATTATTTAATTGCAAACAAAACTGTGCCAGTCTCTCAGGCTGAAACCCCCTTGCGTTAGGATATTAAAATACTGATTAGATTAACGAGATTATACGTTCCACTCTTAGTGATCGACACTCTACTTACCATTATCTTCATACTGACCGGGTACACTGCTCGTTAAGTGTGTGTGTTATTGATAAGTCGGCTAAATATAAATTTAAAACTTGAGTAGGCATTAAAACTGCTAAACCGCAACGACACATCACGCGCATCAATCTTCAACCCAACTTGTGGTAGCCTATTGAAAACCTTGTGCTTAGACTTCTACTTCAGCCTTTGGTCTTGTGTAACTCAACTTGTTGTGAGCTTGGAATCACTAAAGTAACTCTTGTACTAGGTAGAACACATCATGGTCTTCATCTTTCTTATGTAACTGAAGTCTTGAATTTTAACTAATGATGATGGTGATTTTTGTGAAAGAATGAACTAGGAATAAATCAAGAACCATAAACCTTCAATCAAGGATGTAAATAACAAGCCATTACATTAGTTGGCCAATGGGCTTAGTGGACAACAAAGAGAAAAAAGAAAAAGGTAAATGAAGTTTTTTTCCAAATGAAAAGATAAGATAGACATTTAGTTGTGATAAGTCATTACATTAAGGATATACATGTCTCAAATATGAGACATCTGTTTTAACGTGTCACTAGGAAAAAAAGAGAGCATAGATATTTTGTATTAGTATTATGTTATATAGATAGTTTAAAGTTTAGAGTGTATAGTTTGGTCCCAGTAATTACTAATGTTAAACTGTTAAGTCACGAAACTTAAAATCGGGTAACATAAGAATATACTGCTTATAAAAATGTCTAAACTCATCAATATACTCCAGCTAGGTTATTAACCCGTGAAATTCACGTGATTAAATGAAAAACCGTGAAATCGATAGAGAATGTATTATGTAAAGACATTTAACAGATAAATGAGCGATTGTTGAGAATTTGTGAGTAAATAATTTTTTATCACAATGTGATTCGAAATCTAAAGACATAGGACTCATAAACCGTTTCGGGTTTCCTTGACGAATACTAAATTTTGTCAAGGTACCAACTCAGCACCAACGGCAGATATTGACCTGTTGCCTGGTGTGGATCCTGCAAAGCTACCAAAGTATCAATCATACTGACAACTGAGCCAATCTTGTCCGACCTTGAAATACTTAATATCTTAGTCTATTAATATTTTTACCCGAACTTCAAAGATTTAATGAATTTTATCTGTACATAATAATCATTGGGAAACATCAAAATTTGATTAAAATAACCCGTTGATATCCTATTACAGTCACGATTTGTAATGCCGGCTTAATACTTAGAGATGATATCGCACCTATCTAAGTTAAATATGTTAAATACTTAAACATGATATGTTAAATACTGCACTAAAGTAAATACTTAAAGATGAAGTCAAATGATCGTTGTCGAGGACCATTAAAAAATTGTTCTCGAGTGTCTCATGTGTATAATAACTCGAACCAGCAAGTCTAAGTGACCTAATTAGCTCGATTTAGCACTTTTACCTCCTTAATTGGAAAGGATTTAATGAATATCAATACTTTTACAATACTTTTACCACACTACTATACATTCGTTAGTTTGGCCAATGGGCTTAGTGGGCTTTCACGTCAACTTGAGCCATTAATCTCGTGAAATCTTCATTGTCATACTTCATGGTTGCTTTTCCACGTATCTCAGTTGGGAAGTTATCCATATCAAAATACAATCTCATGAGTTCTACTCTCTCGGTTTTTTGGGCACACAAATCTTACCTTCTGGAATGTCTTTGGGTCCTAAAATATTTAAGAATCTGCAGAAATTTAGATTATATATGAGAACTCAAATTAGGATGTTGGATTAAAAATGTGAGGAATTTAAAATTATAGATTTACCTTCCAAAATGCTTCAAATATTGTTTGTGGAGCCTAAAAAATGCCACAGTTAGCCTCTGAGGATAATGGTCTTGAAGTATATTAATAGTGTCTCTAGCAGTTCTAACTGGTACGATTGTGCTAAATGACCACCCGATGAAGTCAATCAACCATGCCATCTCCTTCCTGGTCTTCTAGAAGATTAAGCACCGCGTTTTCCATCAGGTACACAAGATGTTTGATCTTGTTATCCATTGATTTGTAGTCTGCAAAAAGTGTATCATAAGTAAGTTCTGTTGCAACTATAAATAAAAGCAATGTTGGCAAAATGTGTAGTTCAAGCAGGTTAGGTAATGGGTCAAAAAGGCTTGACTTAGTACGGGTTGGGATTACTTCAGCAAACCCGTAAAAAAAATGTTACAAAATATTTTTAACTTCCACTAAATATAGCGATTCGTGAGGTTTTAGGAATTTGAACACAAGACTGGTGGCCCATTTTATATTTTGTTGAACTTTTAAGTTCAAAACACTTGACACATTAGCAATAAAACATGACCCAAATCGTCTCATTTGTATGTAAATGGGTCAAAACTAAAATAAAAAAGAGCATCTAGCTTTTAAAGTCAAAACAAATGTGAGATTGTTCAAGCACCTGCAATCCTGGTTTCAATACCAGGACAGTTCGTCCAACTCAGTCACGAAAATTGGCTCTGAATAGTTTCCCAATTTCACCTCCAACTGCAACTTCATGCTAAAAAATGAAAATAAACTCAAGTTATTAGCGCAAGTCTAAATTGAGATAACTTGACATTAATGGAAGTATTGTTAGTTACCTATATAAGAGAGAAATATTCCTACTATAAGTGCAAGATGGCTTCCTACTATTTTGTCGAATTATAGAACTATTTATTATGCGTCAAATAATCCCTGAATAATACAATTTCGGAGGTAAACTGTGAGCGAATTTCAACCCGTTTAATCGTTTCCCTTTTAGCTAAATCTTTAGAGTTGACCCATTTAACTTGCTTTAGAGTTGAGATAATACCCAACCAAGTTGACCATGCAAACAGGTCAAAATTGCCACATCAACTTTCCTATTTACATTAGAATCGTTAACATGACTCATGAATGAAACATCAATCACTAACCGAACGAATTTCTTTGGGCTTATAGGTTGATCTCCACGCAAGTGTTTCTTCCAACATCTTTTTTGCTTTGTCTACATTCCAATTCCAGGCTTCTAATATCTTCTCAAGCATGCATCAGCGCAGTACAGTGAGTTACGTCCAGTAATTGGTCCAAGAGCAGCTATAAGCTCATTATCCTGCAGTCACCGGAAGATACATCAGCAGCCACCGTGAGGTTGTTATTCTGAAAACCATTTGTCAGAATATTCTCACAATCAAATGAAGTTATTGAAATCTTGACCCGTTAGCTGACCCATCCGTTTTGCTAACTCTAAAGTTCACTAACCTATATTATAACTTCACCGAAATCTTGTTATGCATGTATTGTATATCATCCACAAACCCAAATTGAGCTTTCACAAATTGTTGAAACTTTGAAATTCTAGTATCCTAAGTTATGACACCGTGTTTATTTATTATCGAAATAAAATTACCAGGGACACATAACAAAAGCAGAATTGTTGTTTTGGATGGTCTTCAGCATAAGAAAAATAACATCCATTTACATTTACAACTCGTTTGAAGTCTCATACAGCACAACTTGATCATTAAGCAATGGGCCGAGAAGCTGATATAATAACCCTGTACAGCACAACTTGTTCATTGTGTTTTTATTTGCTTCCATTAAGCAATGGCCGTTGCAGGTTTCTTGAAGTTATAATAACCCTGTAGTGCAAAAAAGTAGAGTTATAAGTTACTTTTTGCAGCAAGTTAATATTGATGAGAGAATGTCATTCACGGAATCATGGTGTAACAAAATGGGTGTAGAGATAAGAGTTGTCAAGAATAATAGACCTTGGACTCTAATGCAACTTTATTTGATACTCGGTACACCTATAGATGTACCACGAGAAAATTACAAACTAAAGTATGCAGATCATAACTTGAAGGTTAGCAACGAAATTTTTTCAGTAAGTGATTTATACAAAATTTGAACTTGGGCTTGGTTTACTTTAAAAAATTGATAAAAGATAGCGTCACTCCATAGAATGAGTGAGTGTATATTGAAAATCCTTAGCAGTTGAAATAGTGTCGACTATTATAAACATGTTAGATCAAACTTATGTAACAGAATTTTGTATGATATAATGACATGGATATATGGTCAAAAACATATATGGCAAAACTATATCTTAATATGTTTTAGCTTAGAGGTCCAACTTTTTGTTGGTCTGTAACTCTAGAGATACGACACTCACATTGCTCCTTAGCATGTGACTTAATCACATGTTAGACATTTAGTCATTTACATGATAAAATAAGTTCTAAATAACTCCTCTTTGATCCACCCTTCAAACTAAAATCACAAGGCCCAATCCGAACTGTCCACTCCATCCCAAATCTCATCCCTGATTTGTACACTTCGTATGTTCTACACCATATTTACCACAAAATCTCTATATACCTCATTTTACTCGTCTTTAGTTTCAGTAAGTTGAAAGCCAAATAAGACAAAATGTGTTTTTGAGATATAAAGACTAACCAATACCTAAGAGCCAAACAAAAGACATTTACCAAGTAGAGGTATTGCTCTACATTAAAGAGCAATTTCAACGAAAGCAAACTCAAATCTTTGACAATAACTGTCTTAATTCACGTAAACATACACCTTTATTGAATCCACGTCTTTTCCCCTAGATTAAATAAACTAATGATCAGGAGTATACAAATGGCGCACGGCAACCAAAGGCAAAACTTACTGGAGGATATATATACATACAATATCTGATAATATTTTGGAGACCCAAAATAAAATATTGTTTATATTTTGGCCCTCCTTTTAATCAATGATGCATATAATAAAAGTAGCTAATTCTTGTTTAGCAATATGTAAATCAACCTGCACTTTGCTTTTTTCTTAGTAAGAAACTAACACAAACTTCAAATTTTGACTTCCTTTTCTATATTTAAAGTTTACTATGTCTTAACAATACTAATAGGGACCTAACAAAAACTAACCATTTTCACACAAATCATATGTTAGTTAGAACCTGTAAAGTGATAATGAGATAAACAAATCAATGTAGTGCCAAAAACTTCTAAAAATCTGACCCTTGACTCCAAGTTGTTATACGTTAAAGTCATACGCCAATCATATTCTAATATGTTCGATAGTAAAAAATAATTTATCATCAACATCGGGTTCATTCTTTTGATGACTTTCCCTATCCTTGTATGGTCGTGCTCACCTAAAACTGATACCTAGGCATGGTCAACACGAATAACTTGGATCAATAATTGCAATACCTAAAAATCCAAAATGTGCAAAATGACCAAAATGCTCCTACAAATTTAAAAATTGATTTTAAAGCTTATAAATCACCAAATAAATTCCAAACTTTCGGGAATGAACTAGATATGAAGCCAAATAATTTTTGTGCCTACATTTTAACATTTAGAAAAGTACAAAATATACAAAGTATTTATTTTGTCCGATTTATATATAATTCGGGTATTATAATTATTAAAAATACAAAATAAATTAAATAAAATACAAGATAAATGCAAATAAAATTAGGAAAATATCACAATCAGTATTTGAGCTTAATTAGACTTCCTTGGGCTGAAATTAATTGATCCTTATCAACTATATACGTTTTTATATTTTATTATATATAGAAAATATATACCGAAACCTTGAAACCCTTTACAAAAATCGACCAGCCTTCATTCGACCAAATAAAATTCATGGCTTATTTTTCTGGAGCTCTACATCATCAAAGGAAGTTTATAAAATTGTTTGGAGGTCGTGGGATTCGTTGGTTTGATCGCTAGTAAATTGTTTTGTCGAATTGGCTTTAGCGAGAGGTATAATTTTGTTTTATCCCTTTTGTATGTTCGATCTTGCTTGTGATATTTTTCTTATGTTATTTTGATCATATAAGACCTAAATAAATTATACAAATCGAATCATGAATGCTAAATGGACCGTACCAAATTTTGAGAGCAAAAAACGTATATAAAATCCAATACATGTTATACGATTTATCCAGGAGTGGTAATTAATTATTTTGGACTCTATACGACTTATATGGTCTGGGAAAAATACTAGTTCGAATTGTAGAAGCTTGAATAGATCGTAGCTAATTATTTTATAAATCGTATATATTGTGTCGAATGGAAGAAAAATAAATAGAAACCCTAGAAAAAATTAGGGTTAGGGTTTGTACTTTAATTCTGGTCATTAAATGCTATCTAATGATGAGGTAATGATTGGTTGTTGATTAGATGAGTTAGGGTTTTATTTTGTGAATTAAAAGTGTTATACGATTTGTAAATAAATAAAAAGGGCTTGTTTTGCCAACTTTGAAACTTAAAGGTTATTTTTATAATGTTAATTAGGTCAGTGCAAATGTGTAAAAATTATAAGATGAGGTCCTTATGTGTAAAATTTGCAAGAACATGATTTAATTGTTATTTTATGGATCGAATTATAATTAAATTAATTAGAGGGACTAAATGTGTAAATTCAGAAAAATTGTGATTATTTTGTGTAAATAATATTATTAGGGAGGTAATATGTAATTTTGGGTAATTATGGGTTTAATGTGTAATTATTTTGGAATTATGACTTAAATTATAAGTTTTGTAAACTAAAGGGACCAAATGTGTAAATATGTGAAACATGGAGGTTTAAATTGTACCATGCATAACTATGAGGGTATGTTCTGTAATTTAGTAAATATAAGGGCTTGTGATGTTATTATGAATATAGTAAGGGTTAAATTGTAAATTATGTAACTATAAGGTTTATTTTGTAATTTTAATAACTAAAGGGTGTAAGTTGTAAATATTGAAACTTAAAGGACTAAAGTGTGATTCTGAATCCATTATGTGGATTTAAACTAGTGATTTGTAATAGTTTCATTTAAAACCCTTAACTTGGATATAATTACAATTAAAACCCTAAACTATGAAAACTTGTCATAAATAACCCTAGACTTTTATAACTTGCTAAAATATACCTTAATCCCATAATAAGGCTTAATTAATGACTTAACCTAATTTGTGAGGGTATAATCTTGCGAAATATAGAAACCTGCTAAATCTGGAAAGTTACTAAATCTGGAAAGTTACTAAAAATAGAAAGTTACTTAAAATGGAAAGATAACTGAAAACCCTTTTGAACTTCTGTCTTCTACTCCATTAGGTTCGAGGAAGGAGTAATTTTATCCTTGTCATTTGCTATCCTTGTGTTCTGCTAATAAGGTACAGATATTCTGCCCTTCTTGTAAGGTGCCTTCGTTTCTCTTGATCTCTTGTTTTGATTCGTTTAGGATTTCCCTAAGCCATTACTATGTTCCCCTACACTTTGGTTCGTTTGTTTGATCCATTTTGACTTTGATGTTCGATATGACCCTTTTTCTTTGAACTTCTACAATATATCCATTTGATATTCGTTCGTTATCTTGTAATATTAGTATTCGAATCATTTGACACTTCGGGGGTTCATTTGATTTTGGTAATTAGATGTGAAAAGCTTTTCAATTATATTATGGAAATGTTTTGAGGAAAATTATTTTAAAGATGATGTTTATGAAATATGCGAAACCACTCTATTTGGAATTTTACTAAGCTTTTGTGAAAACTACATTCGAGACTAATTTTGTGAAAACCGTTATTAAAGGTTATTTTTATGAAAATAAATTGATAAAGATTACTTTAAAAGAACCATTTGATTATGAACCTTCGATGATGAACCCTTTGCCATGAACCTTTGATATTTGGACTTTGACTATGATTCGATGACTTAGACTATTTGAACCTTTGCTTTGATTTGGACCTTTGACCTTTGACCCTTCAGTTTGATACCCGAGCCAAGTTCGTTTCCTAGCCATGAAGGTAACATGGCCGTGTCTGTGATGCACCGCTGACATGACTCACGTGTGGGTGAGTGATTTCTCACACCGTCCCCATATTGTTCGTAACGTGCACATTATATTTATTATGGCCTATATTATTGTTCGGGGGGGCGTATGGATTGCAATCCTAGGTTCGTGTTCGTATTAGTGGATTTGTCATGATTTGATATTATATATTGTTCGGTGACTGATGCTGGGTGCATACCACGTCTTTCACAAAGTTCGGGAGCTGATCACTCCAATTTGATACATGAGGTCACCCCTCATATTATCTGGTTACTTGTGAGGCATCCCCTCTAGATTGCTACAGGGTTAATATATTTGATTTGTTCGGGCTCGTGGAGGATTACTGACCCTTATTACGTTTTATTTCCTTTCTTTTCATTTCATTCTTATTATATTCTTTGCCTATGACTTATGTATCCCTATGCACTAAACCATACATGTTCGTTTCATTTGCTTTCGTTTCCGTTTATTATATATCTGTTCACTGGGCTTTTTAAGCTCAGCCGCGTTTCTTTTCCCGCGACAGGTTTTAGTTGGAATGCTGGGTATAAGTGAAGAGACTTTTGGACTTAGAAGACCATGATAGTTATTCTGAAGTAGAGGTTATTAGAAGGATTTGCATTTGCAGACTTAGTATTTAGCTTTTGTTTCCTTTGCAGCCTTGTGTATTTAGTATATCATTTGTAATCGTTGAAAATCCTTGTATTACTAATGAATGTATGCTTTGTTTTGATCTGATATGAAACCATTAATGTGATATTTCTACCCTTGCCGGGTTGGGGTGTTACAATTTATGGTATCAGAGCGACAGGCTGCGATTCGTAATACATTTACCCTTGACCTGTGTAAGTTAGGACCACTAAGTTTTCCCTGTAGGCGCTCGTAAGACAACCTTTGAAAATTTGCTTTAAGATTTCCCAATAGGAAAGTAAGTTTTGACCGGTGAGGAATGGGTAGACTATAAGGTATTTGTTTAAGTATCATTGCTTCCGCATTACTCTGATTCGTGCCTTTGCCTTTAGCTAAGCCTTATAAGAACTTTTGTTTCAGAAGCTAGAAATCTTGCAACCTAAGTTTAGTAACCAAGTAAGTTTGAAATCCCTCGAGAACTACATGGATACCTTGCACCATTTAAGTTTCACTTCCTGATTTTGAATCCCCATTTCCGATTTGTTTGATAAATGGTTTGATACCTTTCCGACCATCCAGATGGTCATTCAACCATAATGTGTTTGACACATTCTACGAATTCATTACTCATGTCGGATATGAAGTGTATCATCTGATACTACTCAGTTCTGAGTGATCCATTATTACTCCTATGAGAATCCTGACAATTATCACTATTGGTTAGATCCTTTTGATATCTGATATCACTTTTGGAAATAGAAAGCTTATACTTTGCACCACCTATGATTTGAACCTATTAACTTAAAGGCATTAAGAATAGCACAATAATTACCTGACACTATTCGATCCTTATCTTCAGATTTTACTCTGACCTCTGATCCTTACGTCAATCATCTTGATACCTCTTCGGTCACTCTGAGAACCCCCATGACGACGACGTACTTGATATGTTTTGTTTTTGTCTCTTGCTTTTGATAAGAATCTATGATTCTTCCGACACTATTTGATTTCGTTTCACCCATAGAGGTCTTGTGGTGTGTAACCACAAGTATAAAAATCTTTCCCCCCTCACTTTTGAATGATAAAGATTTGATTTGTGATCCGTCTTTCTTGGGATAGTTAACTTCGATTTTATTCTAACAAGGAATTGGTTGATTGAACATTCAAATATTGACAACTACCCTTCTATGTCTCACCTTTGACGTTTGCAACAATTTTGAACTCCCTACCATGATTACCGATTGTTAGACCCCCTTCTATCACTATTACTCTGGAGACTCGTGTGTTACTTTCGTGATTGTGAAGTTTTCCTAGAACCCATCTCGTGCACCAATGAATGAACCTCATCTTGAGAGTTATTGGGCACCCTGAGTTTTTCTGAATATAATTCCTGGTTGAACCACCAAGTTGTCCACCGAAGCGTAAAGTAGGATTTGACAAGTTACTGGGACATTGTCTAGTCACCAAGCGAAGGTGTCTTCAAGATGTGTCCGGAGTCATGTCAGTTGGGTTGAACAACCGGGAAGAGCAGCAACCGAAGACCAGGAAGTAAGTTTACCTAAGTGTATTTCCTGGGCGTGTTTTAGTTTCGCTCGCGCTAAAGAAGGATGGTAACTGGAGATAACTGAACTATATTACTGTTAGGAGCCAATATTCCTCCACCCTGAAACGATTATGTGTTTGTTTAATTTCAGAGCGTGAAGTTTTCCTTATGACGAATTGATTTATTTCTTGGAATCACCTTCCGTATCCGTAAACGACTGCTATGACGGTTAGTAACGCTAATAGTGTTAGCTAAAGCTCTGACTGTTTATGAGATTGATAATTAATGTTTTCTAGTAAGTACTTGGACAAATGGTCATTGTATGACTTAATTGTACGTTCGGAAACGAGGAAGAGCATGAAAATCATCTTTGCACTTTGTTAGGGAATTCGTCGATCATTTGTGCATTCTGAGAGATTGAAAATTGTAGAGGCAATGATCCGTCTGAAAACGTATATATAAATATAAACAGTCTCAGAACGAATACTCGTGAATACATACAAATCACCCTTTTGTGAAAAATGATACTTGTACAAACTCACGTTCGTGTGTAGTGTGTAGTCAGGTAAGTAATTACCCGAATCGTTTCCCAACGAGATGTGAATGGGCAACAGTGAAAAGCTAGGATTAGAGTGATTGATGATTTAGATTGCTTTTGATTTTGCTTTTTAACAATTCTAAATAACAAATTAAAACAGATATGCACAATAAAATTAAACGCGAATTAATTACCCTAAAAACGCGCAACGGAAAATCTAAAATGGGACTAAAAAGTAAAATTTATGAAATTTAAAACCTAAAAATGTAAAATGACTTAAAACTTATTTAAAAACTTAAATTATATTTTTAACACTTTTTATTTAATTATTATTAATTATTTATTATTTAATTAGTTATTAAACTATTTTAAATTATAAAAAATACTAAATGAGCAAAGAAAAATCTAAAACTTTTTATAAAAATATTATTAAGTAAATAGAAGCTAAGAAAATTATAAAAATGAAACTTGCTTAATTAAAATTTAAAAAGATAAATTCTATTAAATAGAAGCTATCACTATATTTCTATTTTTTGTTTTTCTTAAGGTTTAAAAATATAATTATATTTTTCCTAGATTATAAATGACAAAAGAAAATTATGAAAATTAGATTTATATTTTTCTGATTATTTTTCTATTTATTATGATTTAATTACTATTAGAAACTAATAAAAAAGATTAAAAATATTAAATGACTTAGGAAAAATCTGAAAAATTCAGGATAAGTCTAAAATAATATTTAAAAGATAGGAAAATTAAAATGAAAAGTCTAATAAGCCTGGAGAGCTGATTTGGGCAGATAAGCAATAAGCAAATAAGCCAAAAATAAGCTATTGAGCTCAAAACTTAACCAAATGCTCAGGAAAGGTTTAGTACACTACTATAAGCTTAAAACAACTGAAAAACACAAATAAGCACAAGCAAATAAGCTAGAAGGAAGATTAGCAGCAACAAGGTTTCAGCAGAAACCTTGGAAAATTGCCAACTTTCAAGGCTAATTAAGCAGTCTAAATAAGCACTGAGATGCAATCTTATGGGGGCAAACTCTAGCCTATATTACTGGCTATCTTAAAAACCTAAAAGCCCTATCACAAACTAATCAATTGAAGTCCAATTGGACCCAAGATCAGATGCCAAAAACACTGAGTCTGCTGTGGTGGTCTGTTTGTGCAGAGTTTGTGCAGAAAATGCACAAGCCAAAGAAAACCTTAACCAACTTTTGATTACTTCTAAATGGACTCAAATGAACTCAGAGAAGCTACCAATAAGGGCTAAAAGAGCTTGGGCTTATAAATAGCTTAATTGAGCTTTTTGATGCCTGAATTCAACACAGGCAACTTAAATATGGATTTTTTAGTGAATGACTTATTAAATCCTAAAAACAACTTATAATGACCAAAATAAGCTTAATCAAAGTTGGGAGAATGGTCAATCTACAGTGAAACCAAGTTTGACTTGATGACTGCACAAAACCAAACAACCCTTTTGGTTGAGTCTGTTTTGGATTTCCAAAGAAAATAGAAAATTTGACTTATGAATACTGATTATTATTGACTAAACAACTTATAAGAACTATGATAAGCAACTTTCAAAACAAAATTAAGCAATAGAATAAGCTATGCTAGAGTTGACTGTTTTTGACTTTTTTAGAGTTTTTAAGTAAATCTAAGACACAAGCTATTAAATACCGAAACAACTAATGAAATGCACTTATAAACTAGTAATAAGCAAGAAATATAAGTAATAAGCTACTAATAAGCACTGTAACAGTAAAATGGAAAATTAAGCAAAAACTTAGAAAAGGCTTACAACTGTGTAGGCTTAAAGAACATGAACCAAGGATAAGAAACAACTCCTAGCTTGTTGTCAACAAGCTAGAAACCAGAAAACCATCCAGATTAGCTTCTCCCCCCCCCCCCCCCCCAGAACTGCTTAATGGCCACAGAGTTGACTATTGTTGACTTTTCTTCAAATCTTGAATTAGAACATATATAACTAAAATAAACTCACTAAAAGCTATATTAAGCTGATATGAGCTTATTTAAACAGATAATAAGCTATTCCAAACAACATTTAAATTAAAACGAATTACAGTGAAGCATGAAATTGTAAATTGACTGAAATTAAATGACAAGATATATTTAAAATGAGATCAAATTGACTGTAAAGTGACTATATTGATGACTGAAATGAAAATTACAATAAGAAAAGACAAATAAATAAAAGACGATTAAAAATAAATTAACTACTACTTTTATTCCTATTACATTGATCTATTTATACAAAATTGAGATGGGAAAACCCTAGTCGACATCTCTGAGCTCTTCTGCACCCTTGAATTATCCTCAATTGATCTGAGCCTTTGATTTCACTTTTGGCGCCAAAATTGATAGTAGTGGATTGAGCAGGTTTAAGCATTTAATGCTTTAGGAGGAGGTGGAGAAGAAGCTTTTAAAGCTTTTGGCATTGTTAGGTGAGTGGGATAGGAGGGGGGTTGTATTGCAGAGATACTATGGGCTAGGTGGTTTTGGCGGGTTTGTGTGAGGAAGAAGAGTTTGACCAGAGTCAAACTCTGGTTTTAAATACCAGGCTGGGTCGGGTTATTTTATTTAAGGATTGGGCTTGGGCTGGTGTTTAATTATAAAGGAATGGGTTGGGTTGTGTTGGGTTATAAAGGGATTGGGTTTAGTAATAAAAGGGTGGTCCGGATTTAGATTTTAGTATAATTACAAGGACCAAAGTTGTAATTACTGATTTTATGAAGGGTTGAGTTGTAAGTTTCCAAAATTATCAAAAGGACCAATCTTGTCAAGTGTGAATAGTTCAAAGGTTTATTTTTGATAATTCTCCATTTTTAAAACCTTAAGGACCATTTTTGACATTTTTCAAAGTTGAGGGACTAAACTTGTAATTTTATGAAACTTTGCACCAAAGGACTTATTATGTAATTTTATGATTCTTAAAGGACCTTTGATGACTTTTCCTGTTTTTAGAATAACCAGGGACTAGTTTTGACAACTTTTGAAAGTTGAGGGACTGAAACTGCCAATTATGCAAACTTTGTTCATTTTTCAATTGTTTTTAAACATTTTGCATTTAAAACCTATAAAACACAATTCTGGGATAATTTCAGTATTATGATGCATTTCTGAGTGTTTTTGGATGTTTTGGCAGCTTAGATTAGGTAAAAATGATGAGTATTCACACACTCATCAATCCCCCACACTAAACTATTGCTAGTCCCTAGAAATCTTTTGAGAAAACTTAATGGATTTATCTCTTTACCAAAAGCCATTACTTCTGGAGTAGCCAATGTTTTAGTATGTGATACTTTGGTACAATGATAACCAAATGATTTTGAGCAAACCATCAGCTGTCAACGGTTTTGATTTGTCTTTACCAAAAGCCGTTTGCTTCTGGACTAGCCAACTCTTAGATAAATTACAACTATTATCTTTGGTGAGCTGATTACCAATCATGGTTTTTCACTGCCTTTACCACAAGCCATAACCTTGCGGGCTAGCCAACTCTTCACTTATGAAGATATGGTGAGTCGAATACCATACAATTTTGGGCAAATTGTAAGCCATAAACGGATTTGATTTATCTTTACCAAGAGCCGTTTGCTCTCGGATTAGCCAATCCTTATGTGGGTTAGACATGGCGGACTGATAACCATTTATTGAGTTCTAAGTGAGAAAAAATTTTAAAATTTTGGCTAAAAAAATGGGGGTACTAGATGGTACATTTAATCAAATTCGCAAGAATTCCCCCCCACACTTAGAACTGAATATTGCTCTCAATATTCAAAGAACCAGTTGTTAAAACAACACTTAGAACGTGAAAGGGAAATACTAATAGCCATTATTTTATATACACACATACCTTTTTTTTTTTTTTTTTTTTTTTTTTTTTTTTTTTTTTTTTCGGAATTTACATATATACAACATTTGGAGCATCTCCCCCACACTAGATGGTAGAACAGAGAAAGAAAACAGAGACACGGGTGAAAACCCATGTTTTGCTAATGTTTTTGATCACCGAGTCACTAGCTTGACTCGACCCTGAATTGAGTTGATTCCTCCCGAACAGTCAGGTTTATCACGCAAGCTAACCGCTTGTGAACGGTCAACCGTAACAAAGGGTTCCTGAACAGCCCGGGAGAAAAAGCAATTTAAAAGTCTATGGGGAAGTAAGTGGAAGAGACCATCTCCCTCGGATTTTCATTCAAGATGTTTGTATACACATTGAAGTACATGAAAGTTCCACACCAAGAGAGATATATCTGGCATTAGACCAATGTTATATGGAAAATGCAGGGTCAAAAGTAACATCCTCACTCCCAAATGAGTGAAAGATAGGGGAAATCACCGGGTAGGTGAAGGGAAGAAGAGAGATCAGAACAGCAATTAAGACAAGAACTTCCTCCTCAAGATTTGTATATTCAAGTGGAGGAGGCAAGTCCTTAAACTTGATCTCCGGAAATTTATCAGTTTCCTCAACTGACTTGATTTTCTTATTATGAAGTTCAACGGGAGGGAGAGGAGAAGAATTGTCCTGATTTAACAATTTCTCAAGAAGAAGAATATCTCCCTCCAGATCAATCTCAGCGTTATCAATTCCTTCCAGAAATGAATCACACTTGAGAAAAGCCTCGATCTCTTCCAAATTGGAATCACTTCCCTCAAACGGAGTGAGAGAAGGGGAAGAGTCGGAAATGAAAGGTAGAGGAGATGTGGTGGGATTACCACTCACAGAATTATGAAAATAATCAACACTTTCTTGAGAGTACTCCTCTGAAGCAATGTCAATGACATCTATTCGGTTAACCGATGCAGAATTATAATTTGAGGAGTACCTCGAAGTTTGATCATGGTTAAAGGTAACAGCTTCCTTATCCACACGCAAGGTGATCTCATGCTTAAATACATCAATAAGAGCATGGCCCGTTTTTAGGAATCCTCGTCCAAGAATGAGAGGAACCTTTTGATCTGCGTCGAATTCAACAACCACAAAGTCAGCTGGAAAATGGAACTTACCTACTTTCACAAACACATCTTCGGCAATGCCGCAAGGATGAGATATGGTTCGATCTGCAAGCTCAAGAGTCATGCAGGTAGGAGTAAGAGCCGGAAGAGAAAGTTTCTTCCATACTGAATGAGGCATCAGGTTGATGCTTGCACCTAGATCTGCTAAGGCATAGCATTCAACCATTCCCGGAAATATACAAGGTAGTAGAAACTTTCCAGGATCTCCAAGCTTCTCCGGAAGCTTTTTCAAGATAACCGCTGAGCAGTTCTCATTTAACGGAGTTTTAGCCATTTCAATCAGCTTTTCCTTGTTGCTTAATAATTGTTTGATTGTTGATGCAAATTTGGGCATCAGAATGATAGCATCCGCAAAACTGATGTCAAAATGTAATTCTTTAAAGATTTGAAAGAATTTGTCCATTTGTTGACTAGCTTTCTCACGGAGCTTTTGCTCATTTAAGCGCGATGGGTAAGGAATATGAGGTTTGGATTTAGGGATAACAACTTCAGGAGTCTCAACAGATTCAAAGGCAACTCCTGGTTTGGATTTTTTCATGACTACCGGAGGATAGACATGTTCTGTACTTTGTGGGCTTGGAATTTGCACTTTGTCCATTGTATCCTCCGTCTCTTTTTCCATTTCAAACAACGGAGGAGGAATAGGGCTAGCTGGCCCCTCATAAGCAGCACCACTCCTTGTGGTGATGGCTTTGACGAAAGTGGTATCTCCGTCATCATCACTGTCATCAAGCACACTGACAGGAACAGCATTGAGCATTTCGGAATAATATCTGGCTGTTCTTTGCTCACTAAGTTTGGTTGACAAACTTTTAACCGTAAATCGTGATAGAGTAGCATCTATTCTTGACGGTTGGGGAGCAAGTGTGGGTGTAGATTTTTGGATGACCGAGGGTTGGACGTATTTAGCACTCCCATTGTTAGTGGGAAGTACCGGGTCCTTTATCACCTTGAGTCCATCATAAGCTTTACCACTATGTGTAGTGACAGCTTTGAGTTCACCCCTTGGGTTGACAACAGTGTTACTTGGAAGACCTCCCGAGGTAGAAGGTGGATTAAGATGGTCCATGAGACTGGCAAACATATTTTTAACTTCGCTTTGAGAATGATCGATTTTGTTTGAAAGCTCAGTCCCTTGCTTGTTTATTGAGGACTGAAATTCATTCTTCAAATTAGAGATTTGATTTGCATTGCCTTCATATTGGTCTCATTAACCTTGATGTAGCTATCAAGCTCACTCGAGAGAGGTCTTTGGGAATTAGGAGCTGAATACCCTTGATTACCCCTTTGGGGTGGGTATTGATTGTTCGGGGCATGATATTGATTCTGCGTGTTTTGCCCTCTTTGCTGATTATGATTATTCCTATTTGGATTATTAGGAGAAGGAAAGCCGGGTGGTCCATGCTGATTGCTAGCACGGTAATTAGTTTCCACTTGAGGATGGTATTGGCCACCTCCTTGGTTGGAAGATCCGGCTAAAGCTTTGACTTCAAATGCATTGCCATCAGTGGCAGTACAATTGTAGTAAGCGTGAGGACCACCACAAGTAACACAAACTTCTACCTTTTTGATTTCAGCAGTGCGAGAAGTTTGCGGAGCGGACTCTTTCTTTTGTGTGGAGAAAACCAAAGCTTGAATAACCTTCGTGAGTTCAGCAAGCTGAGTATCAGTACTAGACTGACTCACGGGAGATGAAGTGGAAGGACCAGCACCAGCCTGAGAATTATATGGTCTGGCTCGTGCAGTGCGGACCTTTGACTTATTTTCAATGAGTGCAATGGCTTCCTTAGTGGATTTGCTCAGAAAATTACCTCCAGCTGAGGCATTAAGAGAATCTTGGTAAGATGGGTTTAACCCATTGTAAAAAGTGTCCATTTGCATCAAATCGGTGAAACCGTGATGAGGACATTTGCGGAGCAATTCTTTAAAACGTTCCCATGCCTCTCCAAATGGTTCATCAAACCTCTGAGAGAATTTCATGATTTCATTTTTTAGATACGTGGTTTTAGATGGAGGAAAGAATTCATTCACGAATTTCTGAACCAAGTCTTCCCATGTTGTTATTGATCGAGGGGGCTGTTTGTCAAGCCAAATTCGGGCTGCCCCATCGATGGAAAATGGGAAAAGAAGAAGTTTGATTGATTCCTCAGGGACATTTTTGCATTTGATGGTAGATGTGATTTTATTGAACCATCTAATGTGATCTTGAGGATCGTCCCTGTCAAAACCATAGAATTGCCTCTGGGTTACCAGGTTTATTAACCCAGTCTTAAGCTCAAAATTCTCAGCCACGATGGCTGGAACAACAATGGCATCTCCGTACCCAATGGTGGGAGTTTGGAGAAGCTCATTCATAGGACGGTCTTCTGCCATGATGACAGGGGTTTTGGGATCAGTACGTAACTCGGGTACGACTGACGGAGTAGAACGTCTACGATGTCTTCGAGGTATTTTTCCAAGCTCACGAAAAGGGCTTGATGACCTAGAAGAACGAGTGCGCATGCACTTAGCAAAAATTTTCAACTAAAATCAAGATCGAGAAAAAACACAAGTGAACTTAAACAAATAATCAAAAAGCGTACGGTAGCTCTCTAAAAGATAAACGCACAGAGTGGCGGAGAAGCAAAGGTGGGCAACTTAATGCTCCTTAAAAACCCGCTTCTTTCAGTCCGACAATTTAATGTCAGACTATCCTTAAACCTCCGTTATAGTTTGTTTATCAATCAAAGGTGAGCCGATATTCGCAAGTGATACAAAGGCAAGTTTTTATCTTAGGTTTGGGAACTTATTATGGCCGTACACCCAGTTAGGTAGTACTCAGTCTTGGTTCTCGATGGTAATTTTTATTGTTTGTTATTTATTAAAGAAAACGGAAAATGTTTTTGGGTTTTTAATTTTTTATGTGATAATAATAATAATAATAATATATATAGAAAAGAAAAGAAAAATATTTTTGTATTTTATATTGTTTTTGGGCAATAGGAACTTCTTGGAAGAAGGGTCTCCAATCACTAATCGCTAAAACTTACACAACTGTCGCAGCACACTTCTCCGGCAGCGGCGCCAAAATTTGATCTGTCTGAAAACGTATATATAAATATAAACAGTCTCAGAACGAATACTCGTGAATACAAACAAATCACCCTTTTGTGAAAAAGGATACTTGTACAAACTCACGTTCGTGTGTAGTGTGTAGTCAGGTAAGTAATTACCCGAATCGTTTCCCAACGAGATGTGAATGGGCAACTGTGAAAAGCTAGGATTAGAGTGATTGATGATTTAGATTGCTTTTGATTTTGCTTTTTAACAATTCTAAATAACAAATTAAAACAGATATGCACAATAAAATTAAACGCGAATTAATTACCCTAAAAACGCGCAACGGAAAATCTAAAATGGGACTAAAAAGTAAAATTTATGAAATTTAAAACCTAAAAGTGTAAAATGACTTAAAACTTATTTAAAAACTTAAATTATATTTTTAACACTTTTTATTTAATTATTATTAATTATTTATTATTTAATTACTTATTAAACTATTTTAAATTATAAAAAATACTAAATGAGCAAAGAAAAATCTAAAACTTTCTATAAAAATATTATTAAGTAAATAGAAGCTAAGAAAATTATAAAAATGAAACTTGCTTAATTAAAATTTAAAAAGATAAATTCTATTAAATAGAAGCTATCACTATATTTCTATTTTTGGTTTTTCTTAAGGTTTAAAAATATAATTATATTTTTCCTAGATTATAAATGACAAAAGAAAATTATGAAAATTAGATTTATATTTTTTTGATTATTTTTCTATTTATTATGATTTAATTACTATTAGAAACTAATAAAAAAGATTAAAAATATTAAATGACTTAGGAAAAATCTGAAAAATTCAGGATAAGTCTAAAATAATATTTAAAAGATAGGAATATTAAAATGAAAAGTCTAATAAGCCTGGAGAGCTGATTTGGGCAGATAAGCAATAAGCAAATAAGCCAAAAATAAGCTATTGAGCTCAAAACTTAACCAAATGCTCAGGAAAGGTTTAGTACACTACTATAAGCTTAAAACAACTGAAAAACACAAATAAGCACAAGCAAATAAGCTAGAAAGAAGATTAGCAGCAACAAGGTTTCAGCAGAAACCTTGGAAAATTGCCAACTTTCAAGGCTAATTAAGCAGTCTAAATAAGCACTGAGATGCAATCTTATGGGGGCAAACTCTAGCCTATATTACTGGCTATCTTAAAAACCTAAAAGCCCTATCACAAACTAATCAATTGAAGTCCAATTGGACCCAAGATCAGATGCCAAAAACACTGAGTCTGCTGTGGTGGTCTGTTTGTGCAGAGTTTGTGCAGAAAATGCACAAGCCAAAGACAACCTTAACCAACTTTTGATTACTTCTAAATGGACTCAAATGAACTCAGAGAAGCTACCAATAAGGGCTAAAAGAGCTTGGGCTTATAAATAGCTTAATTGAGCTTTTTGATGCCTGAATTCAACACAGGCAACTTAAATATGGATTTTTTTAGTGAAATGACTTATTAAATCCTAAAAACAACTTATAATGACCAAAATAAGCTTAATCAAAGTTGGGAGAATGGTCAATCTACAGTGAAACCAAGTTTGACTTGATGACTGCACAAAACCAAACAACCCTTTTGGTTGAGTCTGTTTTGGATTTCCAAAGAAAATAGAAAATTTGACTTATGAATACTGATTATTATTGACTAAACAACTTATAAGAACTATGATAAGCAACTTTCAAAACAAAATTAAGCAATAGAATAAGCTATGCTAGAGTTGACTGTTTTTGACTTTTTTAGAGTTTTTAAGTAAATCTAAGACACAAGCTATTAAATACCGAAACAACTAATGAAATACACTTATAAACTAGTAATAAGCAAGAAATATAAGTAATAAGCTACTAATAAGCACTGTAACAGTAAAATGGAAAATTAAGCAAAAACTTAGAAAAGGCTTACAACTGTGTAGGCTTAAAGAACATGAACCAAGGATAAGAAACAACTCCTAGCTTGTTGTCAACAAGCTAGAAACCAGAAAACCATCCAGATTAGCTTCTCCCCCCCCCCCCCCCAGAACTGCTTAATGGCCACAGAGTTGACTATTGTTGACTTTTCTTCAAATCTTGAATTAGAACATATATAACTAAAATAAACTCACTAAAAGCTATATTAAGCTGATATGAGCTTATTTAAACAGATAATAAGCTATTCCAAACAACATTTAAATTAAAACGAATTACAGTGAAGCATGAAATTGTAAATTGACTGAAATTAAATGACAAGATATATTTAAAATGAGATCAAATTGACTGTAAAGTGACTATATTGATGACTGAAATGAAAATTACAATAAGAAAAGACAAATAAATAAAAGACGATTAAAAATAAATTAACTACTACTTTTATTCCTATTACATTGATCTATTTATACAAAATTGAGATGGGAAAACCCTAGTCGACATCTCTGAGCTCTTCTGCACCCTTGAATTATCCTCAATTGATCTGAGCCTTTGATTTCACTTTTGGCGCCAAAATTGATAGTAGTGGATTGAGCAGGTTTAAGCATTTAATGCTTTAGGAGGAGGTGGAGAAGAAGCTTTTAAAGCTTTTGGCATTGTTAGGTGAGTGGGATAGGAGGGGGGTTGTATTGCAGAGATACTATGGGCTAGGTGGTTTTGGCGGGTTTGTGTGAGGAAGAAGAGTTTGACCAGAGTCAAACTCTGGTTTTAAATACCAGGCTGGGTCGGGTTATTTTATTTAAGGATTGGGCTTGGGCTGGTGTTTAATTTAAAAAGGAATGGGTTGGGTTGTGTTGGGTTATAAAGGGATTGGGTTTAGTAATAAAAGGGTGGTCCGGATTTAGATTTTAGTATAATTACAAGGACCAAAGTTGTAATTACTGATTTTATGAAGGGTTGAGTTGTAAGTTTCCAAAATTATCAAAAGGACCAATCTTGTCAAGTGTGAATAGTTCAAAGGTTTATTTTTGATAATTCTCCATTTTTAAAACCTTAAGGACCATTTTTGACATTTTTCAAAGTTGAGGGACTAAACTTGTAATTTTATGAAACTTTGCACCAAAGGACTTATTATGTAATTTTATGATTCTTAAAGGACCTTTGATGACTTTTCCTGTTTTTAGAATAACCAGGGACTAGTTTTGACAACTTTTGAAAGTTGAGGGACTGAAACTGCCAATTATGCAAACTTTGTTCATTTTTCAATTGTTTTTAAACATTTTGCATTTAAAACCTATAAAACACAATTCTGGGATAATTTCAGTATTATGATGCATTTCTGAGTGTTTTTGGATGTTTTGGCAGCTCAGATTAGGTAAAAATGATGAGTATTCACACACTCATCAGGCAACGATGTTCTTAATGGAGGATATCTCTTTGAGTTCCACAAGCCTTGAAACTATCACCAAGTGGTCAAGACCGATAACAGAAAGGAGAACTAAAACCTTTTGAACCTTGCAGAAGAATTCTGGAAGATGTTTGCAGCTTAGGATACCATTGAGAAATATTCGTGAACGGAGAGAAACAACTTAGTTTGATTTAGAATGGAGTTTTGGAAAAGTTGAAATAGAAGTTAGCTTCCATACCTTCAGCGGAACAATCTTTGGGATAAATTAGAAAGAGACTCGATTATTTTCCCTTACAGCACAGAAGGTTTTTTTCGTATACATTAGGACAATTAGAAGCAATAATTCACTGCATGACCTGGAGTTGACAACAACGGCGGCTACCGGAAGAGTGAAGACATTCCTTACAAAGCAGAAGTGTGGGCGAAGCAGAGGAAGAAACTCAAGTCAAGACGGCGAACCTGGAGCTGATGAAGACATGCAGTCTAACTTCCCTATTCATCTTGGTTGTACCAAGATGAATTGAGAGCGGAAGCAGACTGGATGATGAAGAGATTCAAAGATCGTGCCAGAAATCCACGTTACTCCATCACATTCCAAGAAGAACTGCAGGAGGCTCGACGAACCAGACACAAGTTCCTAATTTTGGTTTCACTTTTCGATTGATGGACAGACGAAGACAGATTAACCGGACTTGAGGAGATTGGATGTGTTGAATGAACGGATTTTTGAAACTGACCTTTTATGTTTGGAAGAATTGATTCTGTGAAGACCGAAGTTATTGACGACTAACTTTCACTTCCGTTACTCACTTAGGCTTCGTTATATAGTAATAAGATTCTCTAATGATTCAAGTTCCCTAGTAGCATTTCAGTTTTGTGTTTCGTATGTTCGGTGATGGCTTTGTTTCGAGAGATTTTGGCGAATTGTGGAAGGTATGATGCTTGTGACGGCGTACTTCACTTCTGCTAGGAAACCTGGAATTCCGATACTCTTGCGAATAGTTTTGTTTTCTCTTTTGACGATGGCATTTGATTTTGTTGACCTCTGAGACTGTAGAAGTACTAGGTGGATTAAGATAGGTGGTTTTGATTACGACTTAAGATAAGTATGACCATCATGAGGGCATAATTATATGATGCCAGTATTATGATGTCTGGCCAACGTGATAATACTTACATCATATAACGTGCACTTGTTGTGGGCATAAGATATATTGGGAAGTACCTAGGAAGTTTAGAATTTAAATCCCGTTGGATTATTCGTGATTAGTGAGACGTTAGGTTCATTCTACCTATTCGTGGACTCTATTTTCGTTCATTTGATATCTGGGTGAGTTTGAAATCTCGTTTTGCATTCTGTTGACCTCAGCTATAGATCTTAAATTCTTAAAACCTCTTTCTGTTGACCCAGTCAATTTGATTTGAACTCATGTTCGTATTCCAAATGAGATCCTGAAGATTTACTTATCGTCCACTTTATGTTGCATGGACCTTTTGGATCAAATCAAATTATTTGTCTCCTTCTGAGGAATTTGAACCCATTTCGTTTTGATTTGAGTCATGAGAAATAAAGTTATTCCGTTCGTAAAGATTCTTTGGAAGAATCACCCAGGGCGTGAGTCTACCTGGGAAACCGAGAAATTGATACGAGTGAGTTATCCACATTTCGTATTTTGATCCGGTATGTCTTTGTTCGTTTTCCGTTCTATTTCATTTCCGTTTCTTTGCAAATTTCGAGGAATAAATTTTTATATTTAGAGGGGAAGAAGTTGTAATACCTAAAAATCCAAAATGTGCAAAATGACCAAAATGCCCCTACAATTTTAAAAATTGATTTTAAAGCTTATAAATCACCAAATAAATTCCAAACCTTCGGGAATGAACTAGATATGAAGCCAAATAATTTTTGTGACTACATTTTAACATTTAGAAAAGTACAAAATATACAAAGTATTTATTTTGTCCGATTTATATATAATTCGGGTATTATTATTATTAAAAATACAAAATAAATTAAATAAAATACAAGATAAATGCAAATAAAATTAGGAAAAGATCACAATCAGTATTTGAGCTTAATTAGACTTCCTTGGGCCAAAATTCATTGATCCTTATCAACTATATACGTTTTTATATTTTATTATATATAGAAAATATATACCGAAACCTTGAAACCTTTAAAAAATCGACCAGCCTTCATTGACAAAAAAAAATTCGTGGCTTATTTTTCTGGAGCTCTACATCATCAAAGGAAGTTTAGAAAATTGTTTGGAGGTCGTGGGATTCGTTGGTTTGATCGCTAGTAAATTGTTTTGTCGAATTGGCTTTAGCGAGAGGTATAATTTTGTTTTATCCCTTTTGTATGTTCGATCTTGCTTGTGATATTTTTCTTATGTTATTTTGATCATATAAGACCTAAATAAATTATACAAATCGAATCATGCATGCTAAATGGATCGTACCAAATTTTGAGAGCAAAAAAACGTATATAAAATCCAATACGTGTTATACGATTTATCCAGGAGTGGTAATTAATTATTTTGGACTCTATACAACTTATATGGTCTGGGAAAAATACTAGTTCGAATTTTAGAAGCTTGAATGGATCGTAGCTAATTATTTTATAAATCGTATATATTGTGTCAAATGGAAGAAAAATAAATAGAAACCCTAGAAAAAATTAGGGTTAGGGTTTGTACTTTAATTCTGGTCATTAAATGCTATCTAATGATGAGGTAATGATTGGTTGTTGATTAGATGAGTTAGGGTTTTATTTTGTGAATTAAAAGTGTTATACGATTTGTAAATAAATAACAAGGGCTTGTTTTGCCAACTTTGAAACTTAAAGGTTATTTTTATAATTTAATTAGGTCAGTGCAAATGTGTAAAAATTATAAGATGAGGTCCTTATGTGTAAAATTTGCAAGAACATGATTTAATTGTTATTTTATGGTTCGAATTATAATTAAATTAATTAGAGGGACTAAATGTGTAAATTCAGAAAAATTGTGATTATTTTGTGTAAATAATATTATTAGGGAGGTAATATGTAATTTTGGGTAATTATGGGTTTAATGTGTAATTATTTTGGAATTATGACTTAAATTATAAGTTTTGTAAACTAAAGGGACCAAATGTGTAAATATGTGAAACATGGAGGTTTAAATCGTACCATGCATAACTATGAGGGTATGTTCTGTAATTTAGTAAATATAAGGGCTTGTGATGTTATTATGAATATAGTAAGGGTTAAATTGTAAATTATGTAACTATAAGGTTTATTTTGTAATTTTAATAACTAAAGGGTGTAAGTTGTAAATATTGAAACTTAAAGGACTAAAGTGTGATTCTGAATCCATTATGTGGTTTAAACTAGTGATTTGTAATAGTTTCATTTAAAACCCTTAACTTTGATATAATTACAATTAAAACCCTAAACTATGAAAACTTGTCATAAATAACCCTAGACTTTTATAACTTGCTAAAATATACCTTAATCCCATAATAAGGCTTAATTAATGACTTAACCTAATTTGTGAGGGTATAATCTTGCTAAATATAGAAACCTGCTAAATCTGGAAAGTTACTAAATCTGGAAAGTTACTAAAAATAGAAAGTTACTTAAAATGGAAAGATAACTGAAAACCCTTTTGAACTTCTGTCTTCTACTCCATTAGGTTCGAGGAAGGAGTAATTTTATCCTTGTCATTTGCTATCCTTGTGTTCTGCTAATAAGGTACAGATATTCTGCCCTTCTTGTAAGGTGCCTTCGTTTCTCTTGATCTCTTGTTTTGATTCGTTTAGGATTTCCCTAAGCCATTTCTATGTTCCCCTACACTTTGGTTCATTTGTTTGATCCATTTTGACTTTGATGTTCGATATGACCCTTTTTCTTTTAACTTCTACAATATATCCATTTGATATTCGTTCGTTATCTTGTAATATTAGTATTCGAATCATTTGACACTTCGGGGGTTCATTTGATTTTGGTAATTAGATGTGAAAAGCTTTTCAATTATATTATGGAAATGTTTTGAGGAAAATTATTTTAAAGATGATGTTTATGAAATATGCGAAACCACTCTATTTGGAATTTTACTAAGCTTTTGTGAAAACTACATTCGAGACTAATTTTGTGAAAACCGTTATTAAAGGTTATTTTTATGAAAATAAATTGATAAAGATTACTTTAAAAGAACCATTTGATTATGAACCTTCGATGATGAACCCTTTGCCATGAACCTTTGATATTTGGACTTTGACTATGATTCGATGACTTAGACTATTTGAACCTTTGCTTTGATTTGGACCTTTGACCTTTGACCCTTTAGTTTGATACCCGAGCCAAGTTCGTTTCCTAGCCATGAAGGTAACATGGCCGTGTCTGTGATGCACCGCTGACATGACTCACGTGTGGGTGAGTGATTTCTCACACCGTCCCCATATTGTTCGTAACGTGCACATTATATTTATTATGGCCTATATTATTGTTCGGGGGCGTATGGATTGCAATCCTAGGTTCGTGTTCGTATTAGTGGATTTGTCATGATTTGATATTATATATTGTTCGGTGACTGATGCTGGGTGCATACCACGTCTTTCACAAATTTCGGGAGCTGATCACTCCAATTTGATACATGAGGTCACCCCTCATATTATCTGGTTACTTGTGAGGCATCCCCTCTAGATTTCTACAGGGTTAATATATTTGATTTGTTCGGGCTCGTGGAGGATTACTGACCCTTATTACTTTTTATTTCCTTTCTTTTCATTTCATTCTTATTATATTCTTTGCCTATGACTTATGTATCCCTATGCACTAAACCATACATGTTCGTTTCATTTGCTTTCATTCCGTTTATTATATATCTGTTCACTGGGCTTTTTAAGCTCAGCCGCATTTCTTTTCCCGCGGCATGTTTTAGTTGGAATGCTGGGTATGAGTGAAGAGACTTTTGGACTTAGAAGACCATGATAGTTATTCTGAAGTAGAGGTTATTAGAAGGATTTGCATTTGCAGACTTAGTATTTAGCTTTTGTTTCCTTTGCAGCCTTGTGTATTTAGTATATCATTTGTAACCTTTGAGAATCCTTGTATTACTAATGAATGTATGCTTTGTTTTGATCTGATATGAAACCATTAATGTGATACTTTTACCCTTGTCGGGTTGGGGTGTTACGATAATAGTAGTACTTACAATAACACCTCTGTAAGAGGAAACCTTTGATGATGACAACTACCCTAATTGATAATGCCTAATTCTATAAATTGCACCGCATCCATGGGTAGGGCTGAGACAACTCGACTTCAAACCAACCCATCCCTTTAAGACTAAGCTTATAATTAGTGTGAATTACTACATAAACACCTATGTAGCTACTTGATCATGAATTTTATAAGGTGGATTCAATCTATTTAAGCACATGGCTGCAATATGTTTCCTTTATTATATATGATGACGTATAGTCCGTATTCGGGTCACGAACCCGACCCATACTCAAGTCCATCATGAATGGACTCAAGCCCATCATGAATGGGCTATCACGACAGCGGTTTGGGCTCACGATGGCACAAGCCCAATGTTATTTATGGTTTTGATAGTATATCTTCTATTTATGGGATATACATCAATAAACCGCCCTACGCGGGATAGGCCGAAGGTTGGGGAACACGAAACCAACAAGGATTTCGTGTCCATATATAAAGGGCACCTCATCCCTCACAAAGGTACGATCTCAAAAACCCTAACTCTTCTACAAACCCTAAAACCGATTACTTACTCTCACGCCGGAGGATAATCGTGGGAGACAATCCCACGATAAGCCTAACGGTGTCTTTTTGTTTTCTTAGTGCGCAGGTCTCAAGCATTAAGATCTGATTGGTACGGAATCAAGGAACGCCCAAATTTTGTATCAACAAGTGGCGCCATCCGTGGGACCCTACACTAAGAGCTTTGCTAAGAACTAGAATGACGAAGCATGGAAATCAGCGGACTCCGCATGCGAAGAAAACGCATGACGATCTACTAGGGAAGAAACAGCAAACTGATGCGGCCTCCAAGCAGACCTCTGGAACAACCAGTGCGCCTAGAAGCTTAGGGTCGTACTCAGATCTGCTCTTTACTCCAGTAGAACCGCTCACTATGACTACCAATGCTACTACAACAAGTACTAGCGCGGTGGACATACATCGCACTCCTCTCACCATGCCAGAAGTAAACTTCACTGAGCCACCAAATGCGCCAATCCGAAACAAGGATCTTGTTTTGGAAACAGACTCCCTCGCACTAGAAGGAGTCACGCCCGAACTAGCGCCAAGTGATTTCGTATCTCAAAACTACGAAACCTTGGTTGCGCTCATGCGAGAGGAGGCAAAAAAGAGGTCAAGCCAAAGTCTGCACGCCAGGCTCAACTTCGACCCTGAGTATGAAGCATCCCCACCGCGCTACCGAAAGGAAAGACGCGAGAGGGATAGCCGCAAACACCCAGTGTTTACCAGGATTGGAAGGAAGGTTGTGGATGATGAAGCAGCCGACTTTCAGCATCTGGAGGAGCATGAAGATGGGGAACGGCGCGCCAATGTCCACGCTAGGCTTGGCAGTCGCAGGGTTCAGGATAGGCTTGGGCGACGGTGCTCCCCAAGTGAAAGCCCTTCAAGCTCTGACTCCGAGGATAGTCGGCGCAAGCGCCGCAGAGGAACAAGCTCAGATTCCGATGATAGTCGACGCAAGCGTCGCAAAAGAGTAAGCTTATCCTCAAGGGATTCCTCGGACAACGAGGACAAAGAAACGGGACACTGGAAATCAAGAGGAAAATACCGCGATCAGGAAGACGAAGACATGTCTCATCCCTGGCGCCGCCAGAAAGTTGATGCGTTTACTAGGCGCATCAGCGAGTTTTTGGAAAATAAGAAAAGGCGCATGCCTGCTAATGTCAAAACATACGATGGGACAGGTGATCCTGATGATCACCTAAAAATTTTCGAATCAGCAGCCACTATCGAAAATTGGCCACAACCTGTGTGGTGCCATATGTTTAACTCTACATTAGTAGGGAATGCGCGCAATTGGTTCAATAAGCTTCCACGCAGAAGCATGGGTGGATTTGAAGAGTTGCGAAAGACGTTTCGTTTAAACTTTACTCAAAGGAAGAAGTGCGCCAAAAACCCTGTCGAACTCGCTAGGGTTAAACAGCGACAAGGGGAATCCACAAGCGCTTTCATGGAGCGCTATAAGGACGAATGCATGCAGGTCAAGGCGTGCCCAGAAATACTAAAGATATCGGGGTTTATGAACGCAATCAATAACCCAGATCTGATAAAAAAGTTAAACGATAGGGTTCCCCAAACCTTTGACGAACTCATGAAGCGCACGAGGTCCTTCGTCCAAGGAGAAGCAGCCGCTGCGGACTCCAGGAAAGACTACTCGAACCATAGGTCACAAGAAGAGTCAAGGAGACAATCTAATGACCAGAGTGGCAATCGTAACAAAAGTTATCGCACCCAAGGGGGCGGACGGGGAAACGACAAGTACACCCCATTAACAAAAACTCCAAAGGAGATATTTGCGACGGAAGGTGCGAACTTTCCAAGACCCCCACCTATGCGCACCCCTGAAGATCGGCGCGTAGGGAACGGATACTGCGAGTATCACGCACAGAAGGGTCATACCACTAATGAGTGTGTCCAATTACGCCAACTAATTGAGAAGCTAGTGAAAGAGGGCAGATTGGACCACCTCGTTAAAAATATTAAGGATGGGAAAGACAAGCAGAGAACCGGAGGCAAGAAAGAAGCGCCTAAGGAAAAAGCTGACACTATCTACATGATACAATCATGGCAGCGAAAGACTAGGCAAAAGGTTAGCCAGAAATTCTCCCAGGGAAACGAAATCTCTTTCCCCACCTTGGCTGCGGACAACGCAGTGGCAGAGCCACTCACCATTGAGATAAATGCGGGGGGTCACGATATCCACCGCATGTATGTTGATGGAGGGGCGTCAGCAGATATAATGTACGAACATTGTTTCAAAAGACTGCGCCCTGAGATACAAAGACGGTTAAGTCCAGCTACGACTGCGCTTACTGGCTTTATAGGAGAGAAGATGTTGACATAAATAATGCCTAAAAACATTATCAATATTTATTCATATCTTTATGTTTTGATGATCACAAAATGTAAACTCATTAAAACATAAACTTATCAAATAAACAAGTATTTAGTTGTAAATATTCACTTCTATAACTTAATCACTTAAGGTATGACTAAACAAGTGCTTAATGCATTATATGATCAAAGGAACATTTTCTTAATAACTATATTTTTTATAAAACATCAAAAACATTTTATATATTTTTGAAAAACATTTTTGGTATTAAATAAAAATGTTTAATCTTTTATAAAAATATGAATTCAAATTTTTAACCAAAATCAGTTAAAATGTTCCAGAAAAACCTTCCCCACAAAAGGACAAAATTGGCCAACGTTCAGTAGGGGCGGCCCCCTTAATTTTACTAGGCGGCCCCCTTAATAATTAAGGGGACCGCCCCCTATTTAAGGGGACCGCCCCCGCTCCAGTAGGCTCCAGCTGTCCAGATTTTTCTCCTATAAATACCAGCCTTCCCCTGTATTTTTACTCACCCTTTTGCACTAAAACTTTCTGTTGTAGATCTCATTTCATATCTTAAAAAACCTTTGATCATGTAATCTTAAGCATTGGTTTCCAAGTGATCCAAGCTTCCACCATCCAAGTGCAAAAGAAGAATACTTCTATCAATCAAGATTAGAAGTATTACAACTTAGTATCATCTTGTTACTTAAGTTGTGTGTTTAACAAAGTTTGTAAATCATTCATTCATTTGTATGTAAGGTGTGTGTTGTAGATTAATGTTGTGTGTAAGTAGTGAAGATGTTGTATAAGTAGTTGTGGTATAGAAGTTGTGAGGTCAAAGTGTAGAGGTCGTGAAGCCGTTGTGTAGAAGTCGTGAACCCGTGGTGTAGAAGTTGTGAAGCCGTAGCTTAGAAGACATGAAGTCCTTGTGTTGAAGTCGTGAAGCCATAGCATAGAAGCTGTGTAGCGGTCGTGTTGAAGCAATGAAGTCCTAGTCGTGAAGTCCTAGTGTTGAAGTCGTGAAGCCATAGCATAGAAGCTGTGTAGCGGTCGTGTTGAAGTAATGAAGTCCTAGTCGTGAAGTCCTAGTGTTGAAGTCGTGAAGCCGTAGCATAGAAGTTTTGTAGCGGTCGTGTTGAAGCCGTGAAGTCCTAGTCGTGAAGTCCTAGTGTTGAAGTCGTGAAGCCGTAGCATAGAGGTTGTGTAGCGGTCATGTTGAAGTCGTGAAGTCTTAGTCATAGAAGACATGGTGTTGAAGTCGTGAAGCCGCATCATAGAGGTTGTGTAGCGGTCGTGTTGAAGTCGTGAAGAAGTCGTGAAGAAGTCGTGAAGCAGTCGTGAAGCCGTTGTGAAGTAGTCGTGAATAAGTTGTGAAGCAGTTGTGTTGTGAAGTTGTGAGATTGGTTCTAGCTACGATTAGAACTCGACATTTAGCTTTGTGTCGTTAAACCCGTGTAAGCCAAAGTTGTGTACGGTTTTCTCCGCCATAAGGGAGCTTATTAAAGTTGTGAAGAAAACTCTCGAGCAAGGTGTGCTCGGGGAGTGGAGTAGGGCGAGGAAGGTGTCCTTGTAGCCGAACCACTATAAATCTCTCGTGTCTCGGTTAGATCTTTCCATACCTTATTTATTTCTTTACTTGCATCGTCATTACTTTCATACACATAGGCTTATATAATTGCTAGTATTAATTTGAGGTTGACTTCACATAAAGATCAAATTGAAAATCCATTCAAGAAACCAAAACTTTTACAATCAATTTAAAAGAATACATATATAACTAATAATAAGATTTAAGTTTTATTTTTCATAACAAACTAGAATCTAAAGTTTTTAAAAGTATAAAACAAAGGTTTTATAATAAATTAAAAAGACGTAAAACTATTCAACCCCCCCCCCCTTCTAGTTTTCCACAATTGGTATCAAGAGCCAGGTCAATCAAGATATTTAAAATATACTGTATTTTAAAACTTGAATCGATCTATGGAATTTGAAAAATATCTAGACGGGGAATCTTTGCTAAAACCACCACTATTTGAAAACTATACTTTTCTTGAATGGAAAAATAAATTTGAAACTTATGTGAAATCAATTGATCTAGATCTTTGGCATGTCATTTCGATTGGTGATTTTGAAAGTCAAACAAAAACATATTTTGAAAGTTAAACAAAACATATTTTGTAAAAACTGATTTTGAAAATCAAACAAAAACGGATTTTGAAAGTCAAATTAATTATTTGAAAACGAAGAATGAAATAAATAATAAAGCTAAAATAATTATTTATAAAACCTTGCCGAAAGTTGAATATGAAAGAATATTCTTCTATAAAACCGCAAATGATATTTGGAAAAATTTCTTAAACTTTCATCAAGAAAAATGTCAAGCCAAAGATGAGGATTTTGATCTTGTACATGAATTAGTTATCTTAGAAAATTTAATAGATAAACATGTAGATAAAATAGATACATGTGCTACTAGTTCAAATGTTGTTAATGTAGGTGTTAGCACGAAGACTACATGAATCAACTCAAAAGTGAACTCAATCCAAGATCATGGAGTGACACAGACGAAGGAGAAGATCATCATCCGACTCACCTATCATTCACACGTCGATCATCATCTGAGACATTACGAAGAAAAGCTAGGACGTGAGGTAAGTTCTCTTTTTAAATTTCATAAGTAATTACTTCATGCATATAATCTTATTAATGCCTTAGGATACGCTTAGTATGATAGGTTGCCTTGCCTTTACACTTTAGTTATATTCGTTCTGTGGCTTAATGAACTAGAAACTCTTTAGTTAGCCCCCCTAAGTATTAGTAAACCAAGCAATCTTCATATTTGGTACTCTTCGATAGGTAAATTTAGGAACTTAATTTCTTCAAAAAAGAGAATGACTACTGGAGAATCTATTGACTAGAAACTCAATTTGACCTAACGGTTGAATTGCTTCTATGTGAGAAGTTGGGTGTGTGTAACCCGTAAAAACGTCGTGTTTAGCCTGAATTGAGCACCACTAGTAATAGTCTCATACTCATTCTCCAACTTGAATACATTATTCTTCCTAAATATACCTAACAATAGTTTACTGTTATGAACTTTGCTTTTCACTAAAGCTTTTCATTCCTAGATGTAGGTCATCCTGCATATATAAAATTTCTAGATGTTTACTTGCTCCTATGTGATTTGACTGCATGCCTTCGTAATTATTTGTTTAGTTGAATGCATTGTCATTATAATAGCTTTTGTTTTTCTCTAACTACTCTGACATGATGTATTTTTGTATTTAGTCATAATACATGCGTAAATGTCATAGGATATGTAGAAAGAGGTAGCATGTGACAATAGACTTGAGCATGAGATCTTTTATAAACCATTTTTTTTAAACCTATAATTAATGGGACTTATTTTTAAATTTGCAAAAACTTCACATTTTGGAAAAATAATTTTTCAGAAGATTATGACACATTTCTATTTTACATGTTTCACCATCCTACCTTTCTTCCAAACTTGTGTCCATAATTACGTATTTATCAAAACCAAAGATTGGAAAAATATGTTTTCTTTCCTCATAAAAACATTTTGAAATAAAACCAAAACTATTTCATTAAAATATTTTTCACATCCACATAAAAACCCACTTTCAAACATTGTTGAATAATGCCAAAAACATTTCTTTAAATCATGCATGGTGATCTCATATCTGTCATCTATATTTATGTATGTGACATTTATAAGTGAACTAAATTTGAAAATAACCATAATTTATTCACTAAGACCTCACTTGGTACAAGTCTAGAAGTCCATGCTATCACAACTCTACATTCCCATGCACATAGATATTCATTAGGATTATTTAACTAGCCTTTTAATCTTCCTAAGTATGATACTATGAATTACTTGGTGCTATGTATTATATTCTTGTCTAATATATGTATATACATGTTATATGCTTAATGAGTAGTTTGCATGTTAGATAAAGCTGCTTAAATAAATATGCTTAGCATATATGAGTTATTAAATCCTAAATTGCCTTGAAAGAAGTTGGACTTGCTTGAAACTAAACCCAAAAACACAACCTTTTCTACAAATTTATGCCAAAAACCCATTTCCAGTAATCTGGAAGTCAGCAGATGGGCGGCCCCCTTAAATACCCAGGCGGCCCCCTTAAAATTAAGGGGACCGACCTCTATTTAAGGGGACTGGCCATCTGGAGTGACGGATTACTGATTCCTTTTTCAATTTCCAACCCATTTTATCATATACTTCCCAAAATTCACAAACACATTTTATCACAAACCACCCTCCAAAATTTACCTTCCACAATCACATCATCACTACACCATAAATACCCATTTGGAGGAGGAAGCTTGACATTTGCCATAACCCAACAAATGATGTTGTTCAAACTCAACCAACACCTAAACCTCATCCTAATGAACCCTTTCACACACATAACCAATCATCCATATGTCCACCTTCATTCACTCATAATTACCCAAGTTCACAATTGTCTCCACCACCAAAAGTGTCACCACCACTTCCACCAAATAACAACCACTCTCCATCATCATCACCTTCCACTCAACACTTGAAGTTCATTGAAGAACTCAAGGAAGCCCATGAGCTTAATGCTCTCCTTGCTTTGCACCTTGCTCAAAGCAACTTAAACCCATCACCATCCATATCACAATCATTACCATCATCACCACATCACTTGAGTCAAATTGAGAAACATGTCAACAATCTGTCCTTATTGCATCTTTCTCCAAAATCAAACCATCATTACCATCATCACCATCCATCTCACCATCATTACCTTCATCACCACATCACTTGAGTCAAATTGAGAAACATGTCAACAATAGTCCTTGTTGCATCTTTCTCCAAAATCAAACCATCACCTTAAATGAGCGTCTCACTTGGATTGAGTATCTTCTCACTAGATCTAATCCAACATCACCACTTGAACAACATCAAAACCCTTATTCAACATGGTCAAGTCCAAGCTCTCCACCTCAAATTCCTCTATCAACACTCTCTCCAACATCCATACACCCAAACTTACAACCCCATTAATCCAACATTTTTTACCCCCTCTTTACCATCATCCATCCAAAATAATCCAAGTTTTCATGTCTCAAGCAAGTCCAATGGATCTCTTAGGCAATTTAAAATTTTCTACTTATTGTATGCTATAAGCAAAATATGTGTTGTATCAATAATTATGTTTTTAACATAATTATTTTCAACTAATGAATGCTTTATGTCTTGTCTTTAATATATGATTGTTATGCTTATTGCTTGTATACTTGATATCATGATATATATACATGCTTGATGTTTAATAACATGCTTATTCCATAATATGTTTTAAATGTATGCATGCGTAATTAACATGTTTATGTCACTATTTAATCATTCTTGATGTACATGATTCAAATGGAGCTTGCTGCAAAAACACCCTAAAAATGACCCTTTTCTGGAAATTTTTCAAATTTGGTCGCCTGGGAAAAACACCAGATAGGCTGCCCCCTTAATTCCCTAGGCGGTCCCCTTAATTTTAAGGGGGCCGGCCTACAATTAAGGTGACCGGCCATCTGGGCAGTAAAATTTACTGTTTTCTTTTGCATCTTGCGACCCCTTTTATCTAGCCCAAACCTTACCTAAATCAACCATCACCTCCATCAAACACCCATTTTCATTCACCATGATATCACCAAAATCATCTCTAAGACACCAAAACTCCATCACCACCACCTCAATGTTAATCCCCAAGTGCACCAAATGCACCATCAAAAACACCCTTTCATCCATCAATAACTACATCAACTCACACCTTTCATCACCACCATCAAGAGCATCAATTCCACCTCCTACTCAAGAACCTCCATTCACCCAACTTGTCATTTCCATATCACCAATAACACCTCTTGATGCTCATTTCTCATCATCACCAATACCACCACATCCACAACCGAACTATCATCTTTGGTCTTAGAGATGAGATACACTACATGTTTTCATCCCTTGAACACATGCTTAACAACCAACCTTGTAAAACCCCAAAATTAAAACAATCCGAAATGACTAAAATACCCTCTAATTTTGAAATTTTAAGAACTTATAAACTACGCTATAAATTAAAACTTGAGTTATATATCATGTTATGACTCGAAACAATACGATATGAACATATAACCTAAGAACGTAAATTCTAAAATACGTATTTATTTCGAACCGAACCTAAGAGATTATGAACCATCACATGGGAAAATCCAAATATAAAAGACCATAATCTAAGCTTTATAAAATCAACTTATACCTCATATCACGATTTAAGTAAGTTCACTAAAGGTCCGATTCTTTTTTTTATTTTGTGCCCAACTTATACACTTTGAAACATAGACATTCACTTGGTATTTTGAAAAGGAATAGGCCCAGCCCACATCTCCACCCACTCAGCCATATTTATCCCATATATCTCTTTTCTCCTCAGTATCCCATAACCGAATATACAATATAAATAAATACACACATAAAACCCTAATTCTACAAGTGGCGGCAATCATTTTTATTTTTCTCTCCTATTCGACCAAGAAAAGAAGATGTACGAAGGAAAGGAAGCTGGTGATAGCTTCTTTACATTGGTACGAAGGTTGCTATGTGGGTTTCGATTCACTGGAGGTTTTGGAGTCATGTGGTACGTGTAGGTGTTGTGCAAGACTTGGTGATTTGGGTTTGACCTTACTGGTTCTTGTGTTCGTGTGTTGCCTTTGGTCTCGCACTTTAATCTTGTCTCAGTCTTGATCTTACATTCCATTAAGAGGTAAATCTCTAATTATCCTCGACACACATGACACACATAAATCATGCATCATCCTAATGAGCCACACGTTAATAGATTAAGGAACCTTAATCTAAATCATAGTCTCGTTAATATAAGAATCATGCAACCATTTGAATACACATATATAAGTTTAACGCCTCATATCTATAGTTAAGAGTTTTGTAAAAGATGTGTTGAGTGTGGTTTCTGTTCTTGTCTAGTCCCTTGGTTCCAGTCCTTGGTAGTAGTCACAAATCATTTTATTAAAGGTCGACATGGGTTAAATCGGGATAAAAGGTTTTGGTTTTGTGAAGGTCTTGCCAACGCATGCTTTGGTCTAGAAGTGAATCACGTCGCATATTGTGGTGTCATAGTAATCTTGGTGTTGGTCTATTAGTATAAAGAGCTTTTATTCATCATTTAGTGATGATCGATCATCAGTGGAAAATAAAAATAAAAATAAAAATAAAATAAAATAAAAAATAAAATAAAGGTGCGATCACAATCAAGTCGACAGCAGAAGATAGTTAAATACGTGAAAGAGTTATATTTGTACACAGTCTTCGACATCTGCTTAAGGCCAAAAATAGAACTTTGATTTACATGATCTGTTATGGCATTTAATATAAGTTAGAATGTTGACCTGTTATGGCATTCAACATGCAACTCCATTTCTTTTAATATATATTTCCCCAACTCAACAAAAAAAAATGTGATACATGCGTAGTGGATACATAAAGTGAGTTAGATCATTTTCCACTAATATTAATACATCGCTAGAAATCGCAAGTTTAGAAAAGTATACCCCGCATTTGTTTTGGTTTTGTGTCGTTGTGTGTGTGCACATTTCGGGTGTCGAATAGGGCTTAACTCATGTCAACTTAATAAAACTAATATCAAGGTGCAAGAAATTATTGTTAACGTGAGGTATTTTTTTTTTTTAAAAAAAAACGCATGCATGGGCTTCGTGTAACATATGAGGTGATAATCTATTGATAAGTGAACTGTAGTGGTAATGGTTTTGTGTTGAGTTGTGTCATGAGTCGTGTGGGTATACATGTGATAATTGTATTTTGGTCGCCGCGGTCTAAACTAATGTCGAAAGTACGATGGAGTCTTAAATTTTCATTTCGATATAATTTATAGTATAAGCCCCAAGGTTAATTATTTGACATTTTAAATATTAAATTTTGATAATTTACATTTAAGACCCTAAACTTCGACTATTATATTGGTCATTTTTAACCCTTAAATATTATTTAATTGTCAATTATAACCTTAGAGTATTCCGGAAAACTTACTAAACATGAAAACTCTTTAATTATGAAAACTTACTAAATATAGAAAGATTACTAAAAAAATGGAATGTCCTAAAAAGAGAAAGAAACCTAAATTATGAGATCTGATTTAAATAAGATATTAATATTAAGACAATCATGAATTCGTGTAGATTCGCTGAAGATGGAGTTTTGCTTCCGACCTTGATATTTTTCTGTTGTGTTTTCATTTGCGGCATAAGGTACAGATATTCTGCCCTTTTTATAAGGAGCCTTCGTTCTCTTATTTTGATTCGTATTAGGGTTTCCTAAGCCATTGCTATGTTCCTTACACTGTGATATGAACCTTTGATGTGAACCTGGAAATTTGGACTATGATTATAACCATATGAACCTTTGCTTTGATATGAACCTGTGACCTTAACCCCAGTTTGATACCCGATCCAAATGTGTTCCCTAGCCATGAAGGTAACATGGCCGTGTCTGTGATGCACCACTGGCATGACTAGTGTGTAGCCCTAGTGATTTGGTTACACCGTCCCCATTATGATTGTAATATGCGCGCTTTATATTATTATGACTAATGTGATTTGTGTGGGGGGCGAATGGATGCATCCTAGTTTCGTTTGTGATATGTGATATGTGGTGACTGATGATGGGTGCAATCCACGTCTTTCATAAAATGTGGGAGCTGATCACTCCAATATGATACATGAGGACACCCCTCATATTATCTGGTTACTAAAGAGGTATCCCCTCTAGATTGCTACAGGATTGTGATATGTGATGTGATATGTGGGCTCGTGGTAGATGACTATCCTATCCTTCCTCTCTATTATTCTCTTTGTTTATACCTTATGATATTTCCCAGTGCACTATACTTCAGTCCTGTTTTATTATCATTGCTATGTCTATGTATCTGTTTACTGAGCTTTTTAAGCTCAGCCGCATTTCTTTTCCTGCGGCAGGTTTTAGTAGGAAGCTGGGTTATGGGAAGAGAGTATTTCTGGACTTAGAAGACTTTGCTTTGTAGATATGCTGGATTAGAGACAATTAGAAGAGTTTCACTTTATTTAAACTTAGAAGTTATTATTGCACCTTGTATTTCAGATTTTCCATTTGTAACCTTGAATTTCATTTGTATTATTAAATCATATGTTTGTGTTTGTCCTGATTTGTCACCATAACGTAATACTTCTACCCTTGTCGGGTCGGGGTGTTTCAATTATGGTATCAGAGAGACAGGCTGCGACTCGTAATACATTTACCCTTGGCCTGTGAAGTTTGGACCATTAGGTTTCCACTGTAGGCGCTCATAAGATAGCCTTTGACAATTATTTAGGATTCCTCCATAGGAACATAAGTTATACCGGTGAGGAATGGGTAGACTAGGACAGCTATGTAAGTAGCATTGCTTCTACATCACTCTGATTCGTGCCTTTGTCTTTAGCTAAGCCATATGAGAACATTTGTATCAGAAGCTAGAAAGTTTGCAACCTAAGTTTAGTGACCATGTAAGTTTGGAATTCCTCGATGACTACCTGGATACCTTGCACCATTTAAGTTTCACTTCTTGATTTTGATCTCCACTTCCAATCTGTTTGATAAATAGTTTGATACCTTTTCGACCTTCCCGAAGGTCATTTAACCCAAATGTACTTGACACATTCTACAAAATTTATTACTCGTGCTGGATATAAATGTATCATCTGATACTACTCAGTCCTGCAAAATCAATTACTACTCCTATGAGAACTCTGGTGATTATTAACCATGAATATATGGAGATTTGTTCCCTCCCTTCGAATGATGAACTTTGTTTGCCGACCAGATCCTTTGGAAGAATATGATGTTAAAATTATCTCAAATGGATTTGTTAACTAAGAATGATGATGATGACAACTGATATCCCATACGTCTTGCTTTTGACAACCTTACGATGTTCGTATTCCCGATGATACTCACTCTAACTGTCATTTTGCTAAGGAGCTAAACAAGATTCCAACATCTTGAACTGTTCGCTTATCTATCTCAACACCCTAATGAACCATGTACTTGACTCTGATATATGAATTATTCGTCTGGTTTAACGGCCATATTCGTTCTATGAATCTGTTTACTCTTGATATATTTGACCTTGAGGTCTTTTGGTTATGGATTGGATGGCCCTTCATAAAGCTACCATAGACTACCGTAATTGAAATGTGATCTTTAACAATCTGCTTCACCCAACTTTTGTTATGATGACTCTCAACCGCTCAAATCTGTTAAGATTAATTTAACTATGGAAACACTTACTCTGATCTAGTTTGATTGTCAAATTTCTCCTGACACCTATTAGTATCCACCTTTAGGAAGCTCTGGCATTGGAAGTATTTGTTGTACAAATTTTTCTGGTGTTTTCTGATGCACCTCTTGGGATTTCCCTCCTGCTTTGGAAGAAAAATTGACTTTGAACTGATCTCAATTAACGAAACCATGATGCCATAGAAGTTGAGATATTGAAGGAGCTGATGGAATATGATTTTGTTCACCTCAGTGTTCTCTTTGAATGCTCATATTTGTTTATGAAGAAGAAAGAGGGAAGTATACCGCGACGTATCGACTATCGTGAATTTAATCGTATCATTACCCAAAAGCATTATCCATTTCCGCGTATCAATGATTGAATTGTTCTATCCTTGAAATTCCGTATCAGAAGACCTCATTTAAGTTTGAAGGATGAAAGAGGCAACCACTAGAACTTCTAAGAAAGGAAATGACTAATTGAGAGTAACCTCCGTGAAGCATTTCAATTTTATTCATGAAGAAGAAGATAGGTGATGGTGAAGTGGATATGAAGTTTCCCTGAGACGATTCATGAAGCTGTTTTCGTACTCGTTGTGATCATTATGAGTTTAAATAATGCCAATTGTATTGGCTAATAGAATCATGTTTTCGCGAGTAGATGGACAATTGTCATAGTATGACAGTGTGTTGTGCTCAGAGACGAAAGAGGAACACGTAGATCATCTTCGTATTAAGTAGAATGAACCTTTATTCTGGAAGAGTAGATTTAATTGGCGTTCAGAGATTGTAGCAGACAACACTACAGGTATACGGTAATGACAGCAGTTTCAGTTGGCGAATTTCGAACTATGCTAGAAGACCTGTCATAGACATGCAGTTTTGCTTCTCTATTCATTTAGTTGCACTAAGATGAATTGAGAGCAGAAGCAGACTCGCGAATGGAAGAATACACGATGAGCATGTCAGAGATTCATGTTACCATACCACAGTGTCCAGAAGAGGTGCTGAAGGCTTGAGAGACCAGACTCAAGTTTGTAATTCTTTCCACCCTATGATCATATGGACAGACGTAGACAAACTGCTTGGAATTGGAAGAGATTTGAGATCATGTATTTGAATGGATGAAAATTCTGAGCGAACGTTTGTGTTTGGAAGAGTTGATTCTGTGAAGACCGAAGCCATGGATGATGTAATTCACTTCCTATTAACCTACTAAGTTTCCATTACCTGATGATAAGATTCTTTGAATGATTTAGGTTCTTTATTAGTAATTCCATTCTGCATTCATTCTGCGTATGTTGGCTGATGGTTTTGTTATGCAAATTTTGACGAATTGTGGAAGAAACCTTGAGATTTATGTCCAGAGACGGGTGGATTGTTGAAGCAACCACTTATATCAGCTGAATTGGTTTTGGTGAGTGATGAAGGATTCACGCTATTAATGACGTACCTAAATTCTGATAGACATTTTGGGATTTCCGTTACTCTTACGAGTAGTTTCGTTCTTCTTTTAGTTATGTTATTTAATTTTGATTACCTCTGAGACTGTAGAAGGATTAGGTGGATTAAGATAGGTTATTTTGTTCACGACTTGAGATAAAGTATGACCATCATGAGGGCATATTTATATGATGCCAGTATTATGACGTCTGGTCAACGTGATAATACTTACGTCATATAACGTGCACTTGTTGTGGGCGTAGGATATTTCGAGGAGTGCCTTAGAAGCCTTAGAATTCTGATAGCTGATGGAGATTTTCTGTGTTAGTGAGACTTTAGGTTCATTCTACCTATGCGTTTAATCTGTTTTCACCGTTATGCGATTTGATACGTCTGGATTCTCGTCACGTGTTTTGCTGACCTCTATAATTCCGATAATAATCTTAGGTTCTGTTGTAGAGCTTTTTGCCGGTTGATGCTATCAAAAAAATATATATATATATATGTTTTCCGCCAGTATGGATTCGATCCGTCCTTTGAAGGAACACACCTATGTTATGCTATATGTACGCTTCACACTCGTTGATCTGTTCAGATATGAGATCCTGAATTCTGAGGGAAAACAACAATGTCGGTTGACAAGGATACTTTTGAAAGGTTATACTAACGACGAGACTACTTGATGGTCTGAAGAGTTAAGCGTTTATGTCACTCTTATAACTAATGTAATTAGATACGATCTCATCTGTTGCATCTATTTCAATTCTACGGACGATATATCCGTCAAATTCTACGTTTCTTTGTATCCCTTCTGAGGAGATACGAGTATCATCTGTCACGTTTGGATATTATCCTTTCGATTTGGATTTAGTATGACATACTTTTTTTAGGAACCGAAGCTAGTTTGATCAACAAGATAGAGTCATGAGAAACTTATCATTCACATTTCAGTTCACAGTTCGTTATGTTTTCCGTTTCGTTTCACTTCAATTTTCGAGGCCGAAAATTTTTGTTAGAGGGGAAGAGTTGTAAAACCCCAAAATTAAAACAATCCGAAATGACTAAAATACCCTCTAATTTTGAAATTTTAAGAACTTATAAACTACGCTATAAATTAAAACTTGAGTTATATATCATGTTATGACTCGAAACAATACGATATGAACATATAACCTAAGAACGTAAATTCTAAAATACGTATTTATTTCGAACCGAACCTAAGAGATTATGAACCATCACATGGGAAAATCCAAATATAAAAGACCATAATCTAAGCTTTATAAAATCAACTTATACCTCATATCACGATTTAAGTAAGTTCACTAAAGGTCCGATTCTTTTTTTTATTTTGTGCCCAACTTATACACTTTGAAACATAGACATTCACTTGGTATTTTGAAAAGGAATAGGCCCAGCCCACATCTCCACCCACTCAGCCATATTTATCCCATATATCTCTTTTCTCCTCAGTATCCCATAACCGAATATACAATATAAATAAATACACACATAAAACCCTAATTCTACAAGTGGCGGCAATCATTTTTATTTTTCTCTCCTATTCGACCAAGAAAAGAAGATGTACGAAGGAAAGGAAGCTGGTGATAGCTTCTTTACATTGGTACGAAGGTTGCTGTGTGGGTTTCGATTCACTGGAGGTTTTGGAGTCATGTGGTACGTGTAGGTGTTGTGCAAGACTTGGTGATTTGGGTTTGACCTTACTGGTTCTTGTGTTCGTGTGTTACCTTTGGTCTCGCACTTTAATCTTGTCTCAGTCTTGATCTTACATTCCATTAAGAGGTAAATCTCTAATTATCCTCGACACACATGACACACATAAATCATGCATCATCCTAATGAGCCACACGTTAATATATTAAGGAACCTTAATCTACATCATAGTCTCGTTAATATAAGAATCATGCAACCATTTGAATACACATATATAAGTTTAACGCCTCATATCTATAGTTAAGAGTTTTGTAAAAGATGTGTCGAGTGTGGTTTCTGTTCTTGTCTAGTCCCTTGGCTCCAGTCCTTGGTAGTAGTCACAAATCATTTTATTAAAGGTCGACATGGGTTAAATCGGGATAAAAGGTTTTGGTTTTGTGAAGGTCTTGCCAACGCATGCTTTGGTCTAGAAGTGAATCACGTCACATATTGTGGTGTCATAGTAATCTTGGTGTTGGTCTATTTAGTATAAAGAGCTGTATTCATCATTTAGTGATGATCGATCATCAGTGGCAAATAAAAATAAAAATAAAAATAAAATAAAATAAAAAATAAAATAAAGGTGCGATCACAATCAAGTCGACAGCAGAAGATAGTTAAATACGTGAAAGAGTTATATTTGTACACAGTCTTCGACATCTGCTTAAGGCCAAAAATAGAACTTTGATTTACATGATCTGTTATGGCATTTAATATAAGTTAGAATGTTGACCTGTTATGGCATTCAACATGCAACTCCATTTCTTTTAATATATATTTCCCCAACTCAACAAAAAAAAATGTGATACATGCGTAGTGGATACATAAAGTGAGTTAGATCATTTTCCACTAATATTAATACATCGCTAGAAATCGCAAGTTTAGAAAAGTATACCCCGCATTTGTTTTGGTTTTGTGTCGTTGTGTGTGTGCACATTTCGGGTGTCGAATAGGGCTTAACTCATGTCAACTTAATAAAACTAATATCAAGGTGCAAGAAATTATTGTTAACGTGAGGTATTTTTTTTTTAAAAAAAAAACGCATGCATGGGCTTCGTGTAACATATGAGGTGATAATCTATTGATAAGTGAACTGTAGTGGTAATGGTTTTGTGTTGAGTTGTGTCATGAGTCGTGTGGGTATACATGTGATAATTGTATTTTGGTCGCCGCGGTCTAAACTAATGTCGAAAGTACGATGGAGTCTTAAATTTTCATTTCGATATAATTTATAGTATAAGCCCCAAGGTTAATTATTTGACATTTTAAATATTAAATTTTGATAATTTACATTTAAGACCCTAAACTTCAACTATTATATTGGTCATTTTTAACCCTTAAATATTATTTAATTGTCAATTATAACCTTAGAGTATTCCGGAAAACTTACTAAACATGAAAACTCTTTAATTATGAAAACTTACTAAATATAGAAAGATTACTAAAAAAATGGAATGTCCTAAAAAGAGAAAGAAACCTAAATTATGAGATCTGATTTAAATAAGATATTAATATTAAGACAATCATGAATTCGTGTAGATTCGCTGAAGATGGAGTTTTGCTTCCGACCTTGATATTTTTCTGTTGTGTTTTCATTTGCGGCATAAGGTACAGATATTCTGCCCTTTTTATAAGGAGCCTTCGTTCTCTTATTTTGATTCGTATTAGGGTTTCCTAAGCCATTGCTATGTTCCCTACACTGTGATATGAACCTTTGATATTTGAACCTGTGACATATGAACCTTTAATGTGAACCTGGAAATTTGGACTATGATTATAACCATATGAACCTTTGCTTTGATATGAACCTGTGACCTTAACCCCAGTTTGATACCCGAGCCAAATGTGTTCCCTAGCCATGAAGGTAACATGGCCGTGTCTGTGATGCACCACTGGCATGACTAGTGTGTAGCCCTAGTGATTTGGTTACACCGTCCCCATTGTGATTGTGATATGCGCGCTTTATATTATTATGACTAATGTGATTTGTGTGGGGGGCGAATGGATGCATCCTAGTTTCGTTTGTGATATGTGATATGTGGTGACTGATGATGGGTGCAATCCACGTCTTTCACAAAATGTAGGAGCTGATCACTCCAATATGATACATGAGGACACCCCTCATATTATCTGGTTACTAAAGAGGTATCCCCTCTAGATTGCTACAGGATTGTGATATGTGATGTGATATGTGGGCTCGTGGTAGATGACTATCCTATCCTTCCTCTCTATTATTCTCTTTGTTTATACCTTATGATATTTCCCAGTGCACTATACTTTAGTCCTGTTTTATTATCATTGCTATGTCTATGTATCTGTTCACTGAGCTTTTTAAGCTCAGGCGCATTTCTTTTCCTGCGGCAGGTTTTAGTAGGAAGCTGGGTTATGGGAAGAGAGTATTTCTGGACTTAGAAGACTTTGCTTTGTAGATATGCTGGATTAGAGACAATTAGAAGAGTTTCACTTTATTTAAACTTAGAAGTTATTATTGTACCTTGTACTTCAGATTTTCCATTTGTAACCTTGAATTTCATTTGTATTATTAAATCATATGTTTATGTTTGTCCTGATTTGTCACCATAACGTAATACTTCTACCCTTGTCGGGTCGGGGTGTTACAAACCTCCACCACAACCTCCACCATTTTCACCCACTACACCACCACCACCTTCATTCTCACCAAATTAAGCATATGCAATGCTTAATCAAAAATAATTTTTCAAACCATTTTGTGTGCAAGCCCCATGGAAGATCATGTACTCCTAGAATGATTATGTAGATTGCATTACTTACTAGCTAATGTAGGATTCCTATATATATGCTTGTGCTTCTAATATTTTTCTTGCAAGTATTCCATATATCGATTCCTTGGTGCCCTCAAAAGAGGGGGAGCACACATCAAGGGGGAGTTCTCGTTCCGACAAATTTTGTCTCTAAAACTTGTCGGCTCAACCTTTTTGATGCTACAAAAAGGGGGAGAAGTGAATATAAACTCACTAAATACTTGTCCAAAAATAACTTTTTGGATTTAATGAGTTTAGGTTTTGTAATCATCAAAAAGGGGGAGATTGTTGACATAAATAATGCCTAAAAACATTATCAATATTTATTCATATCTCTATGTTTTGATGATCACAAAATGTAAACTCATTAAAACATAAACTTATCAAATAAACAAGTATTTAGTTGTAAATATTCACTTCTACAACATAATCACTTAAGGTATGAATAAACAAGTGCTTAATGCATTATATGATCAAAGGAACATTTTCTTAATAACTAGATTTTTTATAAAACATCAAAAACATTTTATATATTTTTGAAAAACATTTTTGGTATTAAATAAAAATGTTTAATCTTTTATAAAAATATGAATTCCAATTTTTAACCAAAAATCAGTTAAAATGTTCTAGAAAAACCTTCCCAACAAAAGGACAAAATTGGCCAACGTTCAGTAGGGGCGGCCCCCTTAATTTTACTAGGCGGCCCCCTTAATAATTAAGGGGACCGCCCCCGCTCCAGTAGGCTCCAGCTGTCCAGATTTTTCTCCTATAAATACCAGCCTTCCCCTGTATTTTTACTCACCCTTTTGCACTAAAACTTTCTGTTGTAGATCTCATTTCATATCTTAAAAAACCTTTGATCATGTAATCTTAAGCATTGGTTTCCAAGTGATCCAAGCTTCCACCATCCAAGTGCAAAAGAAGAATACTTCTATCAATCAAGATTAGAAGTATTACAACTTAGTATCATCTTGTTACTTAAGTTGTGTGTTTAACAAAGTTTGTAAATCATTCATTCATTTGTATGTAAGGTGTGTGTTGTAGATTAGTGTTGTGTGTAAGTAGTGAAGATGTTGTATAAGTAGTTGTGGTATAGAAGTTGTGAGGTCAAAGTGTAGAGGTCGTGAAGCCGTTGTGTAGAAGTCGTGAACCCGTGGTGTAGAAGTTGTGAAGCCGTAGCTTAGAAGACATGAAGTCCTTGTGTTGAAGTCGTGAAGCCATAGCATAGAAGCTGTGTAGCGGTCGTGTTGAAGCAATGAAGTCCTAGTCGTGAAGTCCTAGTGTTGAAGTCGTGAAGCCATAGCATAGAAGCTGTGTAGCGGTCGTGTTGAAGTAATGAAGTCCTAGTCGTGAAGTCCTAGTGTTGAAGTCTTAAAGCCGTAGCATAGAAGTTGTGTAGCGGTCGTGTTGAAGCCGTGAAGTCCTAGTCGTGAAGTCCTAGTGTTGAAGTCGTGAAGCCGTAGCATAGAGGTTGTGTAGCGGTCATGTTGAAGTCGTGAAGTCTTAGTCATGAAGACATGGTGTTGAAGTCGTGAAGCCGAATCATAGAGGTTGTGTAGCGGTCGTGTTGAAGTCGTGAAGAAGTCGTGAAGAAGTCGTTATGTCGTTGTGAAGTAGTCGTGAATAAGTTGTGAAGCAGTTGTGTTGTGAAGTTGTGAGATTGGTTCTAGCTACGATTAGAACTCGACATTTAGCTTTGTGTCGTTAAACCCGTGTAAGCCAAAGTTGTGTACGGTTTTCTCTGCCATAAGGGAGCTTATTGAAGTTGTGAAGAAAACTCTCGAGCAAGGTGTGCTCGGGGAGTGGAGTAGGGCGAGGAAGGTGTCCTTGTAGCCGAACCACTATAAATCTCTCGTGTCTCGGTTAGATCTTTCCATACCTTATTTATTTCTTTACTTGCATCATCATTACTTTCATACACATAGGCTTATATAATTTCTAGTATTAATTAGAGGTTGACTTCACATAAAGATCAAATTGAAAATCCATTCAAGAAACCAAAACTTTTACAATCAATTTAAAAGAATACATATATAACTAATAATAAGATTTAAGTTTTATTTTTCATAACAAACTAGAATCTAAAGTTTTTAAAAGTATAAAACAAAGGTTTTATAATAAATTAAAAAGACGTAAAACTATTCAAACCCCCCCCCCCCTTCTAGTTTTCCACAGAAGATATGGCCCATGGGGCAACTGCGCCTACTAGTCGCTGTTGGTAATAAGGAACACTCCACGACGGCCTGGATGAACTTTATGGTGATCAGATCTCCTTCGCCATACAATGGCATTATTGGAAGGTCAGGAATCTCAGCGATTCGCGCGGTACCATCCACAGCACATGGGATGCTCAAGTTCCCAGTAGAAGGCGGCATTGTCACCATATACAACAGCGCTGCGCCACCAGAAGAGTGTAACACGATTACATGTGAAACAACGCACATCCCAGAACAGAGCGCAGCTAAAGCACCAAACCTAAAGGTTGCTATTAACCCTGAATACCCGGAGCAAGAAGTGACGATTGGAGGATCGTTGTCTGACAAAGGCAGAACGGCCGTGTGCGCGCTCTTACAAAGGAATCTGGATATCTTCGCATGGGAACCGAAGCACATGACTGGTGTGCCACGCTCGATAGCAGAACACAAGCTGAAAATCCGACAAGGATATTCCCCAGTCTGGCAAAAAAAGCGCGGCCAGGCTCCAGAGCGCGCAAAAGCCATTCTGGAAGAAGTGCACAAACTTGTGAACGCAGGCAATATGCGAGAAGTCTATTACCACAATTGGCTCTCTAATCCAGTAATGGTTAAAAAGAGCGATGGCAGCTGGCGGATGTGTGTGGACTTCACTGATCTTAACAAAGCATGTCCACAGGACTGCTACCCACTACCAGAGATAGACTGGAAGGTGGAATCTCTATGCGGATATCCCTTTAAATGTTTCTTAGATGCATACAAAGGGTACCACCAAATCCAAATGGCTAAGGAAGACGAGGAAAAAACAGCCTTCCACACAAGCCAAGGCGTCTTCTGTTACACAAAGATGCCTTTTGGCTTGAAGAATGCGGGCGCCACCTACCAGCGACTCGTAGATAATGCGTTTAACAAGCAGGTGGGCCGCAACCTAGAGGTCTATGTGGACGACCTTGTCATAAAAAGCCATACAGAAGAAGAAGTGGTGCGCGACATTGAAGAAACGTTCACGACACTACGAAAGATCAACATGAAGTTGAATCCTAAGAAATGCACTTTTGGTGCTACAGAAGGCATGTTCCTAGGATATTTGATAGAACCAGATGGCATTAAGCCATGTCCAGAAAAAACAGAGGCTGTCATCCAACTTCCTTCACCGTTGGCACGCTAACAGGCACCCCATCAGATCTGGGAATGTGAGCTGCACCAAGACCACAAAGAATGGCCTTCCCTTTTTGGCCCTTCTTCTTGGCAAGTCTCATCTCCTGGGCCTCTAAGGATGCCTTCAAGGGAATTTCTTTCTCAAGAGCAAAAGGGTTGAGAATATCACGGGGACGAGCAAAAATGGGCACATGTAGCTGCGACACGTCTGGCTTCAATAAGTAGTCAAACTGTTCCTCAGCATTTTCGGATAAGTGCCTAGCCAAAGTCAGCCCCTCCATAATCACACTGATAGGCAAATCCTGGTCGCGCTCCAGGCGAGCAATATGAGGAAGCTCGAAAAGCTTCATCTTCTCCATGGCAGCGACAAGCTCATCATAGGAGTTGGCATTATAATCTGGCACCTGAGTAATAGGCACCGTCAGCAAATTCTTCTCGGCAAGCTTTTCTACAGCCTGTGCTTGGCCACGTGCCAACGCGCACTCAACAACTTCCCCAAATACCCCCGTCACCTCCTGCGACTCCAAAGTACCCAAAGCGGCAAGGCGCAAACCATGGCTGATAAACCACCTGCGCTCAGCTATGGTTGACACCAAATGAGGATACAATTCCTCATCATACTCAATGCTGAGCTTGCGCAGTTTGCTCTCCTGATTCTCCAGCAAACTCTCCACAACCTTGCGGAACTCATCCAAGTCAGACATGAGCTTCCCCTTGTTCAGCTCCATATATCTCAAGGCCCAAAGGCAGGAGGCCTTGTACTCTCTCGCTCCAGTGCGCTCTTTATTCAGTTCAGCCATGAGCAACATCTTTTCATCAGCAACTTTCTGATCATACATTGCGGATGCCCTCAATTCAGCCTGCGCATCAGCCAACTACGCCTTTAAAAGATCAATCTCTTTATCCTTCTGCATGACCAGGCTGCTCTCACTACCATACTCAGCCTGTAGCCGCGCAACCAATGAAGCCTGGTGCGCAGCAGCCAACGCCAATTCCTCAAAAAGGCTATTTCTTGGCGCATCGCCAGCAGACTTTTCTTCATCCAGTGGACTCTCAGGCCCAAAATCAGTCTTAGGAGGCGAATTCTCAACATGCGCATCATCCTCATCAACAGCAGCCTCAGTACTACACGCAAATAACAACGTTATTCTATAGTACTAATAGCGGATTCAGGACTAAAGATCTAAAGGTACAAGTACTTACTTGGGGGGAGGAGTTTTATGCGATGACGCACCCTCTTCAGTTGGTCGCTCGACAAAGATAGCAGGGCGCTTACTTGAGGTCGCTGCGCCATCATCGCCAGACGACCTCTTGCGCTTCAAACCTTGGTCTTCCTCCTCAGACTCATCCATAGCACTCCCCGACGAATCCACATGCAATAACTCCACAGGGATCTGCGACCCAGAAGGGGAAAAGCTACGCAGAGGAGTAGCCATAGTAACACCTGCGGGGATTTCCACAGTCTCATCTGTCCCCTCTGGCTCCCCCTGCGCAATCCCCATTGTGCGCCCTGCGGTAGCCTGCAGAATGGGCTCCTCACCATCTCTCAAAGGGCGCACACCCACAATAACCTGTTTCGGCTTCTCCAAATGCACAACGCGGAATAGATCCATCTCTGCGCAACAAACAACAAACAAACACAAAAAGTGTTAATAAGCTACAAAGGGAGAACGCTTACAGCTATTAAATGAAGAGGAAGGAAGAGACAAGCACCCACCCGACTATTTTCATCCAGAAATGTTGGCACTTCTTCTGGACTACCGAAGTAGTTGCGGCTAATGCCCATGTGCACCAAAAACTCTTCGGGATACGCTTTGATCGGTATACGATTATTGTTGATCGTCTCCGCATCAGCCACATTGTACAAACCGGGGTCGGGGCGCTCGTCTCTCGGTAATAATTCCCGAGTATAGAACTCAAAAATCGATGGGAAAAACGAACTATCAACCCAAAAGAATTTTTCTCTCCAATCCCTCAGTGCATCTAACTTCTCAGTATAGCACTGCAGTGTCCCTGCGCGCTTAGAGAAGGAAACCCACCCGTTTGACCACGACGTGTGGTAAAACGCGCGGAAAAGATGAATTGTTGGTTCTATCGCTAATAAGCGACAGTTCACCTCAAAATTGGTTATCTTCGCTGCACCTATACAAAAAGAGGGATATGGACGCACGCTGGTTAGCGAATTCGAAAAAAAGCGTATACACCCCTACTTTCCCTTGCGGGAAATCCGCTATCGACGCATTTGCGGCCGGAACTACCGGATGCAATGCGAGCGGGATATAATAATCTGAAGTGAACTGACGAAGGTCATCTTCAGATAATTCGGAAGTAAAATCAGACAATTGAAGAACCATGATAAGCGCACGCGCTATTACCTTAGTTTTTTGTTGATTTTTGATTGCTGGTTGGAGGATTAACAATGGCGGAAGATGATGATTTTTTACTGTGATAACCACAGTGAAATGACGGCTCACGTTTATATAGGGTACACATATTCGTGGATGAACGACATGTGTACCCCACTAGCTCCAATCGGATGGTTGGGAACCCAAAAGGTAAAGCACTTTTTCACCCACCCTCACGATTTTCGAAGAAGATACTTGGACTAGATTAACTTGCTAATTTTGGCGGGAAATACTTGAAACTTCCCCGCTACGCATCAGGGAATATTTTAGTTCCAATGGTTAGTCTAGCATCCGCAATTTCGCATTGCGCACACTAGACTGGGGGGACATGATGACGTAAAGTCCGTATTCGGGTCACGAACCCGACCCATACTCAAGTCCATCACGAATGGACTCAAGCCCATCATGAATGGGCTACCACGACAGCGGTTTGGGCTCACGATGGCCCAAGCCCAATGTTATTTATGGTTTTGATAGTATATCTTCTATTTATGGGATATACATCAATAAACCGCCCTACGTGGGATAGACCGAAGGTTGGGGAACACGAAACCAACAAGGATTTTGTGTCCATATATAAAGGGCACCTCATCCCTCACAAAGGTACGATCTCAAAAACCCTAACTCTTCTACAAACCCTAAAACCGATTACTTACTCTCACGCTGGAGGATAATCGTGGGAGACAATCCCACGATAAGCCTAACGGTGTCTTTTTGTTTTCTTAGTGCGCAGGTCTCAAGCATTAAGATCTGATTGGTACGGAATCAAGGAACGCCCAACTTTTGTATCAACAATATACTCTGTAAAAGATTAGCCTATATAAAAGATTGACTGATAAATAGTAACGTGATGCCCGCCATAGAATAGTCCAAGCGAACCCACTTAAAATATTTACTAAACTATGACCGGCCATCACCTTGATATATAAATCGATAAATTAGCTTTACCTGATACGCAGCTCCAAAAGCAATCCCGCTCGCCTTAGCCTGAGGAATTCGCCTTAGCCTGATCTTCACGTGGCCTATTGTCCAACTGACCAAACAACCTGTAATTTGTTAAACAGGAAACAAATAATCAAACAAAAATATTTTTGAAAAGTTTGATAGTGAATATATACTAAGGAGCTGTTTGTATGAGTATTCCCATAACACATCTTCGCATTTGGCATGGTCATTTATAGGTTATTCTTTTGGTTATTACATATCGTTGTCACAGGTACTCAATATAGTGTGATAGATACATGTATGCAAAGGCAGTTCACTACCCCCATAGATAACATCAGGAGATAAATGATAATCTTTTGTCTTAACTTTGATCATCACTCTAGATAGCAAATATCTTTGCGACACTCTTTAACCTAAGTTTCAGAGCATCTTTAATTTGTTGCCTCATTTCAATCTACAGGTACGCCTACATAACATTGTGTGCCATAGCCATGGTTACAAAAACGATGGTCTAAAAACATTTTAAAAATAAGGAAGAAAATAGATAAACAAATTCCCAAAGTAATACGAAAAAAATGATTTCCAAAAAATACCCGTGGCTGATAGCATAATAAGCTGCCAAGCGAAGGTGGAGACGATCTGAATTTTAATCGAGGCGGCCAAGACTCATAAAAAAAGCCTGTTACAACCAACGCCATCGTCAGTCCCATCTAAGAAAACCCAAAAAAAAAAAAAAAAAAAAAAAAAAAAAAAAAAAAAAAAAAAAAAAAAAAAAAACAGTATCATACTAATGACAAAAGCTGAACAAAACGCATAACAAAGTGTCAAGAAACACTATCTATAACTTAATAAACATATTCCTAACTTGCAAACATCTCCAAACATACAAAATCTCATCAAAATCTGTTAACTTTACAAAAAAATAATAAAAAAAATCCAGTTTTGACCCGTTACCCACTGTGACAACAATAGGTTTTCAGGTATAGCGGCCTTTTCCGAGCAATTCTTGTTAATAGTTCTTGCTTCTTTCAAGTTCACAGTGATGATTCAAGATTACATTCTAGATACCGAACTTATATACAACCTCGCGTACATATATTATACGCAAATCAAAAATTAAACTCACGAGGGATAAAACAAAAAATTAGAGCAAAATCCTAAAAATCATAAAATTAAAGACAAAACCAAACATGTATATGCCTGTGTAGATTTTATAACTAATCCAGAACCACCAATCCTCTTACTCATTAATCTTCTTCATCGCCATCTTTATTAATCAAGTTAGAGCTTTAATCAAACCCTAATTTTTCTCCCCAAACTGGAACAAAATTAATAGCAAGATCACAAACCCTTTTAGAATATAGCTAAAAGACCTATATCAAAATAAAAGAAAATCAAGATAGTTGAGATTGGGAAGAATCAAAGCTGCAAATATTTTTTTTTCTGATGATGATGATGATGATGGCGATTAGGGTTCTATTGTTGGGGTTTGATAAGGAGGGTGAAGATGTTTAGGATATGGGATTTTTTTTGGTTTATCTGGTCTGAAATTTCTGCTTCTTCCACCGAAAGGTTTGACTTTTTAAAACAATACCTAAAATAAGGTGTAATTTAAATTGTTAAAGCAAACTGACAAATGTAGACATCTTAGAATTTGAGTATTGCTTTTTTAGAGGGGCATTCATTGTCTTTTTCAACTGTTGTATATTAGAATATATAGATATAGACTAGGTATATTGAAAGTGTAATAAGTCTAACGGAGTGCGCTTATGTTGTTAAAATATGATAATGTAGGTTTGGGCACGCGTATTACGTAAGAAGTATAATGCTCACGTAAAAGTGACAAAATGACAATAGTTCATATTAGATATGACTATTGGTGAGATTTGAGTATTTTGAACATATAGACTCATCCTAGTCTTGTGTTGGTCGCGGAAAAAGTTTACATGATTAAACTTTCATGATTACGTATAAAAGTAATTTAAATATTAAAAGTAATATTATATGACATAAAAAAATAATAATCAAATCAATTTGCTTGTTAAGTTTATTGTTGTGCCAGTACGCGTTGTATGTGATTTTCACGTTTTGCGAGATATCTTCTTGTTAAATCGAAAGAGGTGAACGAAAACGTTCAGAGAGTAATAATTCAAAGAAGAGTGAATTATTTAACTTGAAAAATTACCGGTTACAGCATTTGCTTTTACGTTACGGTAAAAGTCAAATTGTCAAGAAGTAAAAGTCAATGTCAACTTTGAAAAGTCAAAGGGTAAAATAGTCATTTTTGCCTTATGAAATTTTACGGGTTGCTACAGTCTCCACCGGTTAAAGGAATCATGTCCTCATGATTTAATTTGTGTTATGAGTTGATGATGTACCTCAAAAGAAGTGGGGGTACTTCTGTCGCATTTGGTCTTCTCGTTCCCAAGTATATTTAAACTTCGGCGAGAATTCAAACGATTTTAACAATAGGAGTGCGAATTTGCTTAAGTCGTTTGACCTTACGGTCTATGATCTCGATAGTTTCTTTGGTAAAGTTCAGACATTCGTCAATCTGGATCTCTTCCAGAGGAATAATGAGTGTCTTAATAGAAGGACATTTCTTCATATTGCTCACATGAAAGATGTTGTATACACTGCTAAGTTCTAGTGGTAGCTCAAGTGTGCAAGCTACTGGACCAATCCTAATCAAGATATTGAATAGTCCGATGTTGAGTTGTCTGGTGTGGGTATTTGTAGTGAATTTCTGATCTCACATTCCTAGGTAAAATCATGACTCTTTTAAAGTTTTGATAGGTGAGCATAAGTGCTCTAATTAACATTAGGGTTTAAATTAGTACTTTAAATGATAATGTAAAGATATTGATGATTGGAGGACTAACGCAACTGGAGGGCTTAATGTTGTAGGGCCAGATATTGCAAGGTCAGCTAAAAATGTTGGAGAACAAAATGTTGCAGGGCTAACTGGAGGCGCCGCAGGAGTGAATGTTATACCAAAGGTTAGAGGCTACTCTTAAAAGGATTTCATGAGTGGCAAGCTTAGAAATTTCAAAAGCACGAAGGAGCAATTAGTTTGACGTATTGGTTTGAGAGGACAGGGTTTGTATTGCTAATCAACAACTGTGCTGAACAATGTTTTGTCATGGTGGAATGCTGATGCTCAATCTATTAGTATTGAGAATACTTACAAGATTGCTTGGACTAAGTTGAAGAAGTTATTAATCAAGAAGTATTTCCCTCGGAATGAGGTGCAAGAAATGGAGGTGAAGTTTTCTTGCTGTCAGTGGTGTTGATATCACAACTTATATTCGTCGCTTTCAAGAGTTGGCAGCAGTGTACCCAATGATGGTCTCAACCAATGAGAAGTTATGGGAAAAGTTCACCTGAGAACTTTCACTCAATATTCAAGAGATCGTAACTTTGTTTAATCCACTCACACTGGATGTAACAATCCCGATGTCTCGTAATCCAGTGGATCAAGTTGTGCGAGCTTGGTCAGCTCAAGGACCCAACAATAGCAAAACAGAAGGCAAGAGAATGCCAGAGCATATGATGTCGTTGCCTCAACTGAAAGAAGAGGTTATGTCAAGAATAAACCATTATGTCATCGATGCAAGTTGCATCATATTGGTTCTTGCACTGTTAGGTGCAGAAGTTGCTAGAAAGTAGGCCATATGACCAAAGATTATAAGGGTAAGAATCCCGTTAATGGTGGTAATGCTCAACCAGTTGTAACTTACCTTGGATGTGAGGATATTTCAAGAGGCATTGTTCCCAGAACATGGGCCAACAAGTGAGAGGAGCTCGTGGGAGAGCTTATACGTAGGTGTCCACACACTTAAGTAAAGTAGGCATCTCACACACCCAAGTAAGCAGGTAGAATACGTACTCAGTCTGTTAGTTTGAGATTGAAACAAATCAAGAGTATAACAAGTTTGTTAACTCTATAAATAGCTCATGATTGTAAAATTTTGTAACGGCAAAAGTGATAACTTAAGAATGAACTCAGGTAGTTCAAATGAGATCTTAAGATTTTTTGCTGAGTGGTAGAATACTGGTGATTCTCAAGTTTGAGTTCATACTCATGTCTCATTGGATACAAATAAGCCCACTTATTTATAATTCATTATTTACATAGAGAGGCGTCCCAAACAATGTAAATAAGGAAATATAAACTTATGGTTCGGCGAATCACAATTTCTTTATTTAAATAAAAAGGCGTCCTAATCCATATAAATAAGGATATTCCAAATCATCCTACTTAAGAATTCTCGACAAAACACTCATACTTAACCGGTGAGTTACAAGGCGATGTGTTACGAGACGTCATAAGTGTTCCAAGAGTACGGAATGAATGTTCACACTCATCCTTGAAGACGAGGAGTAAAATAATCAAAGAAGATCGACATGGTGTTCAAAAGAGTTGGTAAGTTCATAGTTATAAAATAGTTTTATCACAATATTTGAGAAATACAAGAGAGATCATTGTGCAACTCACAATGTCGGAAAAATAAATAAGACTAATGTGTATCTCTTAATGTATGAGAATAGATAAGACTATTGTATGTCTCTCAATGTCTGAGATATATAAATAAGCAAGTTGTGTATCTCACAATGACTGAAGTATATAAATAAGCAAGTTGTGTATCTGACAATGACTGAGGTATATAAATAAGTAAGTTGTGTATCTTACAATGCCTGAGATATAAGAATATAGTCGTGTATCTCACAATGACTGAGGTATATAAATAAGCAAGTTGTGTATCTCACAATGACTGAGGTATATAAATAAGCAATTTGTGTATCTCACAATGTCGGAGATATATGAATAAACAAGTCGTGTATCTCACAATGCCTGAGATATAAGAATGGTCATTGTTTCAACTATAATGTCTTAAGAAAATTTCGTAGATCACAATAAAATGTGTATGATCAGGGAAATCTGGTTGTGCCGTAATGCCTTGGAATAGGCATACGCAGTCATATTTAGTCAATCGTTCATATAAACAGTCTGTATATAAATAATACAATATTGTGTTAAGGAGTAAGCATGGCACACGAAATGTTTAAGACGATAATGAGTAACGCGAGTCTTAATGTAAAGAGTAGTTATAGTGTAGGTTTAAATGCAACCTGGTTCTCTATAACTGTAGCTTTGATACCAATCTGTAACACCCCTAGTTTTGTATAGCAGCGGAAGCTAAACAAGGGTATTACTTATTAGCACAAAGTGAAAATACAGAAAACGACTCTAAAATGAGATGTTTTTAAAATACATTATCATTCGAATTTATTCATAATATCAGAGTAGAGGTCCTATAATGTACATAAAAAGTTTAAAACGTTATCGAATGATAATATGCATAGTATTCAAAATGTCTGTTCCGTGTGCCCTCACTTGTGTGCCAGATATATCTTACGGACCTGAGATAAAACATGCCGAAAATTCAACACAATAGTTGAGTGAATTCATAGGTTTATAGTAAAGCAGTAGTGGACAATAAAGTTCATAGTATAATTGCAATGTGCGCAATCATCATCCTGATAGTCATTATTGCTCTAAGCTCATGGTACGCACGACTGACTGTATATATATATATCACCGTACGATATATACATTAAACAATTTGCCCCGTGTAGGTACTATGCCATATACCTAGAAATTCAAATATAATGCGTTAGTGATATCCACTGTATGATTAACAAACGGGATTCGTCAATCCCGATAGGCCTATCCACAATATTTGCACTCAAGTGATTATTGGTCCATGATAAGGGGACTTTTGGCATAAATAACTTAGGCACGCAATAATACATTCAGGGCTAGTATTCAGTTTGCAAGTAATTATCCATAATAAAAAAAGTAGCATGTATCTCCCCCAAAGAGTTTATAAAATAGTTAAACGAAAGTTGGGGCTATGAACTCACCATAGTGTTCAGTAGTAGTTTAATACAACAGATAGTGTATGGTGATACCACAATCTTTAACGATAACCTACAATAGTATAGTGATCGCGTCTTAGTATATTGTACAATATGAGTGTACAAGTATATGTAAAGACATTGACTTGATTAAGATGTTGTACATATATCTTATGTTGTGTAAATAAGTGAAGCATCCTTAAAATGTCGTATGGCTATTAGCCTTTTATAAATAACTCTGTACTACCGTTCGGGCTATCAAAATCTAGAGGTCATGTAGTGAACGTATGAGGAGCCAGGACACTTTAATTCGTAAATTCACAACTCGTCGATACGACACCCCGAAGAGGCCTCTTATGATAATGAAACTTCCTACTATTATAGGACTTATCATTTATAAGTAAAAGTATTTGACGAGACAAACGTTGTATAAAAATTGTCATGTTTCGTCAAAGACTATTGGTTGAACTAGTGTGGTGACTTGATGATATAAGTTGTGTGTCGTGAAAAGGTTTAGCATAACATTAGTCAAGTGTAAATGTTACCAATTTAATGGTCAAGTGTGTTGTGATGAAATCGCTAATGGTGTTTCATAACATTGTCGTATAAAGTGTACAAAACGATATTTAGATATCATACTAGTTATTATAATTTCGCGGATCAAGTGAAGTTACGACTTTGTGGTAATGATATATGTGATTTGGTCAATTTTTATAAGTTTTCGAAGTCAAGAAAATGAGTCAATTAATTGAACAAGTCTCAATGACAAGTTTCGGGTCATCAAACCCAAGCTAGCCATGCGGCTAGACTCATAGCCTTGAGACAGCAACCAAGACCATAGCCATTGCTATGTCTCAGTTAGAAGGCCTTGAGACAACTTCCTTAGCTTAGCCTTGGCTATGTCTCGGCCTCAAGAGGTCAAAACGCTATAAAGACTTTTAAATCATGGCTACTTTTTAGTCTTAAACAGGTCTAATTGGTTTTTGCAAGTTTTAGCCTTTGTTTTTCACTTTCTGCACACGTGCCCCTGAATTTATGTATAACAAGTCATTCTGAGCAACTTTTGTGCTTTACACTTTTGATGATTCGGACCAGAAAGGGGTCTAAATCGTGATTTAAAATCAGATCAGAAGACTTTTTGTTTCAACACCTAATTTCCATCTAGTAATATTCATTTAGCCATAACTTTTTAACTACAAGCCCTTTTTAAGGGATTCAAAATCTCAAGTTGTAGTTTTTACTTCCTCTAACAGTTTATTAAGGTTATTCAAGTTTATGGCTTATGAATTTGCTAGGATCCTGGACCCACGATTAAGGTGGTTAAACCCTCTAACTTTGTGTGTATGATATGTTGTGTTAAAATGATTAAGCGCGCGGAATTCACTCAACCAAACTTAGAAGGTTGTGTATGTTATGGAAATGGAATTGTTATGTTTGTTAGTTAGCAATGAACACATAAAGATTATCACCAAACGATTCAATATTATTAAGGATAATAATACGAGTGACCTTGAAATATCACTAGGGTTACAACCTTGAATCTTATGTTTTTATCACTTGTGATATATTTGTGTTTGTTCTAACAGTTATATGTTCTAACTTCTATTTGACACTTGACAACTAACAACACTAATATCACTAGTCTAAGATCTCTTTGATGAACTCAAATAAGTACATTTTATTACTATCATTTATCCTATTAATTTGACTTGTTTTACTATATTATGTATGAGGATTGATACTTAATCGTTTACTTTTGTAATTCTCAGGTAAAAACAAGCATTTGGTGAAACTTAGCGATTATGGACTAATAATGGAGCAAAACGTGCATAAAGTGGAAGTCTACTGACATGGACAAGATCAAGTCAATTCTGCTCCAGATGCGCCACATCTCACTCTCGAAATGCGCCGCATCTCTATCAAGATATCACCAGATACGATCCAAGATACAAGAGGACATGCGCCGCATCTAATAAAGGGTTACGCCGCATCTTCTGGCGGTGTACGAATATTCCTGAATATTATAATCTTGGACCCCACGCGAAGTTAAGTACATGCGCCGCATCTACTTAAGTAGATGCGCCGCATCTTCCCTCAGACAGAAACTATAAATACCCCGTAGACCAGACGAGTTAAGAGTTCGAAACCCTAAAACCGAAGTTCGGACAGCAGAGCAAAAGGACGAATTCAGTCAAGGAGGCAGCACAAGACACACCCGAATCGAAGATACAAGAGCTGTAAGAAGGTGCTGCATGTATTTAATTCATTAAGTAGTTTTGTTTTATTGTGTTAGCAAACTTTAATTCATCAGGATTGGTGGCTTGTGTAATGTGACAACGAAAGATTGCACTCCCTTTAATACTTGCTTTCCCATCAATTAAAGTTTATATGTTGATGTCTTTGGTTACTACTTATTAGTGCATTGATAACCTCTGTGTTTATTAGTGGCTTGCGGGCATCCGACTGCGGGACAAGATGTGGCTCCCACGGTTGTTTCTAAATTGATCACTTAGGAATAACTTTTAGACATAAGTAATCATTAAGGGTTTACTCGCCGATGAGAATAGGACCAACGAGAAAGGGTTAATTACATACACTTCATATAAAGCTATCAATAAAACAAGTGACAAACTACTTAATCATAAGGACAGCCCTCTTATTGTCTCTAGTATCTATCTGTGTACGTGTGTGCTACTTGCTGATTCGTGCCTATTGGTTTATTTTATTATTTACTTGCATACAAAACTGTGCCAGTCTCTCAGGCTGAAACCCCCTTGCGTTAGGATATTAAAATACTGATTAGAATAACTAGATAATACGTTTCACTCTTAGTGATCGACACTCTACTTACCATTATCTTCATACTGACCGGGTACACTGCTCGTTAAGTGTGTGTGTTATTGATAAGTCGGCTAAATATAAATTTAAAACTTGAGTAGGCATTAAAACTGCTAAACCGCAACGACACATCACGCGCATCAAGTTTTTGGCGCCGCTGCCGGGGAGTGAATTGTTATTATCTGTTAATTTGATTAGTATTTTAATTAGTTTTTTTTTCTTTTTATTAGATTAATTGCATCATTGTACTATTTTGCATATTTGTTGTATTGTGTGTTAATTGTTTTCTTTTATTTTTGTGTGTTTATTTTCGTTTGTGTGTTTAAATTTTTGTTTTTATTTTTCGTATTTTTCTGTTCTGCTATCGTTGTACTGTGCTAAATCGAACGATACGGCGCATCTGATCTCTCAGATACGGCGTATTGCGTTCAATTTTTTTTTATATACAACGCGTTTAATTAATTCGATACGACGCATCTTTTCCCCAAGATACGGCGTATCTGTTTTTAATAAAAAAAATTTTTCTAAGCGATAAAGTAATACGACGCATCTGCTTTTGCAGATACGGCGTATCTGTTTTTGATAAAAATTTTTCTAAACGTTGACGCCATACGACGCATCTTCTTTTGAAGATACGGCGTATCTATTATTTTAATTAAAAACAGTTTGCGAATTATTAAACAGATACGGCGTATCGATCTCTGTCGATACGGCGCATCCTACTGAATCAAAAATCTTTTATTTTTAAACGTAACGAAAATACGGCGCATTAACTTTCGTTAATACGACGCATTTAATTTTAATTAGATAAATTGATTTTTGATTAATTAACTCGATACGGCGCATTCATAAATTCTAAAGCGGCGTATCTATTTTCTGAATAAAGTCTGATTAAATTTTTAACGTACTAAGATACGGCGTATCCAACTCTTTGGATACGGCGCATCGTCTGCAGATATCAGTAACTTTAATTTTTCGTATTCCGTTTTCGTTATTAATTATCTGATATATTACTTTCTCGAGCATACCCTACTGATGCTTTTGTGATTGATTTCAGGAAGTGCATGACCAGGAGTTCTACGAAGAACTTGATTCAACCTTTCGAAGATCCTGAACGAGCCCTACATTCGCTTAAAAGGCTTTTCAACACAAGAAGCTTTGATCTTTCAAGTTCACTTGAGCTTGATTACTTTTCTGAAGAAAAAGAGGAAGTTGAAACAGAAACAATGGGCGAAAACACTACTATGGAGGAATACATGAACAATACCCGTGCTGATTACACTTCAGGAGTTGCTAGACCTAAGTTTGATGACAAGTCAAAATTTGAGTTGAAGGGACAATTTCTCAAAGAGCTCAGAGAGAATGCTTTCAGTGGGACGGAACAAGAGGATGCTAATGAGCATGTTGAAAAGGTCCTGGAGATTGCAGATTTGTTTACTACAGAAAGTGTCAATACCGATCAACTCATGCTAAGAATCTTCCCAATCTCACTAAAAGGAGCTGCTAACAAGTGGCTAAGGAATGAACCTGCTAGTTCAATCACTACGTGGGAAGGTTTGAAGGGCAAATTCCTGAAGAGATATTGTCCACCTGCTAAGACTGCTAAGAAAATGGAGGCTATCAATAGTTTCAAGCAAGAGCCTGATGAAACCCTTTATCAAGCTTGGGAACGATTTAAAGATTTATTGATAAAATGTCCTCAACACTATCTAACCCCTATGCAGGAAATAATATTGTTTTATCAGGGATTGGACGTGCCTACAAGACAGATTTTGGATGCTAAGGGAGCTGTACCTCAGATGAGTGCAACTAATGCTAGGAAAGCGATCCAAGAAGCTGCTGATCATTCTCAGAAATGGCACGATGGGACCTCTACTAGATCTAAGAGCAGCACTAATTTTGACGGGATTGCCGCTATTCAAGCTCAATTGGATAAAATTAGTAGAGAGATGAAGAAGCGAGATGAAAGAGCATATGCTGCCCAAGTTGGATGTGAAAAGTGCGAAGGACCTCACTACACTAAAGATTGCCCGAACAAGAATGAAAGTGAGACGTTTGAAGAAGCTTATTACACCCAATTTGGACAACCGTTCCGACCTTCAGCAAGATTTAGGGAAGCTAGTCCGGGATTCTATCAAAAGAACAACTTCAATCCCGCTTATCAAGAGAGGAGGCAGACTTTAGATGATACTTTAAAGCAAATTATGGCCGATGCTGCTAAAAGACATGAAAAGAATACTGCTATGATCAAGGAAATTCGAGCTTCAACGGACACTACCACAAGAAATCAAGGAGCTTCGATCAAAGCATTGGAACAACAAATTGGTCAAATGAGCAAAGTTCTTCAAGAAAGGGGATATGGAAGTTTACCGAGCTCAACTGAAACAAATCCAAGGGATCATGTCAAGGCCATAAGCACCACTGAAGAAGTCACTCCTAATATACCTAGAAGGTCGATGAATGGTAATGATGGTGCAAGACCCGAATTTTTCTTTAACTCTTCAATCAGCTTAAGGAGACTACTAAAAGAGAAGACAAAAATTGAAGAGGAGATCAAGGCAACAATGAAAGAAGAGAGCCCTGCAACCGATTCAAATGCCTTGCCTCATAAAGAAAGAGACCCAGGAAGTTTTACTCTACCTTGTTCTATTAATAATATATCTTTCAATAATGTGTTGGCTGACTTAGGAGCTAGTGTTAGTGTTATGCCTCTTAAGACATTCGCTACCCTAGGACTAGGAAAATTAGCACCAACTAAATTACTTATTGAATTGGCTGATAAAACAGTAAAACGACCTGAAGGGATTGCTAATAATGTGCTAGTTAAGATTGAGCAGTTTATTTTTCCCGTAGACTTTATTATACTAGACATGCCCGAGGATGTTAAGATTCCTTTAATCCTCGGAAGACCTTTCTTGTCTACTGCCCATGCTAAGATTGATGTGTTTAAGAGAAAAATTTCATTAAGGGTAGGGAATAATAAAATAGTCTATAAGTGCCAAGATCCGGTTAAAAGCGTAATTAGAGGTGTTTATGTGCTAGGATTAAGAGAGCGTATGGACCTCGATCTTGAAGCTAGACTTATGGGAGAAACATTGATTCAAAACAACTCAACTAATCCTAATCATGAAGACTTTGAGGAATTCATTGACCTTAATGTACCTACGGAACTTAGACGAGATATTGTTAGTGATTCTGATGATGAGTGGTATGATTGTGTAGTAATTAATAAACGTAGGAGAGTAGTTGAGAAAACGAATTTGAATAATGATGTGTTTATTGAACTACCACCCCACCTTGCTTATTTGTGCCTATGTGATAATAAGAATTTCCCGTCTATCATTTTGTCATCTCTGCCCGAAAGGGACAGGACTTTGTTTATACAGATATTAAAGAAGAACGGCGTGGAAATTAAGGACGAGCAAGGAGTGTTCAATATTAATAAATTGGGGATGAAGGAGCGTGATGTTTCCGACTCCTTCAATGATCGATACTAAAGAACTGAACGTGAGTCTAACTTGAAGACTCTGGAATAAAGACAAGTGCTTACCGGGAGACAACCCGGATTTATCTTTTATTATTCTGTTTTCTGTGTCGAGTCAGTCCAGGCCGCACGAAGATACGGCGCATCTCAGTCCTGAGATGCGACGCATCCTCTGCAATGGTCATATCTTATTTTATTTTTCTGCATTTTTATTTTTCGACTTTAAAACTATTTATCAGTTTATTTTAATGCGGCGCATCCCTGGTTAAGGATGCGGCGCATCTTTATTCTGATCCGTATTAATTCCAGGCTCGATACGGCGTATCTTCTTCAATAAGATACGGCGCATCGACTGACCTGATGATTTTCAGTTTTAATTTTTAAGTTTTATTTTTCCTAACTACTAAGTGTTATGCAAGTTGAACCTTTCTTATCTTAGGTGTGTTTTTAAAGTGTTGGTGGTATTATAGTTTCCTGGATTTCCTGTGGATACATCAAGTATGAAGCTTTAACGTTCTAATCCACAAGAAAGATGATTTTTGCTCTTATACTAATGGAGGATCATACCGAGCAAATCTCAGGGGAGTTTTTCCGTTCTAATTCTTTTCTTTCCAGTTTTTAACCTTTTATACAAACAACGAGGACGTTGTTTAACTTAAGTGGGGGGATAGGAGAATTAGAACACTTAACACTTACTTGTCCAACTTTTTCAAAAATTATGCTTAAAATGTGCTTAATATATCAAACTTAAAAATTTTTTAGCATGTTTTTGTTTAAGATCTAAGTTGCATAACTGCACACATGACGTTATTTTCAAAAATTGTGATTTTTCAAAATTCACAAATCTATGAGTGTGCCGGTGACTTGTAAACTTTAGAACTTGGCTTGTATACTATTCGAGACCACCATAATGAGTATTATTTATATAATTGGAATGACTTGTCTAACTTGGTAAAATTCTAGGATTACACCCAAAAAGCCTTTATATGTTTTGTGTTATTAACTAACTACACTGGTTAGTTAACCCCCGTATAAACCCTTTTGTTACTCTCATTTTTAGAGTAAGATACCCCTAGAAAAACCCTCAGAGCCATTCCTTTCGTTTCATACACCTATGTTTAAAATGTTTCGTTACACCCTTACACCTTAGCCTACCCTGTAGATTAGAATCCGTGGTTGGTTAATTGCTATAGGCAAAGTGTGTTTCCTTACAATACCTGTGTTCGCGTGCGTAATTCATTATCTATGGTTAGGTCGGGAAATTGCACAATGCAATTGGAGTGAAAGTAAATATTGTATATTTTTGAGTTTATTTTTCGTGTGTTTACTACTTTCACTATTACCGTTATTTCTGAAAGTATGAAAAGTATGAAAAAAATTATCCGGAAAGAAAGTTGTAGTGATGTGGTGAAATTTTACACATCTATGTTTATGTTTCAAGTAAAAAAAAAAAAAAAAAAAAAAAAAAAAAAAAAAAAAAAAAAAAAAAAAAAAAATCGAAAAATGAGAAAAGAAAAAGAAAGAAAAAAGAGTTGGATGTTTATTTTAAGCCAACAATGTAGAGTTATGTAAGTGGTCGATATCACCACTATTTGTTGTATTATATCTATGATTGAATGGGAGTTGGCAGTTATGGGAACGCCAATTAAGTTTTTTTTCTTTGATTAAGATTTTGTTGAGTATAATTCGTGTCTACCTAAAGCGTGTGTTTCAAGTGTTAAAGCGTGAGTTATTCAATGATATGAGTCTTATTCATGGGATGGTTGGGATAGTGATTAACCACACTTAGGATTTTAATTTATTTGTTTTGTTTTGTTTATTTTTATTTTTACACCAATTTATATCCCAAATGTTATCCATACCCTGTATTGTTCTTTATCCAACCGAACCTTTGATTTATTGAGATTAGGGATTTGAGCAATCTTAAGTATCGTGGTCGTGGATTCGGCTATGTATTTATGATTTTGTCGCCCTTTTTGATATATTATTATTGGTGAAGTTTGGACCTATCTTTAGCCTATTCGAGTTAAGGATTTGAGCAATTGCAAGTATCGTGTTCGTGGATTCGATCATGTATTTGTGATTTTGTCGCCTTTTCTGGAATTTGAGATCGATAGTGTAAATAAGAATAATTAACCCTTTAGCCTAAAAACCCTTTTTACCGCTTTAGACTTGTTATTCCTTAGCTTTAGTGGTGGAGATGTGTATACTTGCCAAGCTTATGATAGAATATTCGTCGCGACTGGACAGTTAAACGATTAGATTTGCTTTTATCGACTTATTTTATTTTACTTCTAATTCGTTAAGTGTTTAGTTGTGTGATTATGAAATAAACGAATACATGCTTAAATATAAAAATAAATCCTAATACATCTTTTAGGATACATTTTCATAAATGAAATTCTAAGGTTTACTTGGGGACAAGTAAAGTTCAAGTGGGGGGATATTTGATGAACTCAAATAAGTACATTTTATTACTATCATTTATCCTATTAATTTGACTTGTTTTACTATATTATGTATGAGGATTGATACTTAATCGTTTACTTTTGTAATTCTCAGGTAAAAACAAGCATTTGGTGAAACTTAGCGATTATGGACTAATAATGGAGCAAAACGTGCATAAAGTGGAAGTCTACTGACATGGACAAGATCAAGTCAATTCTGCTCCAGATGCGCCGCATCTCACTCTCGAAATGCGCCGCATCTCTATCAAGATATCACCAGATACGATCCAAGATACAAGAGGACATGCGCCGCATCTAATAAAGGGTTACGCCGCATCTTCTGGCGGTGTACGAATATTCCTGAATATTATAATCTTGGACCCCACGCGAAGTTAAGTACATGCGCCGCATCTACTTAAGTAGATGCGCCGCATCTTCCCTCAGACAGAAACTATAAATACCCCGTAGACCAGACGAGTTAAGAGTTCGAAACCCTAAAACCGAAGTTCGGACAGCAGAGCAAAAGGACGAATTCAGTCAAGGAGGCAGCACAAGACACACCCGAATCGAAGATACAAGAGCTGTAAGAAGGTGCTGCATGTATTTAATTCATTAAGTAGTTTTGTTTTATTGTGTTAGCAAACTTTAATTCATCAGGATTGGTGGCTTGTGTAATGTGACAACGAAAGATTGCACTCCCTTTAATACTTGCTTTCCCATCAATTAAAGTTTATATGTTGATGTTTTTGGTTACTACTTATTAGTGCATTGATAACCTCTGTGTTTATTAGTGGCTTGCGGGCATCCGACTGCAGGACAAGATGTGGCTCCCACGGTTGTTTCTAAATTGATCACTTAGGAATAACTTTTAGACATAAGTAATCATTAAGGGTTTACTCGCCGATGAGAATAGGACCAACGAGAAAGGGTTAATTACATACACTTCATATAAAGCTATCAATAAAACAAGTGACAAACTACTTAATCATAAGGACAGCCCTCTTATTGTCTCTAGTATCTATCTGTGTACGTGTGTGCTACTTGCTGATTCGTGCCTATTGGTTTATTTTATTATTTACTTGCATACAAAACTGTGCCAGTCTCTCAGGCTGAAACCCCCTTGCGTTAGGATATTAAAATACTGATTAGAATAACTAGATAATACGTTCCACTCTTAGTGATCGACACTCTACTTACCATTATCTTCATACTGACCGGGTACACTGCTCGTTAAGTGTGTGTGTTATTGATAAGTCGGCTAAATATAAATTTAAAACTTGAGTAGGCATTAAAACTGCTAAACCGCAACGACACATCACGCGTATAAGATCTCTTTTATAGTCAAAAGATCTTTACAAATTGCTTAAAGTCTTTAGCCGACTTACTTGGTTAACTTATCCTTTAGTGTCAGTACATCAGATACAACATGTATCTATGTATACAACTTGTTAACTAAGCACATGGAGTAAGATATTATCTACCGTATATTGTTGACCAAAATACAATAAATATCTTTTCGATCTTATCCTTTCATCAGCAGAGTTGTTCACTATCAGCAGGAACAATCTATCGCTATCAGCAGAGTGTTAAGCCTATCAGCAGAGTGAAATGCTCTATCAGCAGAATCAACATCATCAGCAGAAACCGTTTTGCACTAGCAGCAGAATTACACTTAGAGTATTTCTTGGATTAGAACCCGATATTAAACATCTTGAATATTTAATTCCCAACAATCCTCCCCTAAACATGTGAATCCTTTCAAACATGTTTCTGAATTAAATCTTGGATTGAAGATCTTTCAAACACTTATGTTCTTCAAGATTGAATATCTTCTCAGTAATTCATCTACTTTGCTCTTCTTTGACTTTAGCAATATCAAAATATATTGAACCAATCTTGGACTAAAATATGGTGCAATTTCCTTGGATGGAGGAATTATAAGAGGCAATGATGCTGTGTATCTTGGATGCTTGTTTCAATAAGTGAAATCATCTAACCAGTATCTCTTTGAAGAGAAATTGAAACCTTTCTTCGTTTGATCTAGATAGAACTTTCTCCTTTGGAATGTTCTTGTCATTTTCAACCTCCTCATCATCTTGTATGCTCTTGTCTTCTCCTTCCATATATTGGATTATCTTCCTTTTCTGGGCCATTATTTCCTCCCCTGAGATTGTTACCTCCCCTGAAGCAAATAACTTTTGTTTCCTCCCCTTGTTTGGAAGATCTCACTATGTACTTATAAATCTTTCCTTATCATCTGATCAGCATTTAGAACTTGTTGTCAGACAATGTTGTACATGAAGCCATCAATTCCTTAAGAGTTTAAGTTACTGTCCTCATCACTTCTAGGTGTGTTAACTCCTATGAGAGGTGAATCAGTGGACATTTTGATTCATGATCCATTAATGAATGGTTTTGTGAATCCTTGAAAATCCTTTTAAGAAATCATTTAACTTAGTAGTATGTTCATGATTTTAGAATTGAAAAATCATACTACTTGCAACCATTTTGAAGAAATCAAGTGTATAACAGACACTTAATCAGCATTTTGGTTTAAAGCAACCTCTGGTTGTGTGAGAACCAATATTTTTCAGTTATAAATAACTGCTATGTGCAGATAAACTCATTCAAAGAGCTTTCCTGACAGGGTTTCCAGCTCATAGTAATTGTTGCCTTTAACACAAGTGTTAAATTCACTTTTACTAGCCGTTCTTTCTATCAGATGTCCTCAGACTTGCACATTATACTTAAAAGTATAAAATGATAGAAAGTGAGTTGTATCAGTTACTATCTGATCAACTAAGTCATCAATTCAATGTGAAATATCATAAATAGATTTCAAGAAAGAAGTTTTAAGGAGCTTTAAAGTCCCAAACTCAGTCCATCATAAACCTATTATGGTCAGCAGCTAATATCTCAATTCTGCTGTTTCCATTTCACTTGAAAACATCCTTTGTGTTTTACATATTCATACCTGAAATTGTTAGTCTAAAACCAAAAGAACAATGTACCAAGTACTTGTATTGCATTAGTATAATCATAAGACCAACTATATGAATAACACAATTTACATTTGTACTAGCAGCACCTTGTGTGCTCTAGCAGTACCTTATGATACATTAGCAGTACCTTAGAAATCAGTAGTAACAACAAAAATTTATTTACATAAACACATTATTTGAAAAATTTAAAGATTAAGCATTCCAATACTTGCTACCAAGTACTGAAACCTTGAAACATCAAAAGCTTTTGTTAGCAGATCTGCAAAATTATGTTCTGAAGCAATTTTAAGAACTTGAATTAATCTTTTCTCATTGCAGTCTCTTATAAAGTGATGTCTAATTTCAGTGTGTTTTGTTTTAGAATGTTGCACTGGATTTTTAATAATACAAATTGTACTACTATTATCAATATGAATAACAGTGTTTAAGAAATTGTACCCATAATCAAGGAGTTGGTTTTGAAGCCATAGAACTTGACTAGAGCAACTTGCAGCAGCTATGTATTCAGCTTCAGTTGTTGAATTTGCCACACTTGTTTGCTTCTTACACTGCCATGAGACAAGTCTACACCCAAGGAATTGACATCCTCCAGTTGTTGACTTTCTGTCCAAGCTAGCACCAGCATAATCACTATCCGAAAATGCTACCAAGTCAAAAGGAGATTCCTTTGAATACCATAGACCCAACCTTTGTTGACCCTTGAGATATCTAAAAATTCTCTTGACTGCAGTTAAATGAGAAACCTTTGGAGTAACTTGAAATCTTGCACAAACACAAATAGGAAACATGATATCAGGTCTAGATGATGTAAGATACATCAAAAAGCCTATCATAGATCTGTAACTGTGTACATCTACATTTTCTCCATCTTCATCTTTCAGAAGGTGCTTCTCAGAGTCCATTGGTGTGCTTGCTATTTTTGAATCAGCAAATTGAAATTTTCTTAGTATCTCTGCAACATATTTTTCTTGACTAATAAATATGCCTTCAGATGATTGCTTAACTTGCAAACCCAAAAAGAATGTAAGTTCTCCCATAGAACTCATCTGAAACTTATCTTTCATAAGCTTCTCAAATTCTAAACACATATCTTTCCTAGTAGATCCAAAGATAATGTCATCCACATACACCTGTACTAACAGAAGATCCTTCTTGTGCTGTTTGATGAACAGTGTCTGATCAATCTTTCCTCTTTGAATTCCATTTTCTAATAAATAGGAAGCTAGTGTTGCATACGAAGCTCTTGGTGCCTGATGAAGGCCATAGAGAGCTTTCACTACTCTGTACACTTTGTTTGGATGTAATGGGTCAATGAAGCCTGGAGGTTGTGAAACATATACCTCTTCTCCAATTTCACCATATAAAAATGCACTTTTGACATCCATTTGGTAGACTGTGAAGCCTAAAAATGAAGCATAAGCTAGAAACAGCCTAATCGCCTCAATCCTTGCTACTGGAGCATAAACTTCATCATAATTTATCCCTTCTTCTTGTGTATACCCTTCCGCTACTAATCTAGCTTTATTCTTGATCACAATTCCTCTTTCATCCCTTTTGTTCTTAAAAACCCATCTAGTGCCAATTACCTTCACACCTGTAGGTAAATCAACTAGCACCCAAACCTTTTGAATCTTGAACTGAAGAAGCTCTTCTTGCATAGCCTCTAACCAGCTTGAATCATCTAGGGCTGTAAGAATATTCTTTGGTTCAGCTTGTGAGAGAAAACATACAAACAAACAAGAGTTTGAAAGCTTATGTTGATTTGAAGCATAAAGGGCATCAAGAAGCCCTTGTTGGTCTGAAGACTTCAATTGTTGTCTTATCTTCACACCTGACTGTATATCTCCAATCACATGATCCAGGAAATGAACTTTGTGAATTCTTGATTGTGGTGTAGTAGGAACTTGATAATTTGATGGAAGATTGTTGAAATCCACCGCATTATCTGAGAGTTCTGCTTCTTTTGTTTCTGAAGGGCCATTAGCAGAGTCATTTGGCTGAACAACAGAATCAGTAAGCTTATCAGCAGAGTCATCAGCAGAAACAGATACACTACCAGCAGCAACAGAAATACTACCAGCAGAAACACTTTGTTGTTCCTGAGTTCCATATTCTTTACTTTCATCTTCAACACCATCTTTAGCTTTACTAGAAGAAGATTCATCAGTTGTCGAAATTGATTCCACAGTTGTACTTGACCATATTGGCATTATCACATCATCTTGATCTTTCTCTAACTCTGCCTCATTTGTTGTATAAGAACCTGCAAAATTATTAGTTTCTGCAACAAAAGGCACATAATTCATTGAATTTGTTAGATACTCCAGATCAAATAGCCATTTTGGTCCTTGACCTTCTACATTGGATTTGTTTTCTAAAAACTCCACATGTAGATTTTCTTCTACTATCTCTTTTCTTGTGTTGTAAACTCTAAAAGCTTTGCTATTAAGAGAATAACCAACAAAGAAACCTTCATCTGCCTTAGCATTGAATTTTCCTAAATGGTCTAAGGTATTGAGAATTGTCACATGACATCCAAAAGGTCTAAGAAATCCTATTGCAGGAGTTCTACCATTAAAAAGTTCATATGCTGTCTTATTGTGAGGCTGCACAACTAAAACTCTATTTTGAACATAACAAGCAGTGTTGACTGCCTCTGCCCAAAATTTTATTGGTAGCTTAGAATCAGCTAACATTGTTCTAGCAGCTTCAATTAGTGTTCTATTCTTTCTTTCAGCTACACCATTCTGTTGTAGTGTTCTAGCAACACTAAATTCTCTCTTAATACCTTTTTCTTTGCAGAAATCATCCATAACTCTATTCTTAAACTCTGTCCCATTATCACATCTAATGACTTTCACTTTCTTGCTTACTTGATTTTCTATTTGTGTGATGAAGTCCTTAAGGATGCTTGATGTCTCATCCTTAGTGGCTAAAAAGAAAACCCATGTAAATCTACTATAGTCATCAGTAATAACTAGACAATATCTCTTATGCATTATGCTCATCACTGAAATAGGTCCAAATAAGTCCATATGTAGCATAAACAAAGACTGATTGATAGAGTTAAAAATCTTGGGCTTACAAGTGGCTTTGTGTTGTTTGCCTTTAAGACAAGCAATGCATGTTTGATCATTTTCAAATCTTTTGTGAGGTAAACCTCTTACCAAACCATTCTTAACAATTTTATTTATGGTTTTGAAGTTAATATGACCAAGCCTTCTATTCCATTTCATTGATTCATCCAATGTGGCCTTTGCAACAAGACAAGTTAAATTCTTTTTAGGAATAATATTCTTCATGTGTACACTGTACATATTGCCCTTCCTAGGAATTCTAAGAAGTACTTGACTTTCATCAGGCATCTTAAAATCAGGAGAAAGTACAAGACATTCAGTCTCACAGAAAAGAACATTATTCTTTTTGTCACACATTTGTGAAACACTAAAAAGATTATAATTTAGCTCTTTTACATAGTACACATCTTCAAAATCTAAATTTCCGGTTTTGATTATACCTTTACCAGAAATTTTGCCACGAACACCCCCTCCAAAGGTAACATATCCTCCATTTAAAGCTTCAAAGTCTGAAAGATAAGACATGTTGCCTGTCATGTGCCTAGAACATCCACTATCTGAGTATCCTTGATCTTCTTCCTGATCATTTGAATGTTCCTGTACACAAATAAGAGTGTTAGTTTCTTTTGGGGATCCAAGCCATTACTGACTTGGATCTGCCTCTTGCATCAATATAATTGAATCTTTTAAGGACTGTTGATGCAACATTGGATTTGAGAATCCAACATGTTGAGGCCTTAACAGCATTTGCCCTTTTTCCCTTAGCAGCAGAGTGAACTACATACTTATCAGCAGAGTCTGCTAACTTTGTAGTTGAAATCTTTGATCTCTAAATTTGTTTATGGAGCACTACTTTTGTTTGAATGGGCCTTAGAACAGTTGTAGGTGCATGATTGAAAAATGTTTTTGCACCCTTAGCTGTTGATTTTGGGTTAATAGTCATAAATGGTCGAGCAGCAGGAACAAATTTTCTAGCAGCAGGATCATTTGGTCTATCAGCAAGATCAGATTTTGAGATAGACTTTTTTTTACTACTCTAGGGTTTGATTTCTTAGAACTAGATTGAAAGTGAGATTTAGGTGTTTGCCTTGTGTGGTTCACTCTATGGTTTTCATACCCAGATACCCATTGGTTGCAGAAAGCTGCAAGATGGTCAAAACTACCACATGTGTAACAAGCTTTATTATAAAAAGCAAAGTCATCACCTAATTGGTTAGACTTGAGGTTGTTCCAATTCCTTTGGTTACCTCTGGGCTTGTTGGTGGTTCTATATTGCTCACAATATCTAACTGGTTGCCTAACATGCTTAATGTTTGATTTAGGCCTATCAGTATTGTGTTTGACTACCTTAGAAACACTTGTTTCTACTTTCTTAACCACTTCAGGTTTAGACATAACCTGTTCTACTTCATCATCATCACTATCAGTTGTACAATCTTCAACAACTATAGCATCTCCTTTCTTAGCAAAGGACACCTTGTCCTGATAAAGTAAAGTTTTATCTAAACTTTTACTTATCTTTGCTACCTTAAGACTCTTACTAGTCTTAGAACCATATTCCATGATTGGTTCTTGAAACTCAGCTAAACCAGTATGTGCTAGGTCAACACCTGGAGGTGAAGGAACACCTCTATATGGTGGAGGGACAGTTTTGTAACCTATACCTGAATTAGCTTTATCAATTACCTGAGCTTCCCAAATCTTATTCATTCCTTCTGAGGAATGTGCTAGAGTATCTATAGTTACCTTAACATTTTCTTTTTTAGTTTTGACTTCAGATAACTGTCTACTTTGATCATTAAGTAACTCATCTCTAAATGTTATTCCTCTTTTTAAAGCATTTAAGTCATCAGTAAACGTAGATTCATTCTTTTTATAATGTAGAATCTGTTTTTCTAGAACTCCTACACACCTCTTATGATTAGCTAAATTATGAAGGGCATCAAGTAACTCTTCTCTAAAAGCATCAAATCTCTTTTTAATGTCTTCATAATTTTTAAGATTAGGACATGAATTAGTACAAGCTGGAATAGTATCTACCTCTGAATCGGAAGTAGCCATTAGAGCAATCTCATCGACAACAAGAGCAGGATTTGGTGGTGCATCCTCTTCAGTAGCCATAGAGCTCCAATCATATCCAATACCATCAATGGCCAGCATAGCCTTTGGCTCTTCTACCAGTACTTCCTTATTCCTTTCTTGTTTATACCAAGTATTCCTATTATCCTGCTTCCTTGGGCTTCTACATTCTTTAGCAAAATGTCCCAACCTATGACAGTTAAAACATTCCACTTTCTTCTTATCGAACCCAGCAGTATCATTACCATTTATGGTAATTTGCTTTCCAGTTTTCTGCCAAAACTTCTTAGCCCTCATGCTAAGTAAAGCAACTTGCCACTTAATGTCCATCTCTTCCAAATCATCACCATCAACCTGCTCAAGGTCTTCATGATTTAAAGGAGAACCACTAGCTTGACTGGTTATAAAGGCATAAAAAGTTGGATCTCCAAGTCCAGCAATATCCTTTTGTAAACTAACAGAAGGACCACCATAAGTAACATTAGAAACACTTTCAACTTCATCTACCTCTTCTGCATGACTAACACTAGGAACTGATAAGAGTGCAGTATTCCCAGAACTAGTACCATAATTTCCACCTCTCTTTAGACTTTGTTCAATAATTTTAAAGTTATTGAACAAATCATTAAGCTTCATTGTTTCAATTTCTGGTTTGTTCATCCAGACAATAACATGAGTATGAAAATCACCAGGTAGACTTTTCAAGAACTTCATGTTGAGATCTTCCTTCTCAGTCTCAACACCCAACACAGCTAACTGACTTACAAGCTTGTGTAGTCTTGAAAATAGTTTGTCAAGAGACTCATTACTAAAAGCAGTAAAGTTTTCAAATTGGTGCTTTAGTAAAGTCTTCTGTGTCTTTTTGGTAGTTTCATTACCACCAAACCATGCACAAATCTCTTCAAAAAGAGTTTTTGCATCAAGATATTTGTTAAAAGATAACATCTGCTCACCAGGAATGGTCATAAGCAACAAGTTTCGTGCTTTCTGATCATTTCTCTTTTGTATCTTTTCATCATTGGAGACTGGTCCAGTATTTCTTTTTCTTACTGTCTTCCCTTCAACAAGAACATCTGAATAGCCTAAAGTGAAGGAATCACCATATTGAATTATGTCCCAAAGAGCATAATCTTGAACCATGAAATATTGCTCAACTCTCATCCTCCATAACTCAAACTCATTGGGTTTGATCATGGGCAACTTTGCAGCAACATTTGTTTGAACATCTTGTACATCCATTTCTTGTTTCTTCTAAAAACAACAATATCAGCCTGAGCTCTGATACCAACTGCTAGGATCCTGGACACACGATTAAGGTGGTTAAACCCTCTAACTTTGTGTGTATGATATGTTGTGTTAAAATGATTAAGCGCGCGGAATTCACTCAACCAAACTTAGAAGGTTGTGTATGTTATGGAAATGGAATTGTTATGTTTGTTAGTTAGCAATGAACACATAAAGATTATCACCAAACGATTCAATATTATTAAGGATAATAATACGAGTGACCTTGAAATATCACTAGGGTTACAACCTTGAATCTTATGTTTTTATCACTTGTGATATATTTGTGTTTGTTCTAACAGTTATATGTTCTAACTTCTATTTGACACTTGACAACTAACAACACTAATATCACTAGTCTAAGATCTCTTTTATAGTCAAAAGATCTTTACAAATTGCTTAAAGTCTTTAGCCGACTTACTTGGTTAACTTATCCTTTAGTGTCAGTACATCAGATACAACATGTATCTATGTATACAACTTGTTAACTAAGCACATGGAGTAAGATATTATCTACCGTATATTGTTGACCAAAATACAATAAATATCTTTTCGATCTTATCCTTTCATCAGCAGAGTTGTTCACTATCAGCAGGAACAATCTATTGCTATCAGCAGAATCCATCAGCAGAGTGTTAAGCCTATCAGCAGAGTGAAATGCTCTATCAGCAGAATCAACATCATCAGCAGAAACCGTTTTGCACTAGCAGCAGAATTACACTTAGAGTATTTCTTGGATTAGAACCCGATATTAAACATCTTGAATATTTAATTCCCAACAGAATTTGTGTCACCACTCATCACAAATCAATAGTTACAGACTATTTGTCTTAAAGGGGTTTCTAATGAGAACAGTCTGTCCTGTATTTTGAAATTTTGCTTCAAGATTGTTTGCTCGTTTCAAAAACTCTTGATTTTCATTCTCAAGTTTTGTTTTAACAACCTTAAAATTTGAAGTGGTTTTCTTAAGCTTTGAATTTTCACTTTTTAAATCAGAGATCTCGTTTAAAAGCGCTTCAACCTTTCTGTTCTTAAGTACCATTTGTTCATCCAGTTTTTGAATGGAACGTTTTTCACGAAAAATAGCTTCTCTATAACCAACTTCAAGTTCTTCTTTTTGTTTTAAAAGTGGTTTAACAGAATCTCCATGCAATTCATACTTTCGAGCTTGAGATTTAAGGTTCGAGATTTCAATTTCAAGTTCAGTTATGCTTTTTGTTACATTTTCAAAACATTTTTCCGTTTCTTTAAATCTCTCAAGCTCTTTGGACAATAAGACATTCGCTTGCTTAGCTTTGCGATTGTCCTCTTTGCACTTTTCAAGTTCATGCTTGAAATTTTTGATTAATGAAGCAAATAAGGCACGATCTTGTTCATAAGAAGATCCATCCTGGGCAAGCTCACCTCCATTAGGATCCATATCTGGAATTGTAGGAGTGATATTACTATCAAACTGTTCCACCACATATGTGTCACTTATGGACTCAGGATGTGCAGGATGTGTCTTATCATGAGCAAACACATTATCGAACAAAACAACATTATCATTATTGTTTGAATGTTGTACCGTAGCCAATATCTCTATGACAAATGAAGGTCTGATATGATCATCCTCGGTATCCCAAACAGCTTCATTCCTGTGTGTACCATCAGCATCCGAATCATACATTGGACTAATGCTTTCAACCTGCTGTTCTGAAGATGTATCACTTCTCGTGAAAACCAAGCTAGCATCAGATGTTGTACCCTCGTTGACTGTTTGTTCATCTTTGTCTGTCTCTCTCTCATTCACCTTTGTTTCCTTTGATAGCATTTCTGTTTCAATTAGCTCTCTTTCCAGTTTCCGCTTCTCAATATCATTTAACTCAACTTCCTGTTCATCAAGTATCTTTTCGAGTTCGCCCATGTTATCGATGCATTTAGTTCTGAAGGTCATATAGGTTACCCGAAATCTTTGGTAAAACGCATCGATAAACTCTGACTGGTTCAATAACCAAGGGTTCAATATACTCTGAAGTTGAGGTTTGATAACTTTAAGAGCTTCCTTGCAGTTGCGCGTATAAAGTTCATCTTCATTAATTAGCTTTTCAAGTTAATTCAAGCTTTGGATGAGTTTTTCTTTGAAATAATGAAATCGGTCTCTGATGAAGTATTCAAATGCTTGATGGAACCTTGATTCATATCCAGATATATTTATGACCTTTTCAATATGAGACTTGAACACTTTAAACGCTTTCTTTGAATCTCTCTCTTTCATTTGCATTTCCTTTTCAATTTTAATTTCGATGTGAGATAAATTTGATCTTAGATCGTTGCAACGAAATAGAAGTTGTGTTTGGTGAAGGTTAAATTTAGCTGTTGTGGTGAGATTCTGGTCTTAAACTTATGATCGTTTAAAGTTTAGTCTTTAGAAATCAAGCAGCAGTCAATTCTGATGGATTATGTTGAATTCCGATAAAGCACTTTCAATTTAGATGGATTAGGGCACGTTTGGAAATCTCAATTTAGACAAGCTCACAATTCCGACAAAATCAAATGATTACAATTTCGACAAATTTACCAAAGTTACAATTTCGACAAAATTACAATTTCGATGGAAATCTCAATTTAGACAAAATTATACAATTTTGACAAAATTTGAATTTCGACAGAAATATGCAATTTAGACGAATTTGCAGTTTAGATAAAATCTATCTAATTTGTACAAATTAGAAGATGTTTCCTTTGTCGAAGTATTCCACACACTTATACAAGCACGGGAATACTGAGTTCTCGTTTGATCTCAAAGAAATCAAGTTCAAGTCTAATTTAGATAACCTCCTGAATAGCGACAGTCTTTAAATGCGTCAAACCCGAGAATTGCGACAGAATCTGATAATTGCGATAGTTCTTTCAATTGCGACAAAGCTGGGAATTGCGACAACACCTTGAATTGCGACAATCCTTAATTGCGACAATCCTCAATTGTGACAAGCCTGGAATTTGCGACAACCTTAATTCCGATAAACCCTAGAATTGCGATAAACCATAGATTTGCGACAACCTTTTTATCTGAATTGTGTGAAGCTAGACAAATCCTTATACAAGGTATTTCGATAAACCCTAAGTTGTCTAAATTCGACTCTGCCACAATTTAGATAAACCCTTAGTTGTCTAAATTCGACACTGTCACAATTTAGATAAACCCTCACTTATCTAAATTCTTCAAAGCTACAATTTAGACAAACCCTTATACAAGGGAATTTCGACAAGTGTGTTGTTCAAATGAGGATCCAAAAACGACTAACAAACAATCTTCTAAGCTATTTCACTCGATCAAATAACTTCAAAAGCACGTAAATACTTATAAAGTTCTAACCTTTATCGCCTATATGCACTTTTAACAATATTTCGATACAAAGCTATAACATTTTAACGCAACACAACTAGATTTTTGAAGATAATGATCGATGATAAATACCCAAAACTTACTACTAATGCGTAAGAACTATGAAATACTACAACTTTTAACCTATTAAAGCGTAAAAATCAAATTTTATACAAAAAGTTGACGTTTTATGGAGGAAAAAGAAACGCAACTTTATATACGACTTTGAAAAAAAAAAAAAAAAAAAAAAAAAAAAGAACACAACAAACTCCTAAATCGATGTTTGGCTATATGATACCACTTGTATGACTCGAGGTCTATCTTTATCACACCACACTATATATATATATATATATATATATATATATATATATATATATATATATATATATATATATATATATATATATATATATATATATATATATATATATATATATATATATATATCATATAAGCACAAGAGAAAGATATGTGGATCGAGTATATGTATGTTATGTCGTGTAGAATGAATAAGATGAAGAGAGAAGCTATATTAAACACACACACTTGAACCCCTTCTAAATGAGGTGTAGAGTGGTATTTATACATTGAAACTTAAGAGCCACATGGGCTTTCTATAGGCTTTCATGATCATGGGTTGGACTATGGATTACATGTTTACATTCAATGGACTAATATAACTTGACACTTAATCACTTAGCTTGGTCCAACTCCATTAGCCCATCGTCTATTCTATGCAAATTACACGACACATTACAAAGTTGTAATAACATAAATGACCATCAGTTTTAACAATGCTAATAGGAAGGGTGGCGGATAAAGGGAGGTGGGTGAATAATGAGTGGTGTTGGGGATGGGATTGGGTTAGAAGCCTTAGAGGGAGGGTATGTAAAGAATTTGATGATTTATTAGGTTTATTGCAAAATGTTGTTATTGCTTGTGATTGTAGGGATAAATGGATATGGAGGATTCAAGAAGAAGGTATTTTCACGGTTAAAGAATTAACGAGAATGGTTGAAGACAAGATTTTGGGTAGTGATAACGGGGGACAAGAAACGCTTTGGAATAAGTTGGTAATTGAAAAGGTAAACATCTTTGTGTGGAGGGCTTTGAAGGGTAGACTACCGGTTCAATATGAGCTTGATAAAAGGGGGTGGATTTGGATTCTATACTTTTTTCGTGTTGTGATAACGTCATGGAGTCTTGTACACATAGCTTGGTAATATGCTAGTTGGCTATGGGGTATGGGAGAGGATCTTTGGATGGTGGAAGGTGGGGAGTGTCAGCGCTTTCTCCATTGGGGAATTATTCGCTCATAATGGAAATATTGGCGCTCCAAATATTTCACTTCAGGTGTCGCATGCAGTTGTATGGACTTCCGGGTACTACATTTGGAAAGAAAGAAACACGCGTGTCTTCAAAAGGAAAGCAACAAGCATTAACAAAATTATCCAAGATGTTCAACTTAAAAGTTACGAATGGATAGTGAAACGAACGAAAAAGAAAAATGTGATTGATTGGAAACAGTGGCTTTTGGACCCTGCAAAATGTCGACTTCGATAAGTTAACCAGTTTTTCCTTGTGATGCTGTGGAATTTATTTGATCAGTTTCTGGTGCAATTGTTGTCATGTGGAATGCCAGCTTATGCAAAGGTTAAGACAATGTTTGTCTTCCTGTTTGAGATTGGTCTTAGGTTCTGTTTGAGTTGACTATATTTTATACTCACTGTTGGCCCGACTCCTTTTATTTAGTGGGTTAGTAAGCTTAAATTTTTTGTGTATGGCTGTAGTTGGTTGTTTGTCTAACCTGTTTGGCTCTTTGTTGTTTGTGTTTTGCTGTTAGTTGTATCCTCAACATGAGGTGTTTGTTTTGGGGGTCCCTCTTGATAATTCTCTTGTTGTTGGAGTGGGCCTGCCATTTTGGTGTACTTTGGTTTTTGTCGTGATATATTATGGCTTTTCAAAAAAAAAATTAATATGACAAAGTATACTAAATGTTTATCACTGGCTTGTTGGCATGTTGCTCGCAAAATAGAAAAAACAAAAAACTGAAATGGGCTTCTAACGGGTTGTATTTTATTATAGATAGTTGGATAGTAAATGAGGCCCCTTTTGGCTGTTGGGCCCTGTGCAGTTGCCCACCCTGCACAGGACAAAATCTGGCCCTGCCTAAGAGGGGCTCAATATTTGCGACTAATCTTTTTACATGTTGACCACAACATCGTGACCATATGTTTCAATGTGGGTGAGTCATATCAGAGTTGACTAATTTGGTTTATTTATGAAGAAATTAAAATGGTTTAAAATTTGTGGTTTGTCTTAATAGTAGCAACATACGCTCATGTTGTCTTGATACATTGTGTTAGCAAATTTGTTGAGATTGCCAACTGGATAAAACCAACGACGAGTGACGATGTCACATATCAAGGGTTGAACTATTTTTGGTTAGGACTTAGGATTTAAGACATTGATCTCTGTTTTATTATCTTGGTGCACTAGTTACATGATCCTCATCTCACAACATTGGGGCATTGCCCGGTTGTATCACTCACTAGCAACAAATTTTAGTTGACTAGTCGTGGAGGTTTTGAGAAAATTGAAGTTGGGTTTATTCTCGACCCCTACTATGTGGACGGGGTTACGATTTAATCCTAACCCCTGAAGAGGTGCTCATTGTGTGGATCTAGGTATGTGGGAAGGGTCGGTCAACACCCACAAGGGTCGGGTTGGTTAGGGTTTCCATGTCGATTTACACCTTTTGAGGATTATTACGATGTGTTAGTCACTTCAAAATCAATAAGTAAATTCTTCTAGTTAATTTAAAAATAAAATTGGGAAAATCAGAAAATATATGGATTGTAGTGCAAATACTATGAGAGAAGCAATAAGCTTCCATTGCAAGTACGCAATTACAAACATTAACTTGGAGTGAAACACTGCAATGATTAAACACAAGAAAAACCGCATTAACCTGTTGACTTGCTAAACTTGAATCTTGAACTCTCCATAGAGAAACTTGGAACCCTTAAGTTATAACCAGCCTTGATTGAATTTAAAACTGCGTGTTATATATAAAGCATAAAAACTAACCTGAGTCCAATGCATGTCCGCCCCCTATTTTTTATCACGTACCCTCATTTTTCCCTCATTCCTTCCAATCCTTCTTTTTCATTTTATTTCTTCATCCATGATCTGATAGCTTAAATTCTACAAATAATTACTTCAATTCATGATTTAATTACATCAATTCAAGATATAATTATTTCAATTCGAGATCTAATAGCTTTAATTTCACAGTAGATTTCTTTAAATTTTTTCAAGTTTTCGTCAAAAAATTCAAAAATCTATGGTGAGTTCTGGTTAACAAACCATAAATTAACATCAATTCTCCATCTTTTTTTGTTTTTATAATGTTGTTCTCATAAATTTTCAAAGATATCATGTGTTATGAAAACACCCATAAGGTGTTCGATGAAATGTTTCAATGAAGAAATTTTGTGATTTTAGAGTTTGAAGGTCTTAATTATAATATAAATGTTTTAGTAATTCAAAAAAACTCCATTATTTTCAGAAAAATCAAAATTGTGATGAATAAAACTTCGAATATGCAATACGTGTTCATCAGTTCATCAGTTTTTTTAATGAACAACATCGCAATGTTCATTAGTTTTCTTTGATGTTGTTCATCAGTTACATTACAATGTTTATCAGTTAGATCACGTTGTTCATCGGTTCAGCAGTTATTTAGTTCATCAGTTTTTTTATGAACAACATCACAATGTTCATCAGTTAGATCACGTTGTTCATCAGTTTTCTTTGATATTATTCATCAGTTACATTACAATGTGCATCAGTTAGATCACGTTGTTCAGCAATTTTATTTATTTTTTTATATTTATTTTTTTATGAACAACATCATAATGTTCATTAGTTAGATCACGTTGTTTATTAGTTTTCTAACAAAAAAAAATAAAGGTTATAATGTTTATCAGTTAGATCACAATGTTCATCAGTTAAGAGTAGAAAAAAGTGTTGACAAAAATAAATTAAAAAAGCACTTGTCACTATGTGATGACTTTTTAGACTTTTTATTCTCCACCCCTTTTATAGAAGATAATGACTCTATCTATACTACCTATAAAGGAAAAATGGTCAAAGTGGAAAAGTGGAAAAGTGAAAAGTCAAGGAATGTGAAATGTTGAAAAATTTTATTAAAGGAAATTATGAAATGTAATTAATACTCTTATTAAAACACCCATTACTTAAAAGTAAAATGATTTATACACAATGTACAACCAATTAAAACAATTAATACAAATCACAAACCGGGTTGACCCGGGACGCTTCAAACCCGACGGGTTGAACCGGTTTAATTTGACCCGTTTTCGACCCAACCTAGCAAGCTGACCCGGTTTAAATCGACCAAATTTTCGACCGGAACGGTTCAACCGGTTGAACCACCCGGGTCGAACCGGGTTTCAAAACATTATGTTTAATTACCAAATCTTCAAACTTTTATTATTTTTCATTTATAACCAATTAAAACAATTAATACAAATCACAAACCGGGTTGACCCGGGACGCTTCAAACCCGACGGGTTGAACCGGTTTAATTTGACCCATTTTCGACCCAACCTAGCAAGTTGACCCGGTTTAAATCGACCAAATTTTCAACCGGAACGGTTCAACCGGTTGAACCACCCGGGTCGAACCGGGTTTCATAACATTATGTTTAATTCCCAAATCTTCAAACTTTTATTATTTTTCATTTATAACCTATAAACTTTTTTTATCAATAAACTATGTGTCGCTATAAAATCCCAAACCGGGTTGACCCGGGACGCTTCAAACCCGACGGGTTGAACCGGTTTAATTTGACCCGTTTTCGACCCAACCTAGCAAGCTGACCCGGTTTAAATCGACCAAATTTTCGACCGGAACGGTTCAACCGGTTGAACCACCCGGGTCGAACCGGGTTTCAAACATTATGTTTAATTACCAAATCTTCAAACTTTTATTAGTTTTCATTTATAACCAATTAAAACAATTAATACAAATCACAAACCGGGTTGACCCGGGACGCTTCAAACCCGACGGGTTGAACCGGTTTAATTTGACCCATTTTCGACCCAACCTAGCAAGTTGACCCGGTTTAAATCGACCAAATTTTCAACCGGTTGAACCACCCGGGTCGAACCGGGTTTCATAACATTATGTTTAATTCCCAAATCTTCAAACTTTTATTATTTTTCATTTATAACCTATAAACTTTTTTTATCAATAAACTATGTGTCGCTATAAAATTCCGTTGCTATGCACGGGTACTCGTCACCCCTTTAGTAGAAGATAATGACTCTATCTATACTACATATAAAATGAAAATGATCAAATGTGAAATGTTGAAAGTTGAAAATGGTCAAAGGTGAGATAAATATGTGAAATGTTGAATGGGGTTCGAAATTGTAGGAAATGTGTGGTAAATTTGGTAATACATTCATGGAAATGAAAGGCTTGTATATGACTTATATATGGCATGTACTTTGTCTTCCACTATTTCCGAATGAAAACTCATATATAAACAATAAATTATATATAAAGTCAATTTGTAAATCATAAAATCATGGGTTAAGAAAAATAAAAAAATTACTTTCTTCATATAGCTTTTTATGTATCTGTATGATGAAAAATCATTTATAAATTTAGTTTATTGAAATGAAAAATATTAATAAATAAAAAATATTACTATTTTGCTTAGATAATAGTTGATCACTTTACTTTTTCTTTACGAACATATCAACGGGTTATGCACAAGTTATGTAAAAGAGGCGTATGCATATTGGAGGTTTCAAAAATAACTAGAGGAGTACCCATGCATATGAACGGGATTTTCTAGCGGTAAACAACTATAGTTACACAAAACGTTACACAAAACACTTAACCAAAATATTACTATAACTATCTGCCGCTATATATACCGTTGTTATGCACGGGTACTCGTCTAATATCATAAAAGCCGCTTATGATCATATGTATAGTAGGTTTAAATTCTTACACATAGATGTTGCAATGCTTTGAACTTTTAACTACTTTTAATATGATAATCCAGGAATATATATGATCATTTGAAACAAAAAAGTGAATAACAAATAATTGAGTTATGGTGGAACCAACCAAAATTAATTTTTGCGTTGCCTCACTTTATTGTCATGTACTCATGTTGGATGATGAGTTGATGACCCCAACCCGTATGCTGATATACCATTCACTTTGACACCAAATTTGGCTAAACGGATAACATTATTATATGAGGTAATTCTGAGACTAGCCCGGTCGCTTAAAGTGGTGGGCTTTTGAGGACTCACTTTAGTGACTTTTTTTAACTAGACCGAGCGACTTGCGACTTTTTAAGTTTTAATATGAAGGAGACATGTGTCACCCAAAAAAGTCGCGCCCAATCATTAAAGTGGTACTTTTGTAAGAGCCCACTATGTGTACTTTATAAGCGAAATTTTTCCAGCGACTTTTTATTCCTTAAACGACCTTCTATTTTGTCCTTTTCCACCAAAAAAGTTAAACTTCAAAAAATATTATTTTATTCTTTTTGCCCCTTCCCAATGTTGAGCAACCTAAGCGACTTACAGCTTGATACTTTGAGCGACTTTTTTTACTTTTCATCTTTTTGTACTTGCGTCAGTACTTTTTGGATTTTACTTTTTAATTATAATAATGATTATTGTGAAAAACTAGAAGGGGGGTTGAATAGTTTTACCGGTTTTTAAATCTTCTTAAAAACTTTACTTTTGAAAAACTTTGATTCGAATCTTTTGTGTAATTAATTAACACCAATATGAACACTACACTAAACTATCTAATATAAATAATGAATGTAAATAAAAAAGATGGAAAGATCAAACCGGGATAAAGAGATTTATAGTGGTTCGGTCACGAAGCTCTTCTTCACCCTACTCCACACCCGAGTACCACACTCGAGAGTTTCAAGCACTATGTCAACAAACCTCCCTTCAGGCGGAGAAAATCGTACAACGTCCCTTATCTTATTTTTCGACACTAAGCTGATGTCGAGTGCTAATCTTAGCTAGCACCAATCTACCCTGATCTGCAAGATCCTTTCTACTTCACACAATTAACACACTTGACTCGATCTACCCTTGATCCACTTGATCCATCACACAAGCCCACAAGCTTCAAGAGATCTCCAAGATCTCACAAGATCACAATGATCAACTCTCACTTATGTCAATCTACCCTATCTACTCTTGATCAACTTGATCAACACACTAGCTCACAAGCTACAAGAGATATTCAATATCTCTATAAGATCACAATGATCTTCTCTCACAAACTCTCAAAATAAAAATGAACTTGATGTATACAAAGATACAACAAGTATGTAACAAGTGTTACAAGTGCTTTAACTACAACTACAACACTTTGTATCTTCTTTGATACATTGTGTTCTTCTGTTGCACTAGAAGAGGAATGAAGGTGATCTCTAGGTTGGATGATTGGATCACTCTTAAACAAAAGAAAAACTAAACTAAATGATCAAGAAGAAAAGATGTGGTGAGAGTATTGAACTCAGAAAGTTCTGTGTGAAAAAGGATATACAAGAACTGTGAATAGGGCTGGTATTTATAGGTAGAGAAAATCTGGCCGTTATGGGGACACGGTACCACTAAAGTTCACACGGTACCACTAAATTTAGTGGTATCGTGGTACTGTGCCAGACAAAAACGCTCCTCTTTTTGTCTTTAGTGGTGAAAGTTTATTTAGGGAAGTTTGGAGCTGATTTTGGGGGGAAAAATAGCTGTTATGATATTTAAATTTATATTTCCAATAAAACATTTCTTAATAATTCAAAAATAACTTGTAATGTGTATTTTTGAAAAAATGTTTTGCCACATTAAAAGTGTGAAGTTTTAAACACAAATTCACTTATTTGATCATTTGTCAAGTTGTAAATTTATTTGTTTATACCTAGAGTGATTTGCGTAGATATGGGATCTTTCGACTAAAAACTTGTTTACGTTAATTTTAACGTAAAGTGTTTTTACATTTTGTCATCCTCAAAACGTGAAGTTATCGAAAGATATAAATAACGTTTTTAGAACATTATTTACATCAACAATCTCCCCCTTTTTGATGATGACAAAACATAAACTCATTTTAAGTTAAAAATTAATTTTAACAAGTTTTTAATGAGTTTACATCCCATTTCTCCCCCTTTTTGTCGAAGCAAAAAGGTTGCTAAAGCTCTCCCTTGATGTATACTCCCCCTCGTTTGGAGTACACCAAGGAATCGAGCAATGGTTCATGCTACAAAACAAAGTTAGATGACAAATATACAATATCTAACATGTAGCAAGCAAGACAAATATCCAACCACAAAAAAAAATGACTAAGTAGCCAATCATCAAAATAAAACAACCACATAACATGCCCATTCATGAAAAGAAATATCATACATGAGTATGACTACAACAAAAATAAAAACACACTACAAGAAGCATAAATAAATCCTTAATGATAAGAGGCAAGCTTCATTTCCAAAAGCGGTCCTAAAGGTTTATTGTTGGAAACTAAACATGAACATGTTTAGTTATGTGGGCTAGTAGGAGGTGGAGATGGTGACATGATTGGAGGGGGTGGTAGTGTCAAGAGATGCTCCACATAGGAGAACATGAAATGTAGATCAAAAGGGATGGGGTTGGATAGGTTGACCCATGATTGGGGAAGGAGGTGGTGGTTAGTTTGTTGGTAATGGGGTTGGCATGGCATAATCCATTGGAGTGATGGGTGAGAGTGTGTAGTCCATGGATGATGGCATGGTGTTGAAGGAAGGAGATGATGAAGATGTTGTTCTAGTAGAGGATGTTTTGGAGGGTGCATTAGGTGGAGATGGAGAGTTAGGAGTGGCTTGGGAAGGTAGTGTGGTGACTTCATCATCTTTTGTAAAATCAACAAAGAGAGGTTTGGATGGTGGTCTTACGATTATTCTAGGTTTCTTTGATATGTGAGTTGTTGATCCTTGTGTGGAGGACATGGTGTATGAGTGATGTGAGGTTGAAGATGAGATGCAAGATAAGCTTGCAATGGAGAGGCCTTATATAGGCAAGAGTTGTGGGATTTGAGCTAAAGTTGGTGGTAGTGTCCTATGGTGTAGTTAGGGAATCTTAGGGTGTACGAGAGTTTGCAAAATTTTGCAGGTTTGAGGTTAAGGATGCAGGAATCTAGGGAGAACAGTGAAAATTCATCAAACAAGGGCACGGTACCACTAAATACCACACGGTACCGTTAAATTTAACGGTACCGTGGCCTATTTAACGGTACCATGACCTGGGAGTCACGAATTTTCCTGTACATCCTAGTTCTGGGCAGCTAAGGGAAGTTTTCTAGGGGGGCTTTTTGCAAGAAATGTTGGTGCCTCAAACCACTAAAGATTTATTTGCCTAATATGTCCCATATTAAGCTACTCCTAGCAATTAAAGATTATCATGCAATTTTCTAAGATAATCTATAAGCATGCAAGCAAAAAGGACAGAATAAGCTATCATCCAAGAATCATGTAATTGAAAATCATGTAAGGTGATAGAATAAATGTCAAGCATGCAAAATAATAAAAAGGAGTAATCCCTAATTTAATTATCATAAGTAAATCCTAATTAGGATTATTAATCCCTCCCTAACTACTTATGACTTGAGCTTTCTCCCATTTTCATCACACTCTCGTCTTGAGCATGCATCCCATTCTCATGATTTGGATCATCAAAGGGTGCATAGTGGGTAGAGGATTCGGAAATGAGAATGGATGAAATATATGACTTATTTAGGGGTTTCATGACGGGATTGAAGAGTGAGTATTGAGGACCACGAAGGTAAGGATGAAAGTTCATGAAGTGGTGATAGATATGAGTTAGGAACATCCCATAGGGTATCAATTTATTTTTGTTACCCTTGAGATGTACAATTCGCTTAGCGAAGAAGTACGTGAGTTTGTATGGTTGTTGAGTAAGAAGACAGTAAAATATACGAGCACAACACACCAGAAGTTGCTCACGATTTCCTGTTAGACTTAGAACATTTTCTCGCAGGATGACTGCCCAAGAAAATATTTCATAACGAACCTCTTCCAAACGAATTTTCGTTGGATTTGGGTAAGAAGAGTACTTATGAGTACGAATGACTTTGGTAAGTTCAGTTGGAGAGGGTATTTAGGAACAATACGGACTATCCTCTTCTCGATAGTTGAAGAGGGACTAAAGACACCAATCTTCAGTATAGGCACATTACCCATGATTGGGGACACGGAGAATTTGAGCAAATTGCTCAAGCGTTAAGACAAATTTGAAGTTTCGGATCCAAAACCAAAGTGACAAAGATTGATCATCGTTACGTACGAGTTCAACTTGTCGAAAGAATTCCAACACAAAACGAGGAAAAATGTGCTCGTTAATGTGAAGTAAGCAATCGAATCCTATAGCTCTAAACGAGGTGTTGATATCCCTATGATAAACTAAGGATGGATCAACGACTCGACCTTCATGAAACCGACGGGTTTCAAGATTAACATAGGCACGAATGTGATTACCGGGTGTGGTAGGTTCACGAGAGATTTCGGGAGTATAGGTGTCGGTTAGAAGATGATCAAAATCATACTCATGAGATATTTTTGTTACCTATAAGGAAATTTAAGGAAAAATTAAAATTGAGAATAGTTGCTTTAAATACACGTGCCTAGTGTGTGCCTCTATGCAAACCATGTGGAGGTGCGGTAATCTCGAATCTAAAACTATAAATAATAAGATTACCCAAACGCTCCTAACTTCACTTTTGCTCAAGCGAATATGTCGATAAATACATATTAGTTATGTAATTTGATCAATATTCGTGAGATCATGTATGCATGAGAAAACGTTTTTAGTTTGCATCAACAATGCATGAAAAATGTTTCATGATCCTAATTTCGTAAAATTTTTCGAAAATGATTGAATTGGGGTGTTTGGGCAACCTCAAAGTTTTGGCGCCAAAAGTTTTGAAAAATTTGAGTGTTGATGACTCCTAATTGCAAGTTTCCTAGACATGATTCCTCTTAAATCTACTTAATCTTAATAAAAACAAGGTTTGAATTAAAATATGTGATTTAAGTGGGTTTATGCAATTCCTATGTTAAGGGAATCATGAAGGTTATGCATTGTTTAATCCTAGTCCTAATTTCATAGGGACTCAATCAAAATAGAAAAACCTCAATTCAATTTTCAAGTATGAACAAACCCTAGACTCAAGATTAAAGAAACTTAGAGTTAAATGACTTACAATTTATGTTGAAAAAGTGGAAGTGGTTGATAATCTTGAAAATTAATGTCTTGAATATAATCTTGAAGGGTGTAATTGAGTTTTGGGTTGTGAGGTTTGGTTTTGACAGCAATTGCAGAAGATGGAAACGTTTAAAGATGAGTGATGTGGGAAGAGAGGACTGAAAAACGGGCGTTGTCAGATACAAGGTTCTACGGTACCGTTAAATTTAACGGTGTCGTGCCACTTTAGTGGTGCCGTGATTTGTTGGGATGAATTTTCGTCCCATTTTGATTTTTGACGAATAAGTCTCGCTGTTTTAGTGAGACTCTTTGACATGAGGAAAGAATTTATACCTAATAAATTCTTTTGACAAGGAGAACCTAGACTAGAAGAAAGGAGGTGACTTTTAATATTTCCAGTGAAATATTCAAGTAATCATACGAGTCCAGTGAAATATTTAAGGAGTCATGAGACGAGACACACGAGATGACTTCAATACTTCCAGCGAAATATTTAAATAGTCATAAGATTTATGGAATATGTTCCATCATTCCTAGACCTAGACGAAGATAGTTGAAGGATACTCATTTGAGAGGTTTGGTCAGGATGTTGGCGATATTGTCTTGAGAGGGAACTTTCTCAATAGAAATGTTTCCTTTCTGAACGTTATCGCGAAGAAAGTGGTGACGGATTTTGATGTGCTTAGTACGAGATTGTTGAACGGGGTTTTTGCTCAAGTAAATAGCACCTTTGTTATCGCACATAATGGGAACGTCATCTAAATGGATGTCATAGTCTATGAGAGCTTGTTTCATCCCTAATGCTTGTTGACATGCCTTTCCGGCGCTTATGTACTTGGCTTTGGTCGTGGAGATAGCGAGAGCCGTTTGTTTCTTGGAGAACCACGAAGTTAGACTACAACCTGTGAAGGTACAAACGCCACTCGTACTTTTTCGATCCACATAATCTCCCGCATGATCAGAGTCGGCATAGACAACAGTTTCTACACCGGTCCCCTTGGGATAGAATAATCCCAAGTGTATAGTGCCTTTAATGTATCGGAAGATACGCTTAACCGCTTCAATGTGAGAGGTTTTGGGATCCTCTTGGAAGCGAGCACAAAGGCAGACACTAAACATGATATCGGGCCTACTTTCCATTAGGTATAATAAACTTCCTATCATACCTCTATATTTAGTGTTATCCACAGACTCACCTTCTTCATCTTTCGTGAGTTTCATTTCCGTGGACATGGGAGTTTTCATAGGCTTAGACTCTTCTAAACTAAATTTCTTAAGCATCTCCTTAATATACTTAGATTGATTAAAGAAGATACCATTTGATGCATGGTTTTGCAACCTTACAACAGGTTTTACCTCTCGAGGGATCTCAAGAGGCTTACAACCCCACCAGGCAGTGTACCTAACCGATGTAGTATAGTGTAGTGGTAAGTACGGTGGATTGATCGTTCTCCACAGGGAATAGTGTCGTTAGGATTGAAAAACTACTCTAATAGGTCTAAGGGTGAGGGAAGATTCTTTTTGTATTTTTATATTTTTATGAAAGCAAGTAAAATCTTGGGTTTTGAAGGAGTGGGCGGAATTAGTTGCTAGTCAACTGACCAAATAACTACGAATGCAAATAAAATAAAATAACTAAAAATGAAAAGGTTGTGTAACTTATATGGGGAGAAATGTGTTTACTTAGATTTCCATACTCCCTAACTATCTTTTACCGGTTGATTAGTGTGTATTAATTGCGTGGATGATGGGTGTATTCCTTAATACCAATCGTGGGGTGGCGTACGTACTTCCCCAACTCTACAAGCTCCTACTTTACTCCTATGTCGAGCCGGCTAGAAAGCTCCTAACATAGGATCACTAGAATTCGCTCATGCATTAAATACAACCATAAAAACCTTAGTACGCATTGGTTCATGTTTCTTAAGACGTTCAAGCAAGTTACCGAATAGGAAGTTAGCCAGTTTTCTTAAGCCTAACATCGATAAACAATCATCCAGTACAATTAATAACATACTAACAACTAATAATCAATAGCTAGGTTTCATTAGATCTAGGCAAACACAAGATAAATCTAGCCTAGCATGTTAATTAAAAGACAAGAACAAGATATAATCAAACAACACATAGACATATTGATTGATTAAATGAAAACTTATCTTCAATTAAACATGGGAGATCCAAGGGTATGAAAACCCTTAAAAATGGCAGAAATTCGTCTTAGGGTTTCTCCTCACAAAGTTGCACACTAATAACAAAAAATTGCAAAACTATATATAGAGTTTAGTGGCTGACGACGTCACGTTGTAGATCTTGACGCCGTCACCTCGCCGTGTCTAGGGTTCCCGGATGGTCTTCTTAACGCCGTCCCTCTTTAGTCCTCCAAAATCCTCCCTGGCTTATCAAGGCTTGACGCCGTCAGAAATGAGCTTGACGCCGTCCCTCTTTAAGTTAAACCGTGATAGCCTTGATCACCTTAAAGGGTGACGCCGTCAGAAATCCATTGTAAAATTCTCTGGCTTATCATGTGTATTTTTCATATCCAATTCTTTTGCCAAGCCATGATGCCGTCAGGAGCAATCCCTGACGCCGTCAAAGGTACTTTTCCAGCCGATTTTGAGACTTTGTTGTTTTCTTCACTTTTATGCTCCAAAAACGTCCAAAATGCTTCCTTTTCCAGATTTCTTCTCCAAAGTACCTAAAATGACAAAAGGAACGATTTAGGGCAATATTTGATCAAATAAATACGATTTAGGGCTTAAATGACCCCCTAAAAGCGGTACACTTTTTGCTTCATCAAATACCCTTACACTTGAGATTTGCTTGTCCTCAAGCAAATGTGCTTTTATTCTAATCAAAATACAAGTTAGGGGTCATTTAACGCTAATATAAAAGTAATTACAACAAATAGTCGTTCCACTTTAATCATAATAAGCACGGAGATTACAAACTAGCACCTCACAAGTAGTGTTTAGATACTCACATCTCTCAGGTGTCATCAAAATAAATCTCATAAATGAAAACGGATAATATCTCTCACTATCTGTCATAGCAAATAGATTACCATAGGCTTGGGAAAGGATCGAAAACCTCCTCCACTAGGCGTAAGCACCTAAGATAAACTATCAAAGAGGGCTTTTACATGGGTTATAACGTGAGGTGTAGGGATATGATAAATACGGATTTGTTGGATAAGGGATATTTTACTGGTGGCGAGTTAAAGATCTTGATTAATTACATGTACAATATGGCGTTGCTAAGCCAAGACTAGACTCGACTTAAGCTAAAAACAAAATAACACAAACATAAAATAAACATAAAATGAAACGGGATGGTAGTCCGTATGTTTTTTCTATTTTTCTTTTTCTCATTTTTTTTGTATTTTTCTTGATTTTTTTGATTTTTTTTTTCTTACACTCTTGCCCTACCATCCAAAATAATACATCATAGGGGCGTTGCATTCCCCTTACACTTGAACTTTTACATAACTTTACAATTAACTATTCTAATGACTCGAATTAAGATAATCGAAACACTTAGAGTACTTTTTAAAATATTTAGCACATATGGGGGTAATAATGTTGTTCTTCCCCATTACTCCATTACACTAGTACTTTACCCATGAGTCCCAATCGTCCCAAAACAATATGTACAAGGATATGACTCGACTTAGCAACCATGTAATCAATTAGATAATTAACTTGGGTTTAAACAAATGTTGTCACAATAATGCACTAAAGATGAGTGCATACAAGGTAGGCTAAGGCGATTTGGGTGTACATTTAAGTGGGGTGTAAACAAATTCTTCCTTTACGTAAAATGCTTAAAGGTCGAAACGAAAAGATAGGCTCTGAGGGGTGTACTGGGGGTATCGTGTACTAAAAATGAGTACAACGCAAAGGGTGTGGGAGAATTACTTGACCAATGTAGCCAAAGTAATTATAACAAAAACACAGGTGTAAAACAATGGGTTAATCCTAATGCCTCTTATCATGTAGTAAATCTAACTACACGAATGTAGTCTCACTTGTGGCCTCGGAATGGTCCTAACGCAAGTTCTAGAATCTAAGTGCTACCGGTACACACATCATAGCATAAATGCTTTTCCTACCAATTCTAGGGGCGAACCTCACATATATGGGGGTGGAAAATTTTTTAGTGGTACGGTTTTGTGCTAGTCATATAACTCCTATCCGTGAGACGCTCATTAAGATCAAAGTTTCACTCCTATATGTTGTAAAAAAATTTAAATTTGGCACTAAAATTGCCCTAACAGGTATTTATCTCAGTTTTATTACACATCTACTATTAAACAAACAAAAATCAAGCGTAATTGCATTTTCTAAAGTATCGTATTTTACCCCCCCCCCCCCCCCCCCCCTACACTTAAGATGAACATTGTCCCCAATGTTCAAATAACAAGATGTAAAAGTAATAAGGTAAAAGAATGAAATCAAATACTCCCCTGATTCGCTCGGTGGATAATGTGGCAACATGGTTAGATCTTCTTCCAAGAGGATGTATAAGCTCCAAGACTAAAGCATCGCCAAAAGCTTGATTCCACATACATATCCTTGTCCAAAATAACCTGTTAAACCTGAGAAAACAAACACGAAAACCTGCATAACATCGGCGGGATAAATTCTATATAAGGATATAATGCTTGTGGAATGACAATTTTGCAGATTCCTGGAGATTATAAGTTAGAGATTTAATAAAAAACTTTTTATGAAAACAAAACTTTCAAAAATCTCAGAAAATTAAAACCTGACGCCGTCAGGTTGTAAAGCCTGACGCCGTCAGGTTGTAAAGCCTGACGCCGTCAGAAATGATCTGACAGAATTCTCATGTTAAGTTTTCGGAAAATTTCTGGAAAAACCTATACCTTACTTCCTGGAAATCCTGCAAAACATCATTATGACTCGATACAAGCATTTGACTCAAACAAATACTAATATGTATGTTAATTTATTATTGTTACGATTCATGTTCATTTGTGTTCTAATAAACCGATTTGGATTTCCCTTACACTTATCTTTTGCAAAATACCTTTATATGTAGTTAAGACGAAGTTAAAAACAAGATAAAGCATTTTCACAATTTAGTTTTGAACATGAATCAATAATAATAAAAATTAAACATACATATGGAAACAAATAAAATCAAACAAACAAATAAATAAACAAACAAACAAATAAAGCTTGCATGCAATAAAGAAAACAAAGTGTCACAAATGTTTAAAGGCCAAAAGATGCCTATTCCGAAACTATTACAGACCAAATTGTTCCAAAACATACAACCATAGATTAAATTGTTTAAATATCATAACATCAAATCAAATCATCACTGGGGTGGGGGACCTTGGCGATAGTCATAGTTAGGAGGGAGGTGCCCGTAGTACCCATATGGTGGGTAGTCCTGCTCACGTCCCGGGAAAGGGTCAATCTGCAGGTGTGGGTCCAACTGATCACGCGTAGATAAATGCTGCATCTGACGAACAGTGTGATCATACATCCAGTCGAACCTCTCGTCCACCCGGGTCCTCCAAGTATCAACCTGGCCCATCCAGGCCCCCTGGTGAGCCTGCCAATCCCCTCTGCTCATGTGCCGGTGGTAATCTGCCGTACCAGCCTCATAACCCCCATGCTGCTGCTGCTGATGCTCCTCCTCCTCATCATCCCCACCACCAACATCCTCATCTCCGTCTGGATTATACCACATAAAGGTCCCATCATCCATCTCCATAACCACCTCCATTTGCTTCAGGGACCTAACCTTTACTGTCCTGCATGCATCACCACCACTCAAATACCTCATGACCTCGGGCTTGAGGACTCCATAGGATCGGGCCAGCCGGGTGACAAACATCCCACCATAAATCCTATCTCCTTCCCTTTCCCCAACTCCACCATTCAGAAAGCTAGCTACCCAAAATGGGATGTTGCAGTAAACCTCATTTGAGTAAATGGTGTACAAATAGAAGAGATCTGAAGCAGTGACGCGGTGGTGAGAGTTGTGGCGCCCTGTCAAGCCGTAGGTGAGACATCTATGGGTCAACCTAACCCTAGGTTCCCTGATTTGAGATGCCACAGTAGTCGAGGTGTACACACCATCTCCAATAGTTGGCCAGAACATGGAACATCTGAAATCATTCCTCATTGTCTCTCCATGCAACAACATAGTCATGAACCCTGCTTGAGTGGTTTCATGCTGACTGTACAACCCTAGTCTCCATCCAAACTCAGTAACCGAGCATGTCCTGAGCTCACCCCCAGCCTAAAATAGATTGTGGTTCTGGCCACATCGGTCCTTGCCTCAGCCATGTCAAAGTGAAAAGTGGCAAAGAATTCACGTACCAATTCGTCATAAACCGACTCTTGAATTCTAAATAGGTTTTCCCACTGAGGGCCGGTAAATTCATCAGTCTGAAAGCTTTGGAGAAAGGTTTGCTCAAGACCTTCCCTCCTCAAAAAGCTCCAATCAACCACGGCCCCATTTTCAACTTTGTGTTGTAGCAATTGGGTGTATTTAGTCGTGGCAGCATCGTCATTGAAGACACCCCAACTGAGGACCATGTCGCCAAAGTTCTCTTGTTGAGATCGAGAAGAACTCCCTCTGCTAGGTCTTTGACGCTTACTCATTATCTGGAACAAAGCAAGGAGGAACAAAAAGGGTTAATTTGTGAATCAAAGAATCGGTTGAGCATCAGACAAGTCTGACGCCGTCACCCTTTGCTAGGTGACGCCGTCAGGTTCGACCAAATTCAAATCCAAAATTACGAGGGAAAAATCAATATCCAAACTTCAAGTTCATAAACCAAACGCCCCTTTTTACAGCAAAACGGGTGATTGGATCATAGGTTATGGTTCAAATTCGTGGCCACCCAATTAGTGAATAGACCCATTTGATTGCCAATCATCAAATGCTTTAATCATTGCTAAATAACACTAATTAAAGGCATTACGAGTTCTAGGCATGAATCGATCCTAGGGTTTCATGAATTGGGGGTTTTCGAAATTTAAGAATCCTATAAGTAATTAAAGCGAAAAGAATGAATAAGAATTACTTACCACGTGGAGATTGGTAACGAAAGTCGGTGAATTTGACCTTGAAAATTCGTGGGTGGGGTTGGAGTGGATATGGTTTGTGGGGTTTGTGATGAAAGTGATGGAAGTAAAGTTATTATTGTTGTGCAGACGGGGTGACGGCGTCACGTTCAAAGTCTGACGCCGTCAGACCAGCGTAATTTACCACTTTGTGCCAGTTTACAAATGAGCCCCTTGTACTTTAAGTGAGCAGCTAGTCAGGGTCAATAACCCTGATAGCTAGTCTCGTTAACAAGTTCCTCCTGGGTCAAATGTTTTGTTACTGTCACGGGATGTAGTAAAGTGTTGGAAAGGGTCGGTTGACGTCTCATTCAGGTTCCAATTTCCATCACGGCAGGTATTCAGGGAGTGAGAGGAACTTTTCTAGGGGTTTTTCGAAATGAGGGTGTGCTTTAATTGAGTTCTTCTCACTCCTGGCTTAAAGCCAAAAGATCGTTTCCTAGCTTCATGAAAGTTAGGGAGCGTGACAACCATGCTTCCCACAAAAATGCTATGATCTTGAGAATTCTTTTTCTCGCGAGGGGATCCAAATGGGTAAGAGGGTTTTAACCGTGAAGGCTCGAGGAGAGGGGTTTCATCATCCCATTCGTTGTATGGTTCATTAGGGACCGGGAGTTCAAAGATCTTCTCGATCTTTTTGTGTGAAGCTCCATCCCTAATTTTCTCCTTTATTCTCGCGATAAACTTTTCTGCTAGCTCCATGAACATATCTTGGGTATTTTTCAAGTGAGTCTCTAATTCCTGGATCCGTCTCTCTTGGTTGTTCACGAAAGTCAGCATTATCCCTTCAAATTCATCTTGTCGTGAGAATTGATGAAACGTATGTTTACCAATTGTGTTCACACACTCATCGGGATTTTCATCAGCCGTAGGTGTCTCGGCTTTCATTAATCTCTCAACCTGCCTTTTTATGTTTTCGAACAGCTGTTCTTGGGTTGCACTCATGCAATTTAAAATCCTTTCTTCCGAGAACGTTGAGTCTTTCCATTCTTCTTCTTCGTACTGTGCTAAGTCCTCAATGACTTCCCAGCACTTATCGACACTGAGCCTGCTCAGCCTTCCATTGGCAGCGTAATCTATGGTTCTTCTAGTTTGATGGTTTACGCAATCATAAAATAGTTGGATTTGTAGCCAAGGATCCATGCCATGGTGAGGGACTTTTTGGAGTAAGTCCTTGAATCGAGTCCATGCCTCGTAGAGGGTTTCGCCTTGACGTTGTTGGAACATCAAGATATCATTCTTTAGCTTGGTAGTTCTTCCTGGTGGGAAAAACTGAGCAAGGAAACGAGTGGTGAGATCATCCCAAGAGGTGATGGATCCTGCGGGTAGACGCTCTAGCCATTGACTAGCTTGGTCCCGTAGAGAGAATTGAAAGAGACGCAGTCGGGTCGTCTCTCGAGTGGCAACATCAAGGTCTATAGAATCAACGATTTTGAGAAAGTCCTTGAGATGTTGGTTAGGATCTTCTGAACGAAGTCCATGGAATGCGCATCCGCTTTGCACCAACCGGATGGTGTCGGATCGCAAGGGAGTGACATTGGCTCCTTGAGTGAGCTCAATGGTGTTTCGATAGCCATGGTGGCTAGGACGGGAGTAGTCTCCTAAGGTACGGGCTCTAGGAGGTTGGTTGTTGGGATCAAGGATATTACCACCTTCCATGATGTCGGATGGTAATGGTTACGAACAAAGAAACGAAGAAAAAAGATAGACTAAAGAAATCCTAGAAAAATAAAATAAAAATCTCACTAGAAAGGAATCTAGTGAGTAGACCTAATAAAATAAAAATTCAACCTAAACAATAACTATTCCCCGGCAGCGGCGCCAAAAACTTGATGCGTGGTTTTGCGACCTTACAACAGGTTTTACCTCTCGAGGGATCTCAAGAGGCTTACAACCCCACCAGGCAGTGTACCTGACCGATGTAGTATAGTGTAGTGGTAAGTACGGGGGATTGATCGTTCTCCACAGGGAATAGTGTCGTTAGGATTGAAAAAACTACTCTAATAGGTCTAAGGGTGAGGGAAGATTCTTTTTGTATTTTTATATTTTTATGAAAGCAAGTAAAATCTCGGGTTTTGAAGGAGTGGGCAGAATTAGTTGCTAGTCAACTAACCCAAATAACTACGAATGCAAATAAAATAAAATAACTGAAAATGAAAAGGTTGTGTAACTTATATGGGGAGAAATGTGTTTACTTAGATTTCCTTACTCCCTAACTATCTTTTACCGGTTGATTAGTGTGTATTAATTGCGTGGATGACGGGTGTATTCCTTAATACCAATCGTGGGGTGGCGTACGTACTTCCCCAACTCTACAAGCTCCTACTTCACTCCTATGTCGAGCCGGCTAGGAAGCTCCTAACATGGGATCACTAGAATTCGCTCATGCATTAAATACAACCATAAAAACCTTAGTACGCATTGGTTCATGTTTCTTAAGACGTTCAAGCAAGTTACCGAATAGGAAGTTAGCCAGTTTTCTTAAGCCTAACATCGATAAACAATCATCCAGTACAATTAATAACACACTAACAACTAATAATCAATAGCTAGGTTTCATTAGATCTAAGCAAACACAAGATAAATCTAGCCTAGCATGTTAATTAAAAGACAAGAACAAGATATAATCAAACAACACATAGACATATTGATTGATTAAATAAAAACTTATCTTCAATTAAACATGGGAGATCCAAGGGTATGAAAACCCTTAAAAATGGCAGAAATTCGTCTTAGGGTTTCTCCTCACAAAGTTGCACACTAATAACAAAAAATTGCAAAACTATATATAGAGTTTAGTGGCTGACGGCGTCACGTTGTAGATCTTGACGCCGTCACCTCGCCGTGTCTAGGGTTCCCGGATGGTCTTCTTGACGCCGTCCCTCTTTAGTCCTCCAAAATCCTCCCTGGCTTATCAAGGCTTGACGCCGTCAGAAATGAGCTTGACGCCTTCCCTTTTTAAGTTAAACCGTGATGGCCTTGATCACCTTAAAGGGTGACGCCGTCAGAAATCCATTGTAAAATTCTCTGGCTTATCATGTGTATTTTTCATATCCAATTCTTTTGCCAAGCCATGATGCCGTCAGGAGCAATCCCTGACGCCGTCAAAGGTACTTTTCCAGCCGATTTTGAGACTTTGTCGTTTTCTTCACTTTTATGCTCCAAAAACGTCCAAAATGCTTCCTTTTCCAGATTTCTTCTCCAAACTACCTAAAATGACAAAAAATACGATTTAGAGCTTAAATGACCCCCTAAAAGCGGTACACTTTTCGCTTCATCACCATCTTCCCCAAGGTAGAAATTTAATTCACCCATCATGCTCATCTCAAACTCGTCACGCATGATCTTTGAAAAATCATCGCACAGTTCTGGACAAGTTGAGCCGAATATAATGTCGTCGACATATATTTGAAAAATGATGAGATGTGAATTTCGTTTCTTTGTGAAAAGTGTGTTGTCAACTATTCCCATGGTATATTCATGTTCAATCAAGAATGCATTTAGTCTATCGTACCAAGCTTTAGGAGCTTGTTTGAGACCATAGAGTGCTTTTTTGAGTTTATAAACATGATTCGGATTTTCGAAATCAACGAATCCCGGAGGTTGTGCAACGTATACCCCCTCGTTGATATAACCATTTAGGAATGCACTTTTCACATCCATTTGATATAGTTTAAAGTCTAAGGCACAAGCATAGGCAAGGAGTATCCTAATAGACTCTAATCTAGCTACGGTTGCATAGGTTTCATCGTAATCTATTCCTTATTGTTGGTTATAGCCTTGTGCTACCAAACTTGCCTTATTCCTAGTTACGACGCCATTTTCGTCGAGTTTATTTCTAAACACCCACTTAGTTCCTATGATGGTTTGATTCTTAGGTGGAGGTACTAAATCCCAAACTTGGTTTGCGGTGAATTGATTAAGCTCTTCTTGCATGGCAACTACCCAGCTTTCATCCTTAATCGCTTCACAGACATTCTTAGGTTCTACGGTTGATATAAAACAAAAGAAATTACTTTTGTTTTGAGCTTGTGACCTAAGGGTTTTTTGGTTTAGGTTTCCTATGACATTTTCAATAGGATGGTTCTTGAATTCCTTAATGTTGACAACTTCGTCAACTTCAACTATTTCATCCTCAATGTCATCTTCTAAGGTTTTCTTGCCACTAACCTTAATGGCTTCATCCTCATCTAAGTCATCATCCACCAAGGGTGATGTCTTAGTTGGTGGAGGACTTTCATCAAATGTCACGTTGAGTGACTCTTTGACTTTCATTGTTTCCTTGTTTAGGACAACATAGGCTTTACTATTTTGGGAGTAACTTAGGAAAACACCTTCGTAAGACTTTGGGTCAAACTTGGTGAGGTAGTCTTTAGTGTTTAGTATGAAGCACTTGCTTCCAAACACTCTAAAGTAATCAAGAGTATGTTTTCTACCTTTCAAGATTTCATATGGTGTTTTTCCTAATATAGGTCTAATTAAGATCCTATTAAGTATGTAAGTTGAGGTATCAACCGCATTACACCAAAACTTTTGCGAAATTGATTGTTCATTCAACATCGTTCTACTCATCTCTTGTAGAGTATGATTTTTTCGCTCAACTACACCATTTGATTATGGAGTGCGTGGAGCTGAGAAATTGTGTGTAATACCATTAGCATCACAATATACTCCAAATTGCACTTCATTATCAAATTCCCGAACATGATCCGTCCAAATTGAGACTATTGTACACCCTAGTTGATTTTGGACCTTCTTACTAAAGATTTCGAATTCCTCGAAAGCTTGTGTCATATTCTTAAGAAATCTAGCCCAAGTATACCTAGAGTAGTCATCAACTATTACTAAGGTGTAGTAATTTTCTTCGTAGCTCCATACGGCGGATGGACCAAATAAGTTGTGAGGGGATTCGATACACCTTTGAGGATGTTAGTCCTTTGTAACTTGTGTATGTGATACTTTGAGTTAATATGGTTAAGTATGCGGAATCTACTTAACCACACTTAGAAGGTTATTTGGTTATTAGAAAATGGAAAGTAATGTTTAAGTAACGAACAATGAACACACAATCTTAACACCAAACGATTCAATATTATTAAGATAATAATACGAGTGATCTTCACTATCACTAGGGTTAAAAACCTTGAATCTATATGTTTCTATAACTTATGATTTCTATGATAAGTTATGTTCTTTGTTCTTTGAGAGACATTCTAAGCATATGAATTAAGCACTTGGTTAGTCACTTGAATATCTAGTCTAAGATCTTCTTTCTATAGTCCAAAGAAGATCTTTACAATAAATGATAAGTCTTGTCGAACTACTTGCTTTGCATGTGTTGAGTGTGTTAGTAGCTAAGATACAACATGTATCTATGTTTACAACTTGTTTGACTGACTACAAATCAAAGATATTATCTACCGTATATACTTGACTTTTATACACAAATATCTTTTTATACTTATCCAACCAGCAGTAGTAAATGCGACACTTATTTATCCAACAGTAGTATAAGTTACACCAGCAGTAGGATCAACCAGCAGTACCTTCTTTGTACTAGCAGTACTAACTTCAGTTAGTACTGTTAGTTATAACTTGAGAGGCTTTAGATATACACTAGCAGTAGGAACTGTTAGTGTATTCTTCTCAGCAGTACTAACTTTGTGATCTTGTAATTCCCAATACTGATCTTCAGAACATTTAATTCCCAACAATCCTCCCCTAAACATGTGATTCCCTAATCAACATGTTTCTTCTGAATTAAATTCTGATTGTGAGGATCTTTTAAACACTTCATACTCAGACTCTTGATCTGAGGTTTCCTTTGTTCTTCAAAATTAAATATCTTTCTGTCTAACTCATCTACCTTCTGTGAATCTCTTTCAGCAATAACATCATCTTCTTTGTCTTGAACACAATCAATACCTTGAATAAAAGATGGTGCAATTTCCTTGGATGGAGGAATTATAAGAGGCAATGGTGCTGTGTATCTTGGATGCTTGTTCCAAGAAGTCAAATCATCTTTCAGCATGCCTTTGCAAGTGATGAACAAATGTAGTGAACTGAAATTGAAACTGAAAGCTCCTAGATAGAACTTTCTCCATTTGAATGCTTCATCCCTTCTGAATATATATAATACTCCAGAATCTTCATTTGAACTTTCTTCATTTGAAGAGCTTATTCCCAGTATCCATCAACTGAAAAAGTTTATTCCCAGCATTCATCAACTGAATGCTTGTTCTTATTATTTTCTGAATAATAAGACATGTTAGCTTCTCAAAAAGCTGACATCATCATCTTGTATTCTCTTGTCTTTTCTTTAACTTGATCAATTTGAGTTTCCTCCCCTGATTCTGAGCATACACAAAATATTTTCTTCCCTTATTGGTTAATCTTCCTCTTCTGAGCATGGAAGATCTCTCACCATGTACCAAAATATTTCCTCCCCTAAGATTTATCATTTTCTCCCTTGTTTGGAAGATCTTTCACCATCATCTGATCTACCAATTAGAACATATTTTCAGACAATGTTATACATGAAGCCATCAATTCCTTAAGAGTTTATGTGCTGCCCTCATCACTTCTAGGTGTGTTAACTCCTATGAGAGGTGATTCATGGGGCATTGACTCATTGTCCATCATTTGATGGTTATTCTAAGCCACTTTGAAAATCCTTTTAAAGAAACTTTTGACTTAGCAGTATGAATATGATTTTATTATTGAAAAATCATACTGCTCTCAACCATTTTGAAGGGATTAAGTGTGTAACAGACACTTAATCTAGAATTCGGTTCAAAGTAACCTCTGGTTGTGTGAGAACCAATATTTTCAGTTATAAATAACTGCTTGTGTAAAGATAAACATATTCAAAAGGCTTTCTTGACAGGGTTGCCAGCTCATAGCAATTGTTACCTCTAACACAAGTGTTAGATTCACTTTTGCTAGCTGTTCTTTCTAACAGATGTCCTTAGACTTGCTCATTATACTTAAAAGTATAAAATGATAGAAAGTGAGTAGTGTCAGTTACTATCTGACCAACTGAGCCATCAAGTCAATGTGAAACATCATAATCAGGTTTCAAGAAAAAAGTTTTAAAGAATCAATTAACTTAGGTGTAAACCTTTGTTAATGAATTCCCAAACTCAGTCCATCATAAACCTATTATGTCAGCAACTAATATAACCATTCTGCTGCTTCCATTTCACTTGAAACTTCCTTTATGCTCAATGTTAATACCTGAAATTGTTAGTCCAAAACCAAGAAACAAAATGCAAAGCATTTGTCTTATAGCAGTATCAATATATGACTAACAGTATGAACTAAACAATCAAAATTTGTACTAGCAGTACAAACTTTTCAATAACAGTACCAGTTTACAAAGCTAGCAGTACAAACAAAAATTTATATAAAATAACACATAGTTTAAAATCATTGAGGATTAAGCATTCCAATACTTGCTACCAAGTATTGAAACCTTCCAACATCAAAAGCTTTTGTAAGAAGATCTGCAAAGTTGTTATCAGAATCAATTTTAAGAACTTGAATCAACTTTTTCTCATTGCAGTCTCTAATAAAATGATGTCTAATTTCAATGTGTTTTGTTTTAGAGTGTTGTACTGGGTTTTTAATTATGTAAATTGTACTACTATTATCAATATGTATGACAGTGTTCATGAAATTGTACCCATAATCTAGTAATTGATTTTGAAGCCAAAGTACTTGACCACAGCAACTTGCAGCAGCTACATATTCAGCTTCAGTTGTTGAAGTAGCCACAATTGTTTGCTTTTTACACTGCCATGAGATAATTCTACACCCAAGGAATTGACATCCTCCAGTTGTTGACTTTCTGTCCAAGCTTGCACCTGCATAATCACTATCTGAAAATGCTACCAAGTCAAAAGGTGATTCTCTAGAATATTGTGGACCCAACCTAGGTTGACCCTTGAGATATCTAAAAATCCTCTTGACAGTTGTGAGGTGAGAAACCTTTGGAGTTACTTGAAATCTTGCACAAGCACAAACAGAGAACATGATATCAGGTCTTGATGATGTGAGATACATCAAAGAGCCTATCATAGATTTGTATGTGTGTATATCTACATTTTCTCCATTTAAATCTTTAAGAAGTGGCTTCTCAGAGTCCATTGGTATGCTTGCTACTTTTGAATCAGCAAATTTGAATTTCCTTAGAATCTCTGCAACATACTTATCTTGACTAATAAATATGCCTTCACATGATTGCCTAACTTGCAGACCCAAAAAGAATGTAAGTTCCCCCATGGAACTCATCTGAAACTTATCATGCATAAGTTTCTCAAACTCTAAACACATCTCCTTCCTTGTAGATCCAAAGATGATATCATCCACATACACTTGAACTAGCAAAAGATCATTCTAGTGCTTCTTGATGAATAATGTCTGATCAATCTTCCCTATTTGAAATCCATTTTCTATTAAGTAGGAAGCCAGTGTTTCATACCATGCTCTTGGTGCCTGATGAAGGCCATAAAGAGCCTTAACTACCTTGTACACCTTGTCTGGATGATCTGGGTCAGTAAACCCTAGAGGTTGTGAGACATATTCCTCCTCTTCAATAGTACCATATAAAAATGCACTCTTGACATCCATTTGATAAATTGTGAAGCCTATAAATGAAGCATAAGCCAAAAATAACCTAATGGCTTCAATCCTTGCTACAGGAGTAAAAACCTATTTATAGTTTATCCCTTCTTCTTGTGTGTACCCTTGGGCTACTAATCTAGCCTTATTCCTAATCACTATGCCCCTTTCATCCCTTTTATTTCTGAAAACCCATCTAGTGCCAATTACCCTTACACCCTTGGGTAAATCAACTAGCACCCATACCTTCTGAATCTTGAACTGAAGAAGCTCTTCTTGCATAGCTTCTACCCAGCTTGAATCATCTAGGGCTTTAAGAAAATTCTTTGGTTCTGCTTGTGATAGAAAACATATAAACAAGCAAGAGTTTGAAAACTCATGTTGCTTTGAAGCATAAAGGGCATCAAGAAGCCCTTGTTGGTCTGAAGACATCAGTTGTTGCCTTGTCTTCACCCCTTATTGTACATCTCCAATCACATTGTCCAGGGAGTGGAATTTGTGAATCCTTGAGTGTGGTGTTGTAGGAACATGATAGTTAGGTGGAAGATTATTGAAATCCACCTCTTCTTCTGAGAAATCTGCTTCAGTTGAGACTGATGGGCTAGCAGTAGAAACATTTGGCCTAGCAGTATGAACTGTTTGCCTGGTAGTATCTTGCTCTGTCTCAGCAGTAGGAACTTTTGACTCAGCAGTAGGAATAATGATTGTACTGCTAACTTGTTCTTCTTGTTCATTTTCCTTGTTTTCATCTTCAATTCTTTCTTTAGCCTTATCAGTAGAAGGTTCATCATTTGTTGAAGTTGAAGCCACACTTGTACTTGTCCATATTGGCATTCATACATAATCTTGATCTGTCTCTTTGTCTAACCTTGCCTCATCTGTTGCTTGTGAACCTGAAAATTCATTAGTTTCAACAACAACAGGCACATAATTCATAGAATGGGTTAGTGTCTCAAGATCAAATAGCCAATTGGGACCTTGACCTGCTACATTGGATTTATTCTCTAAAAATTCCACATGCAGGTTTTCCTCTACTCTTCTAGTTCTTGAGTTGTATACTCTAAAAGCTTTGCTATTAAGAGAATATCCAACTAAGAATCCTTCATCTGCTTTACCATCAAACTTTCCTAGATGGTCTAAGGTATTCAGAATTGTCACATGACATCCAAAAGGTCTAAGAAATCCTATTGCAGGAGTTCTATCTCTAAATAGCTCATATGATGTCTTATTGTAAGATTTGACAACCAAAACCCTGTTCTGGACATAGCAAGCAGTATTAACTGCTTCAGCCCAAAAAGTGATAGGCAACTTAGAGTCGGCTAACATGGTTCTAGCAGCTTCTATGAGTGTTCTATTTCTCCTTTCAGCTACTCCATTTTCTTGAGGAGTCCTTGCAACACTAAATTCTCTCCTAATACTTTTTTCCTTGCAGAAGTCATCCATAACTCTATTCTTAAACTCTGTCCCATTATCACATCTAATGACTTTTACTCTTTTGTCTACTTGGTTTTCTATCTGTGTAATAAATGTCTTAAGGATGCTAGAAGTCTCATCCTTATTACCTAAAAAGAAAACCCTATGTAAATCTATTATAGTCATCAGTAATAACTAGACAATATCTTTTATGCATCATACTACTAACAGAAGTAGGTCCAAATAAGTCCATATGAAGCATAAACAATGATTGATCAATAGAGTTAAAAATCTTGGGCTTACAAGTGGCTTTATGTTGTTTGCCTTTAAGACAAGCAATGCATGTTTGGTCATTTTCAAATCTTTTTTGAGGCAAACCTCTTACCAAACCATTCTTAACAATCTTATTTATGGTTTTGAAGTTAATGTGACCAAGCCTCCTATGCCATTTCATAGATTCATCCAATGTGGCCTTGGCAACTAGACAAGTAAGTACCTCTTTAGGAACAATGTTCTTCATATCAACACTATACATGTTGCCCTTTCTTGGAATTTTAAGAAGTACTTGACTTTCATCAGGCATCTTAAAATCAGAAGAAAGTACAAGACATTCAGTTTCAGTAAAAATAACTTTGTTCTTTTTGTCACACATTTGTGAGACACTAAAAAGATTATACTTAAGCTCTTGCACATAGTACATATCTTCAAAATCTAAATTTCCAGTTTTAATTGTACCTTTACAGGAAATTTTGCCACCAATACCTCCTCCAAAGCTAACATATCCTCCATTTATTGATTGAAAATCTGAGAGATAAGACATGTTGCCAGTCATGTGCCTTGAACATCCACTATCTGAGTATCCTTGATCCTCTTGTTTATCAGTTGAATGTTCCTGCACAGAAATGAGGAATATTAGTTTCCTTTGGGGACCCAAGCCATTACTGACTTGGATCTGCCTCGTGCATCAATGTAATGTAATCTCTTAAGAATGGTTGATGCACCATTGGATTTAGTTTGTCTCCAAACCCAACATGCTGAGGCCTTAACAGGATTTGCCCTGTTTTCCCTAGCAGCAGTATGAACTACATGCCTAGCAGTAGAAACTGCTGGCTTTGTAGTTGTACCCTTAACTTTCCAAACTTGTTTTTGGACCACTGCTTTTGTTAGAAAAGGCCTTGGAGCAGTTTTAGATGCATATTTGAAAGTTATTTTTGCATTTTGAACTGCTGGTTGTGGGTAAACAGAGTAAAAAGGTCTGGCAGTAGAAACTGTTTGTCTAGCAGTATGAACTTTTGGTCTAGCAATAGGAACTGCTTTTGGTCCAGACTTAAATGAAACTGTTTTGGGTATTGTTCTTTTATTATTAGAGTGACTTTTAGGAGTTTGCCTTTTTAAATTCACCCTATTGTGTGTATACCCATATACCCTTTGGTTGCAGAAAGCTGCAAGATGGTCAAATTCTCCACATACAAAACAAGCTTTGTTATAGAAGTTAAAGTCATCACCTAGTTGGTGAGACTTAAGGCCATTCCAATTCCTTTGGTTGCCTTTAGGCTTGTTTGAGGTTCTGTATTGCTCACAATACCTAACTGGTTGCCTAACATTTTTAATGTTGGTTTTAGGCCTATCAGTATTAGTTTTGACTATCTTTGGAACACTTGTTCCTGCTTTCTTAACCACTTCAGGTTTAGACATAACCTGTTCTTCTTCATCACTATCATATTTTCAGTCCTTAATAACTACAACATCTGATTTCCTATCAGAGGACTCATTGTCCTCAGAAAGTGAAGTTTTACTTAAACTTTCACTTACTTTCTCTACCTTAGGACTCTCAGTAGACTTAGAACCATATTCCATTATTGGGTCTTGAAATTCAGCTAATCCTGTGTGGGCTAGGTCAATACCTGGAGGTAAAGGAACACCTCTGTATGGTGGAGGAACAGAATTGTAACCTAGACCAGACTTAGCTTTATTAACAACTTGAGCTTCTCAAATCTTATTGATTCCATCTGAGTCATAAGCTAGTGTATCTACTGTTATCTTAACATTTTCATTTTCCTTTTTGTGCTTTGCTAGTGATTCATTCAGCACAATAATGCACTCATCTTTGAATTCTATGTTTCTTTTTAGGTTAGCCATCTCATAACTAAACTTAGATTCATTTCCTTGAAAATGTAAGATTTGTTTTTCAAGAACAGCTAGACCTCTTTTATGATTAGCAAAATTAGCAAGTGTGTTATATAGCTTTTCTAGTTGATCATCATTTTCCTTTTTAAGTTTTTCATAAGCTTTAAGATCAGAGCAAGATTCAGTACATTTGATTATAGAATTTACCTCTAAATCAGAAAAGGCCATCAGTGCAGTCTCAGTTGCCACCATTGCAGCTTCTTTTGGTGCTTCCTCTTCATCAGCCATGAAGCTCCAATCATAGCTAACACCATCAATGGCTAGCATAGCCTTTGGCTCTTCCACAGTGACTTCCTTCTTCTTATCTTGCTTGTACCATGTGCTCCTATTTTCTTACTTTCTTGGCTTTCTGCACTCTTTTGCAAAGTGTCCCACCTTGTGACAATTGAAACACTCTACTTTCTTCTTTTCAAACCCAACAGTTTCATTACCATTTATGGTAATCTGCTTTCCTGTTCTTTGCCAAAATTTGTTAGCCCTTATGCTTAGTAAAGCAACCTGCCACTTGATATCCATCTCTTCTAAATCATCATCATCCACCTGTTCAAGGTCTTCATGATTTAGAGGAGAACCACTAGTTTGACTAGACATGAATACATAGAATGTTGGATCTCCAAGTCCAGCAACATTCTTTTGTGTTGCATCAGTAGAAACACTATAACTAGCAGTAGAAACATCTTCATCTTCATCTACCTCTTCAGACTTACTAATGTTGGGAGATGACATAAATGCCATATTCCCAGAACTAGTACTATAGCTTCCAGACTTCTTCAGACTTTGTTCAACAATTTTGAAGTTGTTGTACAAATCATTGAGTTTCATGGTTTCAATGTCTGGCTTATTCATCCAGACAACAACATGAGTATGGAATTCATCAGGTAGACTTCTTAAAAAATTCATGTTGAGATCTTCCTTGGCTCTCTCAACTCCCAACACAGCTAACTGTCTGACAAGCTTGTATAATCTAGAGAACAGCTTATCAAGAGATTCATTGCTATTTGAACTAAAGTTTTCAAATTGTTGTTTCAGCAATGTCTTCTGTGTTTTCTTAGTAGTTTCATTACCTCTAAACCATGCACAAATCTCTTCAAAATAGTTTTTGCATCAGGATACTTGCTAAAAGAAAGCATTTGTTCACCAGGAATGGTCATAAGCAACAAATTTCTTGCCTTTTGATCATTCCTCTTCTGTATCCTTTCTTCATTGGTATTTGGTCCAGAATTTAATTTTTGAATTGTTTTGCCTTCAAGAATGACATCTGAATAACATAGTGAAAAAGAATCACCATACAGAATGATATCCCAGAGAACATAATCTTGAACCATAAAGTATTGCTCAATCCTTAACCTCCATAACTCAAACTCATTCTGTTTGATCATAGGCAACTTTGCAGCAATATTTGTAGCCTGAGTATTCTCCACTTCCATTTCTTCTTCTTCTTCTAAATCAAATATATCAGCCTTGCTCTGATACCAATTGTGAGGGGATTCGATACACCTTTGAGGATGTTAGTCCTTTGTAACTTGTGTATGTGATACTTTGAGTTAATATGGTTAAGTATGCGGAATCTACTTAACCACACTTAGAAGGTTATTTGGTTGTTGGAAAATGGAAAGTAATGCTTGAGTAATGAACAATGAACACACAATGTTAACACCAAACGATTCAATATTATTAAGATAATAATACGAGTGATCTTCACTATCACTAGGGTTACAAACCTTGAATCTATATGTTTCAATAACTTATGATTTCTATGATAAGTTATGTTCTTTGTTCTTTGAGAGATATTCTAAGCATATGAATTAAGCACTTGGTTAGTCACTTGAATATCTAGTCTAAGATCTTCTTTTTATAGTACAAAGAAGATCTTTACAATAAATGATAAGTCTTGTCGAACTACTTGCTTTGCATGTGTTGAGTGTGTCAGTAGCTAAGATACAACATGTATCTATGTTTACAACTTGTTTGACAGACTACAAATCAAAGATATTATCTACCGTAAATACTTGACTTTTATACGCAAATATCTTTTTATACTTATCCAACCAGCAGTAGTAAACGCGACACTTATCCATCCAGCAGTAGTATAAGTTACACCAGCAGTAGGATCAACCAGCAATACCTTCTTTGTACTAGCAGTACTAACTTTGTGAACTTGTAATTCCCAATACTGATCTTCAGAACATTTAATTCTGTAGGATCTAGGCCTCCTTGATAGATCTTTGAGCCTTTGTGGATCGGTAGAATGCCTATGTAATCACAAGCACGCTACAAGAGAATCTCTGAATATAAATTGATAAAGAAGAAGAAGTAACTAATGAACTTTGATCCTCTATGGATCTTTTATTAACTAATAATGTTTCAAATTGATTGATTGATTACAAAACTCATAGCCGCATGTTTCTTTTATACTACAAGAAACCCTAATGCAGCATTACTAAGAAAACGTGTAAAAGATATGCAAATCTATTCCTAATATATCTCATGCATATCCATTCTATCTAATAATACGGAACTAATAACCGCAGCAATGACAACTAACAGCAGAAACAAAACGTACTACCAGCAGGAACCACTACCAGCAGGAACTATATACCTGCCAGCAGGAACCATTAACACTAACAGCAGCAATGAAATAAATATTATTTCTAATAATTCCTAACAATCCTCCCCTAAACTTGAATTTGACATGGTTAACTTCAAGTTTCCAGATAGATCTTTGACGTCCAGGGATAGAGGATTGAATCAGTAGCATCAGAAAGTAACCAGCAGCAAAATCATCTTTAAGCACAAACTTCCAGCAGCAAGCTCTATGTATCAACAGCAACAGGAAAACACATCATCTGAATCTGGTCACCATCTGAAAGGCAATGTACTTGATCTTCACAGCAACCATGACTTATTGTACATCAAATCTTTTAAGTTTCATACTATTCTCATCACTTCTAGGTGTGTTAACTCCTGTGAGAGGTGAATCATTGAAAATTAATGGATTTGATGTCTCTTTACCAATAGCCATCACTACTGGAGTAGCCAATGTGTAGGTGAGTTGATTATCACACCAGAGTCGTACCCTCATGGTGAGTCAACTCTTTCTTGTCTGTGAGACATGGTGAGTTGATTACCATTTGTTGTGTGGTAAGAAACCAACACTGTACCTGCATACAAGTTAGTAGACAATATACAATTTTATTTTTTTTTTAGTTTTTTTTTTTAACTAATAAAGAAACAAAATAAAATAAACATAAAGAAAATAAAGATTACAAATGTACAACAATAAGCACAAAGAGTACCATGATCAAGCAGAAGATGCTTTGGCAGCAACAAGTTGATTCCAGATAAACCTGACCAATTGCCCAGCTGTGGTCAAGTCATTTCCCACTGCCATTTTGCCAATCTTCAACTTATGCTTTAGCATCCTTTCCATTAGCTCTACTGATAAAGGATATGGAACATCCACAAACATACAGAACACTTGTCCAGAAATAGTCTCCAAGACATGAACATTTGAAGAAGTATATAACCTCCAACTGTGTACTCTCCATGACTGTTGATTAGCCCACACATTATAAGCAATACTTGACTTTCATCAGGTAGCTTGAACTCAGGAGAAAGAATAAGATAGTCAGTATCAGTAAATAAAACTTTGTTTTGATTATCACAAATTTGTGATACACTGAAAAGATTGTACTTAAGTTCTGGTACATAATACACATTTTCAAAATCAAGATTACCAGTTTTAATTACCCCTTTACCAGTAAAACTTCCTCCAATACCACCACCAAAGACAACTGGTCCTCCATCCAGAGCTATAAAGTCTGAAAGATATGACATGTTGCCTGTCATGTGCCTTGAACATCCACTTTCTAAATATCCTCTATCTTCTTTACCATTTGAAGGATGTTCCTACACACAAAATAAAGGTGTTAGTTTCTTTTGGGGATCCAAACCATCACTGGTTTGGATCTGCCTTGTGCATCAAGATGAGAAAACTTGTTGGAGGTCTTTGATGCACCATTGGGTTTGGTAGAATTTTTAACCCAATGTGCTGAGGCCTTGACAGCATTGCCCCTTTTTCCCTTAAAATTTAAGTGCCTAGCAGTAGGATTTGCTGGTCTAGCAGTTGGAACTGCTTGTTTAAATTTAGGCACCCACTTCTGATTGGTCATTGTTGTTTTCTCATAAAAATGCCTTTTAACTATTTGTGCATGATTTGAAAATTGTTTTGCACTTGAAACAGTTTGCTTGTTATTAAACCACTTATTTTGACTAGCAGTTGAAACAGTTTTGATGCCAGTCTTTAACATAACAGCTTTGGGTGACATCTTATGATTTGCATTAGGGCTTGTCAATCTAGTTGAACTGTTTTGAGTTACCTTAGCATTGTTATTCCTTATCACCCTTGTATTCCCAGAAACCTTCTTTTTTCATGGGTTAGAATCACAATAAGCAGCCATATTATCAAAACTTCCACAAATAAAGCACACTTTTCTAATCATAGCAAACTTGTTATCCAATTGCTTAGATTTTGAGTGATTCCAGTTCCTATGACTACCCTCAGAAATTGGTGATCTGTTCTTAGTCCTATACATCTCAGCATATCAAACACTTTTCCTAACTGGTTTTATATTTTTAGTCTTAACCACTTTAGGAGCATGTTTAACTTCTACCTTAACAACATTAGGTTTGTCCTTAACCTCTACATCCTCATCATCAAATGTCCAATCCTCAATAGTTGGTGCATCTAAGTTCCTATCAGAGGACATATTTTCCTCAAAAAGAGATTTATCACTAGCAATCACAGAAGAATCTTCTGCCTTAACAAATTTAACAGGATTTTCACTAATCTTAACACCATATCCAGGAAAATCCATATCCTTAAACTCTTCTAAACCTATATGTGCTAAATCAATTCCTGGTGGAACAAATATTCCTCTAAGAGGGGGTGCAACTGACTTATATCCTAAACCAGACTTAGCTTTATTAACTATTTGGGTCTCTACTATCTTCTGAACTCCCTTTGAAGTATGTTCAAGAGTTTCTACACTTAACTGGATGTTTTCTTTTTCCTTCTTAAGCTTTTCTAGTTCATATACAAGTCCACTCATTTTATTATCTTTTATTTGCAAATCCCTCTTTAAAACTCCTATCTCATCAGAGAAGTTTGACTCATTCTATCTATAAAACTCAATTTGTTCTTCCAAAATAGCTAGTCCTCTTTTATGATTTAACAGACTAAAATTTACTTGATTATATTCTACTCTAAGATCATCATACTGTTTCTTAAGACACTCATAATCTTTTAAAGCAGAACAAGTATTTGAACATTTTTGAACAATATGTACCTCAGAGTCTGAGAAAGCCATCAAACCCAAGTTAGTTGGTTCCTCTTCTTCCTCCATAAAGCTCCAATCAAATCCAGCTCCATCTACAGCTACCATAGCCTTAGAAGAAGTCTCTTCAACATTAACTGTTCTCCTTGTTCCTTGCTGATTCTTAAACCCTTGACCCTGGTTGCTTTGTTGTCTTGGACCTCTACATTCCCTGGCAAAGTGCCCCATCTTGTGACAATTAAAGCATTCCACCTTAGACGTATCATACCCAGCAACATCTCTTCCATTAAAGGTAATCTTATTCCCAGTCCTTTGGTATTACTTCTTATCCCTGATGCTTATCAAAGCCAACTGCCACTTTAAATCCATAACCTCCAAATCATCTTCAGCAATTTGAAGAAGATCTTCATTAAAGATCTTAGACCCACCAGACTGTTCTGACACAAATGCATATATGGTCTCTTCAGTCAAGCCAGCAGTACTAGTTTTTACACTAGCAGTGCTAACTGTTGGTTTAGCAGTACCAACTGCTTCTTCATCTTCATGATTCGAACTGTTTGAAGAAGATAGAAAAGCCATATTCCCTGAACAAGAACTGGTGCTACCACTCTTCTTCACCTTCTGCTCAACAATCTTAAGATTGTTGTAAAGCTCATTCATTGTCATTTTCTCCAGCTCTGGTTTATTGCTCCAAACCACAACATAAGTGTTCCATTCAGCAGGTAAACTATTTACAAACTTCATATTAAGGTCTTCCTGTGGAATCACAATCTTCAACACAGTAAGTTGACTGATGATCTTTTGAAGCCTATTAAAGATATGGTCCAAAGTTTCATTGCTCGATGCAGTGAAGTTCTCATAACTTTGCTTGAGTAGGGTTTTCTGTGCCTTCTTGGTAGCTTCATTTCCACCAAATCTTTCCACCACTGCTTCAAAAAGAGTTTTAGCTGTCTCGTAATGGCTAAAATTCAGCACTTGATCATTAGGAATTGCCATTAGTAACAAATTCCTAGCTTTCTGATCATTCTTCTTTTTAATTTTCTCCTCGTTTGTAATTGGCTCAGTGTTAAGCTTTGTGATCTTGGAACCATCAGCACGTGTTTCTTCAATAGGAATTGGTTTGAAGGAATCACCATTGATAATGATATCCCAAAATGCATAGTCTTGCAACATGAAATATTGCTCTATTCTCAGCCGCCATAAATCGTATTCATTCTGTTTCAGCATGGGGAGTTTAGAAAGGATTGAGGTTTGAGGTATCTCCATGTCCATCTTCTTGGTTGCTAGTGAGTAAATACTTCTGGATCTTCTAAACTCAAAGTATCAGAAACCTGTCTTTGATACCACTTGACCGGATCTAAACACACACGTTGTGCTGGGGATACTTTGAGTATATACTTGATAGCACGCGGAATTTACTACCAAGTACTTAGAAGAATATGTGTTTGGTGATTGAGTGATCGTACGAATGTAACAATAAGAACAACAAGACAATTGTATTACCCAAACACTTTTCTTTCAATATATTGAATGATTAAACATGAAGCTCTTAACAATACTTATATGTATAGGAGATATGGATATCGATTAATTAAACCCTAACTGAGGATCTCTTTTTATAACACAAAGAGTCCTTTACAAGTAAACTATATTCGTATCATTCTATACAAATAAGATATACATCATATCCATTCCATATTTATCTTCACACGGTTTCACCTTAATCTTATAAGCAGTACTAACTTTTCTTCATCAGCAGTACTAACTGTTCTTGTATTCTTCAGCGACTGTTCAACCGTACTAACTTATAAAGAACCGTACTAACGAACCCGTACTAACTGCTTAATTTAATTCCCAACAATCCTCCCCTAAACTTATGATTTCTATGCAAATCAACAAGTTTCTTGAATTAAACTTCAACATTATATGATGGGGTGGATTCTTTCAAACACTTATCTTTAATCTCAAAACACTTGGGAATTTTCTTCACATATCGTACTCTTTTGGTCAACTCCTCAAAAAGTTCCATAAATACATTTATTCTTATAAGGAATTAATTCTAAATACCAACCCAAAGAATTTACTTCCTTATACCAACCCTGCATTTAATTACTTTAATACTCCATTGGTTCTATAAAAAGCCTTAAATTCACAATACTATCACCATTACACACATCAACCTTCAAATCACAACTATCAAACCCAATGAGTTCATCCAATCCAAACATTATTGAGATTTCATCAGATTCATCTTAAGATTCAGAAAGTGATGGATGGAGATCTTACTTTCCACCGAACTATACTAATCTGACTATCAGAAACCCATCTCCAAAAACTCAAGAAGTATCTTCTGATGATGATCTTTTAACATCCTCTGATGATGATGATCAACAAGCACTTCCACTATCAGTTGTATTGACAAGAGAGATAGAGAAAGCTATGGCAAAAATGAGTAAGGTTCAAGGGCCCGAAAAGGTACAAGTGCCCGAAAAACATCAACCACTTCCAAGACCTGACAAACAAGTTTTGGGACTTCCTTGTTGGAAAGTGTGGAACTCAATCGATGGCAAAGGAGTTCACAAATCCATGCCAGACTTCAAAGACAAAGGCAAGAGGAAGCTTGAGTAGTGATTATGTGTTAGGTTTGTTTAGGTTTGTGTGTTGGTAGTTGTGTTGGTTTTTGAGTCCAGGGTTGTAACAAAACATCTTCTTATGTAATGAATCCACCTCTTTAATGAATAAATTTTATGCACCTGTTTATAATTCATCTCTGACTCTTAATTCCTCCCCTGAATTTCATAATCATCTTTAACAGCAACTGAACAAACTTTTAATTCCTCCCCTGTTTGGAAGAATCTTCACCATCAGATGAAATAGAACATATGACATCCAAGCTCAGCATCCAATATGACAATTTGTACAAGTTACCATCAATTCAGTTGATTAGTTTCAAACTGCTCTCAACACTTCCAGATGTGTGACCTTCTGAGAGAGGTGTATCATAGAGCATAAACTCAGTAGGAACTAAGTTTGAACAATCAGTACAAACTGGTGAAGCCAGCAGTACAAACTGTCAACCTCAGCAGTACAAACTGTTAGCAAAAATTTTCAGAGATAGAATCAAGTTATAATTTTGAATGTGGACCTGAAAACATTTTTGTCCACTTATAGTTTTTAGCAAACTATCAGCTATGAACGGATTTGACATGTCTTTACCAATAGCCGTTTGCTATGGACTAGCCAACTCTTCACACTTAGATTTGGTGAGTTGATAACCAACCAATTTTTGGTAAACTGTCAACCATAAACGGATTTTAGTAGTCTTTACCAGAAACCGTTTGATATGGACTAGTTGATTCTTATGTCGGTTAGACATGGTGAATTAATTACCATTTGTTGTGTGACAAGCATTCAAACTTGACAATCCAAACCACCATACTTTCCAAAGCACAATCCAAAGCAAAAAGCTTTTCTTATCCTGAAATGTTAGTCCAAAACCAAAGAAAACACAATACACAATATTTTCTTATAACAGTTATGATAATTGACTAACAAATTCACAAATAGTATTAAAAATTACCAAGCAGTCCTAACTATACGAATAGCACAACTAGCAGTACAAAAACCAAAACCATTTAGACATTAATCTTTTGAAGGATTAAGCATTCCAATACTTGTTACCAAGTACTGAAATCTGCTTACATCAAAACCTTTTGTTAAGAGATCAGTAAAGTTGTCATCAGTATGTATTTTAACAACTTTTATTAACTTCTTTTCAGCACAGTCTCTTATAAAATGATGTCTAATTTCAATATGTTTAGTTTTTGAATGTTGAACAGGATTCTTAATGATACACATTGTACTGCTATTTTCTATATGTATAATTGTGTTTAAGAAATTGTACCCATAATCAAGCATCTGGTTTTGAATCCAAAGAACTTGAGCACAACAACTTGCTGCTGCCACATATTCTGCTTCAGTAGTAGATGTGGCCACCATAGTCTGCTTCTTACACTGCCAAGAGATTAATCTTCGACCTAAGAACTGACAACCACCTGTTGTAGATTTTCTATCCATGCTAGCACCATCATAATCAGAATCAGAGAATGCCACTAGATCAAATGCAGACTCTTTAGGATACCATAGCCCCAAGTTAGGTTGACCTTTAAGGTATCTGAAAATTCTCTTTATTGCTGTAAGATGAGACACCTTAGGATTTACTTGGAATCTTGCACAGGCACAAACAGCAAACATAATGTCAGGCCTAGATGATGTAAGGTACATCAGAGACCCAATCATAGATCTATACATGTGCACATCCACATCTTCACCACTGTGATCCTTTAATAGCAAATGTGTCTCCTTATCAACTGGTGTGCTAGCAACCTTGGCATCTGTGAATTGGAATTTCCTCAATATTTCACCAACATATTTATCCTGAGAGATAAATATACCATCTGGCTTTTGCTATACTTGAAGACCTAGAAAGAAGGAAAGCTCTCCCATAGAACTCATCTAAAATTGGTCTTTCATCAGCTTTTCAAACTCCTTACACATTTGTTTCTTTGTAGAACCAAAAATGATGTCATCGACATAGACTTGTACCAGTAGAATATCACCCTTGTTCCTTTTAATAAAGAGAGTTTGATCAATTTTCCCTCTATGAAACCCATTCTTCAGAAGATATTTAGCAAGAGTTTCATACCAAGCTCTTGGAGCCTGATGCAATCCATATAGAGCTTTCACCACCTTATAAACCTTGTCAGGATGCTCTGGGTCTATAAAACCTGGAGGTTGTGAAACATAGACCTCCTCATCAATAGTACCATACAGAAAGGCACTTTTCACATCCATTTGATAGACCATAAACCCCATAAAGGAAGCATAAGCAAGAAATAATCTTATTGCTTCAATCCTGGCAACTGGAGCAAAAACCTCCTCATAATCTATACCCTCTTCCTGAGCATAGCCTTGAGCAACCAATCTTGCTTTGTTCTTTATCACAATGCCCCCTCTCATCCTTCTTGTTCCTGAATACCCACTTTGTACCAATCACTCTCATTCCCTTTGGTAGATCAACCAGAACCCATACATTCTGAATTTTGAATTGAAGCAGCTCTTCTTACATAGCTTCAACCCAACTTGATTCTTCTAAAGCTTTTAACACATTCTTGGGTTCAATATGAGATAGAAAACATACAAACATACACTCATGCTCATCATTATGATGTTTTTCTTCATATACCACACTGAGAAATCCATGATGATCTGGGTCTTGAATTTGCCTTCTGGTCTTGACTCCAGATTGTACATCTCCTATGATATTGGTAAGTGGATGATTCCTATGTACAATAGTGTGGGGAGTAGAAGGAGCTGCATAGCTGGTAGGCATGTTTTGCAAACCATCTCCAAAGAAATCAAACTCATCAACTTGAGAAGCAGTATCAACTGGTGAATCAAGATGAGGTTGACTTGGTCCAGCAGCATCACTATTTTGCTCAGCAGTTGGAACTTGTGGCTGAGCAGTACTAACTCCATTTGTACTGCTCGTTGGATTTTCAGCTTCTTTACCATTCTGACCACTGGTTTCAGCAACATCTTTCTCTTTGTCTACACCACTTGATGAAGTAATATCATCTTTCTTTGTAGAAGACTCATTCACTGGACTTTCTTCCATGACTGGTATGAAAATACAATCTTCATCTTCCTCCTCTGAACCTGCATCATGGTTAGTATTTGTACCTGTAACAGGCACATAATTCATGGAATCTGAAAGACTGTCAATATCAAAGATCCAATCTGGACCTACACCTGCAACATTTGGTTTATTCTCCAAAAATTCTATGTGCAGATTTTCTTCTACATGCTTGGTGCTTGTATTGTACACCCTAAAAGCCTTACTGTGCAGAGAATAACCAACAAAGAAACCATCCTCAGATTTCCCATCAAACTTTCCTAGTTGGTCTTTGGTATTAAGGATAGTAACATGACAACCAAAATGTCTCATGAAGCTTAAAGCAGGGGTTCTACCTCTAAGAAGCTCATAAGAAGTCTTATTGTGAGGTTGCACAACTAAAACCCTATTCAACACATAACAAGCAAGTGCTAACTGCTTCAGCCCAAAATGAAACTAGTAGCTTAGAGTTAGCTAACATTGTCCTAGCAGCCTCTATAAGAGTCCTATTCTTTCTCTTAGCTACACCATTTTGCTGTGGGGTTCTAGCTACACTAAACTCCCTCTTAATACCTTTTTCTCTACAAAAATCATCAATCACCCTATTCTTAAATTCAGTCCCATTGTCACATTTGATTATTTTAACTTTCTTATCAACTAGGTTTTCTACTTCCACAATGAAGGTCTTAAGGATTTCACTAGTCTCATCCTTAGTTTTCATAAAGAATACCCAAGAAAACCTACTGTAATCATCAGTGACAACAAGGCAGTATCTCTTAAAGTTCAAGTTATTCACAGAAGTAGGACCAAACAAGTTCATATGCAACATATATAAAGCTTGAGAGATAGAGTTCTGGGTCTTTGGCTTATATGAGGCTCTGTGTTGCTTACCTTTAAGGCAAGAAACACAGGTTTGGTCATTGAGAAAAGTTTTATTTGGTAAACCTCTTACCAACCTATTTTTAGCAATTTTGTTAATGGTTTTAAAATTAACATGACTAAGCCCTCTGTGCCACAACATTGATTCTTCCAATGTGGCTTTTGCAACAAGACAAGTAAGTCCAACCTTAGGAACTAGTTTATTCATCTCAACACTGTATGTATTATCCTTTCTAGGGATTTTAAGCAATACTTGACTTTCATCAGGTAGCTTGAAATCAGGAGAAAGAATAAGACAATCAGTATCAGTAAATAAAACTTTGTTCTGTTTATCACAAATTTGTGATACACTGAAAAGATTGTACTTAAGTTCTGGTACATAATACACATTTTCAAAATCAAGATTACCAGTTTTAATTACCCCTTTACCAGTAATCCTTCCTCCAATACCACCACCAAAGACAACTGGTCCTCCATCCAGAGCAATAAAGTCTGAAAGATATGACATGTTGCCTGTCATGTGCCTTGAACATCCACTGTCTGAATATCCTCTATCTTCTTTACCATTTGAAGGATGTTTCTGCACACAAAATAAAGGTGTTAGTTTCTTTTGGGGATCCAAACCATCACTGGTTTGGATCTGCCTTGTGCATCAAGATGAGAAAACTTGTTGGAGGTCTTTGATGCACCATTGGGTTTGGTAGAATTTTTAACCCAATGTGCTGAGGCCTTGACAGCATTGCCCCTTTTTCCCTTAACATTTAAGTGCCTAGCAGTAGGATTTGCTGGTCTAGCAGTTGGAACTGCTGACCTAGCATTTGGAACTGCTTGTTTAAATTTAGGCACCCACTTCTGATTGGTCATTGCTGTTTTCTCATAAAAATGCCTTTTAACTGTTTGTGCATTATTTAAAAATTGTTTTGCACTTGAAACAGTTTTCTTGTTATTAAACCACTTATTTTGACTAGCAGTTGAAACTGTTTTGATGCCAGTCTTTAACATAACAGCTTTGGGTGACATCTTATGATTTGCATTAGGGCTTGTCAATCTAGTTGAACTGTTTTGAGTTACCCTATCATTGTTTTTCCTATTCACCCTTGTATTCCCTGAAACCTTCTTTTTCCATGGGTTAGAATCACAATAAGCAGCCATATGATCAAAACTTCCACAAACAAAGCACACTTTTCTAATCATAGCAAACTTGTTATCTAATTGCTTAGATTTTGAGTGATTCCAGTTCCTATGACTACCCTCAGAAATTGGTGATCTGTTCTTAGTCCTATACATCTCAGCATATCGAACACTTTTCCTAACTGGTTTTATATTTTCAGTCTTAACCACTTTAGGAGCATGTTTAACTTCTACCTTAACAACATTAGGTTTGTCCTTAACCTCTACATCCTCATCATCAGATGTCCAATCCTCAATAGTTGGTGCATCTGAGTTCCTATCAGGGGACATCTTTTCCTCAGAAAGAGATTTATCACTAGCACTCACAAAAGAATCTTCTGCCTTAACAAATTTAACAGGATTTTCACTAATCTTAACACCATATCCAGGAAAATCCATATCCTTAAACTCTTCTAAACCTGTATGTGCTAAATCAATTCCTGGTGGAACAAACATTCCTCTAAGAGGGGGTGCAACTGACTTATATCCTAAACCAAACTTATCTTTGTTAACTATTTGGGTCTCTACTATCTTCTGAACTCCCTTTGAAGTATGTTCAAGAGTTTCTACACTTAACTGGATGTTTTCTTTTTCCTTCTTAAGCTTTTCTAGTTCATATACAAGTCCACTCATTTTATTATCTTTTATTTGCAAATCCCTCTTTAAAACTCCTATCTCATCAGAGAAGTTTGACTCATTCTGTCTATAAAACTCAATTTGTTCTTCCAAAACAGCTAGTCCTCTTTTATGATTTAACAGACAAAAATTTACTTGATTATATTCTACTCTAAGATCATCATACTGTTTCTTAAGACACTCATAATCTTTTAAAGCAGAACAAGTATTTGAACATTTTTGAACAATATGTACCTCAGAGTCTGAGAAAACCATCAAACCCAAGTTAGCTGGTTCCTCTTCTTCCTCCATAAAGCTCCAATCAAATCCAACTCCATCTACAGCTACCATAGCCTTGGAAGAAGTCTCTTCAACATTAACTGTTCTCCTTGTTCCTTGCTGATTCTTAAACCCTTGACCCTGGTTGCTTTGTTGTCTTAGACCTCTACATTCCCTGGCAAAGTGCCCCATCTTGTGACAATTAAAACATTCCACCTTAGACTTGGTTGAATTGGTTTCACATATGTTTCGGGATTCTTTTGAATTGGTTGAAAGTCACCCTCGGTAATAATATGCCAAAGATCAATGTCTTTTGATTTCACATATGTTTCGAATCTTGTTTTCCAATATATAAAACAATCGGTTTTGAAAAGTGGTGGTCTTTGCATAGATTGCCCTTCTTGATATTTGTCAGAACCCATTGATCGATTCAAGTTTTAAAATACAATTTATTTTAAAATCTAAACAGACGTGGCTCTGGTACCAAATGTGAAAAACTAGAATGGGGGGTTGAATAGTTTTACCGATTTTTAAATCTTCCTAAAAACTTTACTTTTGAAAAACTTAGATTCGAATCTTTTGTATAATCAATCAACACCAATATGAACACTACACTAAGCTATCTAATATAAATAATGAATGTAAATAAAAGAGATGGAAAGATCAAACCGGGACAAAGAGATATATAGTGGTTCGGTCACGAAGCTCTTCTTCGCCCTACTCCACTCCCCGAGTACCACACTCAAGAGTTTCAAGCACTATATCAACAAACCTCCCTTCAGGCGGAGAAAACCGTACAACGTTGCTTATCCTATTTTCCGACACTAAGCTAGATGTCGAGTGCTAATCTTAGATAGCACCAATCTACCCCGATCTACACGATCCTTTTAACTTCACAAAATTAACACACTTGACTCGATCTACCCGATCTACCCTTGATCCACTTGATCAATCACACAAGCCCACAAGCTTTAAGAGATTTTCAAGATCTCACAAGATTACAATGATCAACTCTCACTTAACTAAATCTACCCTATCTACTCTTGATCAACTTGATTAATACACTAGCTCACAAGCTACAAGAGATATTCAATATTTCTATAAGATCACAATGATCTTCTCTCACAAACTCTCAAAAGAAAAATGAACTTGATGTATACAAAGATACAACAAGTATGTAACAAGTGTTACAAGTGCTCTAACTACAACTACAACACTTTGTATTTTCTTTGATACCTTGTGTTCTTCTTTTGCACTAGAAGAAGAATTAAGGTGATCTCTAGGTTGGATGATTGGATCACTCTTAAACAAAAGAAAAACTAAACTAAATGATCAAGAAGAAAAGATGTGGTGAGAGTATTGAACTCAGAAAGTTCTGTGTGAAAAAGGATACACAAGAACTGTGAATAGGGCTGATATTTATAGGCAGAGAAAATTTGGCTGTTATGGGGATACGGTACCACTAAAGTTCACACGGTACCACTAAATTTAGTGGTACCGTGGTACCGTGCCAAACAAAAACGCTCCTCTTTTTTGTCTTTAGTGGTGAAAGTTTATTTGGCAAGTTTGGAGCTAATTTTGGAATGGGGGAAATAGCTGTTATGATATTTAAACTTATTTTTCTAATAAAATATTTCTTAATAATTCAAAAATAACTTGTAAAGTGTATTTTTGAAAAATTATTTTATCACATTATTTGCATCAACAATTATTATTATTAATATTAATACTAAACCCAAAACACAAAAACTTATCTTTATTTTCTACCTTATTATATAAGTTAGGCCTTTTTTTTTACTGTTGTGGATTTGACTATCAAGTTACCCATCTCCATCCCCAGTTCCCCACCATCATTCTTCATCTAATTTTCTTGATTGAAGTTGAGATTTTTTCTTCCAAAACCTTTCATCTTCTTTTCCCTATTCAAGATCACAATCGTTCTTCTCTATTGAAACAAAAATATGCTTTCAAAATATCATATCAGACATGCGTAGATGCTTATATTGCTTCATCAATCATCCCCAAATATGCTACTTTACAGGTATCAAAGAAAACCCCTCCTCCTTTTTTCTATCGTGAGTCAATTTCTTACGTTTTGCGCTGTTGTGTTTTCAGGTTGCTTCAAAGTTTGATATTTTGATGCGCTCCACTTCACAACGTGGCTGGATGTGATGGTGTTGGTTGCCGACAATGGTGGTGGTGGTGGCTGGTGTGATGGCCGGATTTGATTTTTTTATTTTTTGAGTTGGAAGAGAAATCATTCTTGTGTGATGGCTGTAATAAATAATTATTAAAGCATGAATTGAATATTTAATATGCAAGATCTAAATGGTTCTTGCATATTACAGTGAGTGATGAAGCTGAAAAAGAGTTTAAAATCGGAAATTTCTCTTAATTATTTTCGTTATTTGAAATAAAAAGTGTTTAAAAAGAATTTAAAAATTAATATTTTTTACAAAAGTACTGACGCAAATATAAAAAAGTGAAAAATAAAAAAAAAATCGCTCAAAGTACCAAACCGTAAGTCACTTAGGTTACTCAACATTGAGAAGAGGTAAAAAGAATAAAATAGTGTTTTTTGAAGTTTGACTTTTTTTTGAAAAATAACAAAATAGAAGGTCGCTTAAGGTTTAAAAAGTCGTTGTAAAAAAATAGCTTAGAAAGTACACATAGTGGGCTCTTACAAAAGTGTCACTTTAATGATTGGGCGCGACTTTTTTGGATGACACATGTCTCCTTTATATTAAAACTTAAAAAATCGCAAATCGCTCGATCTAATTAAAAAAATTCACTAAAGTGAGTCTTAAAAAAGGCACCACTTCAAATGACCGGGCTATATTTGTACGAGGTGAGATCCTTGCAAAACATGTATCCTTTAAAGAACAAATAAACCAATCTCAACCTTCCATCCACCTTTCATCTAATGGCTGAGATGAAGCCAAAAATAACAAAGGGAGGGCATAATTGTCATTTTAGCTCATTTAATATAAAAACCTACTTTTCACCTTTTTTTAAAAAACAACATATCTTGCAAACGGTAAATCTTCAAGCTACGAAAAATACACCATCGCGACGAGAATTAAATCATCTTTCTATAGATATGCACTTTTATATACTTTCGAAGAACTTTTTTTTCAAAATTTCCGTCCAGAAAAATCCCACGGGATTCGTAAAAAAATCTCACGGGATTCGTATAAAATCCCACGGGATTCGTAAAAAAATCACTTGTGATTTGTTATTTTTAAAAAATCACAAGTGATTTGTAAAAATAAGTAAATCACTGTTTTTGAGTTTGATACTTGTATGAAATCACACTGGATTCAGTATGAATCTCAAAGGGTTTCATTGTGAATCCCATGGGATTCAGTATGAATCTCAAGGGATTCATTGTGAATCCCATAGGATTCTTGGTGAATCCTATGTGAATCCCATGTGATTCATTATGAATCCAATGAGATTCATTTGAATCCATGTGATTAATTATGAATCCCACAGGATTGACTAATGAATCACATGAGATTCATACTAATGAATCACATGAGATTCATAATGAATTAGATGAGATTCATAATGAAAATTTTTTGTCCACACGTCTCACATATGCTTTTGACTCCAAATCTCAACACCATCTCCGACAAACACTCAAACACAAAATAAGAGTTCTTTTTTAAACCAGAAAATAACAAACACAAGACAATGAACCGTATGAGAAATAGTATACTTTTCTTGCCTTTCAAAAAAAAAGTATACCTCTTTGGTCTATAAAAAAACTAGAAGACCATAAGTTGTTGACTCTTTTAGATACGTGGCCTCTACTATTACTCAGTTTAGATTTTGACCATTCATTAGATATGGTAATAAACCAATTGACTCACTCCACCGAAATAATAATAAACCAAATCCACCAAAAACACCTTCTTCTTTCACTTCCATATGACGTCATCATCATCATAATCAGATCTCCTTTCATCCGTTGACCACTTTGACCACCTCCCCGACTCCATCGTCCTCCTAATCTTCAACAAGCTTTTCGAAGTCAAAACGCTCGGCCGATGCTACGTCGTTTCGAAGCGTTTCCAAAACCTCATTCCCCAAGCCGAAAACGTCGTCGTTCGAGTCGATTGCGTTATTTCCGACGATGACGTCACTCTCGATTTTAATCAGATTCAGTTCACCGATGAAGGTGATGACTCTGTTAACTGCTCGAAATTACTCGAGATATCGCCGAAAAATAATGACGTGGATCACGACGGAAAATGATACCGGAAACTTTCATCAGTCGCCGGAAACTTTTGTTGGTGAGAGTGAACGAGTGTGTGTGTGAAAGGAATAATTGAAATGAAATAAGGAGCGTGCAACTGATTTGTATTTTTGAGTGATTTTACAAAAGTGCCCTTCAATAATTAATTATATTAAAATGAGGATTAATCTAGACCTTTAGATTTAAAATAGATGGATGGTTGAGATGGAACGGTTTGTTTTTTGATTATTTTTTGTTTCATATTGAACTTTCCTCATATTTGAACATTTTCTTGTCATGTATCTGGAGAGATATATTTCCAGTCATAACAAAGTACAATCAAATGGCTAAATTTCACTACTAAGTAAAAAGAGTATCTTGTTTTTTCCTAGTCGAAAAGACTCTAACAAGATACTTATAAATTTAGGGTGCGTTTGGTTCACAAATGTTATTAGGATTTAGGAATGGTTTGAAAATTTGAGGAAATGTTTGAGAAAAAGTATAGATTTTTAATTAAATAAAGAGAAAGAAAATAAAAATATTTAAAATTAATTTAAAGCTATTATTTTATATTAAATACCGTTAAAAAAAAATAGATAAGGAGAGAGATAAAGTATAATAACTAGCGAGACCCAATTATTTCAATTAAACCAGTCAAATATATGAGGAAGCAAAAAAGCATACTATTTAGAATCAATGTATCACATCAAAAGCTAAAGAGTGAAACAAACAACTTATTTTTACTTGATATCCTAAAACCCAATCCGAAACCGTGAAACAAACGGACCCTTAGACTTTCAATAGGATAGACACGACAATAGAATCTACATGCTACTTTAAATAGTAGTTCATTCATGTGGTTTTGATGAATAAAATGGAAATCACATGCATATTTAATGTATATTTAAGGATGATTTATATTGAGACATTGTATATATTATGGCTTTATTAATGTATAACTATGTGTGTATATAAGGTATTAGTACTAAAATAATATTAGTTTAAATAATAATAATAAAAAAGTGATGTTTTATAAAGTGATGTTTTCTTGTAAATCCTATGAATTTCTAATAAAGTGATTTTTTTTATATGTAATAATAATAATAATAATAATAATAATAATAATAATAATAATAATAATAAATAAGTAAATAAGTAAAAATAATAATGATGATAATAATGAAAAATAGTTTTTTTTTTTTTTTTTAAACAAAAATAATTAAAGTTCAGAAATTTCCGACAAATCTGTAAACTTAACAAAAATATAAAAAGAATGCGGGTGATAAGATTTGATTTAATCTTTTAAAAATTTTGAAATCTCATAATCTTTTTATTTAAGACATATTGAGCTTAATATTAGCTCGATTTCAAAGAGTTTGAGCATAACTATTAATTATATTGGCTAGTCAAAATATAAAGTTATTTTATACCTAAATATGAAATGATGAAAATGAGTCTAACCGTACCAATATGTATATTTTTTTAGTTCTAAGATACGAAATTACTTCAATTTTAATCCAGTTAGACAATTCAACTCACAACTCACAAGTTTTATCAAATGGCAAGATTAGGTAATATAATTCTTCAGTCTCATCAATAGGGGTGCAAACGAGCCGAGCTACTCGCGAGCTACTCGAGCTCGACTCGATAAAAAGCTCGAAACGAGCCGAGCCTTATCAAGCTCGAGCTGAGCTCAAGCCTGAAAATCAACTCGTTTACTTATCGAGCCCGAGCTCGATCTTCGTTTATCGAGCTCGAGTAGGCTCGTCGAGCCTTATCGAGCCTTACGTGGGTAACCAAGCCCAATACTTTCATATAAGTCACTCACTTTGACCAAGCCCAATACTTTCATATAAGTCACTCACTTTGACCAAACCCTAATCACACTTCTCATATTAGTCCGCCCCATTGTAATACCCAAAAATCTAAAACATGCAAAAAGACCAATTTGCCCCTATAATTTTAAAATTTGATTAATAAGCATTTAAAGTACCAAATAAATCCCAAACCTTCGGGAATGAGCAAGATATGAAGCGAAGTAATTTTTATGTCTACAATTAAACATTTTGAAGCGTACAAAAATTTAAGATTATATGAAATAATTTATTTAGGCCGGTTTTATTATTTTCGTATATATTATTATTGTAAATTCGATTTAAATCAAATTAAAAAAAAATCAAGATAAATACAAAATAAAATATGAAAAATCTTCCAAATCAGTATTTGATCCTAACTATCTTTTCTTGGACCGAAATCCTTGTTCCCTCCCCTCATATACACGTTTCTTTTATTTATTCTATATTTACATAATACCGAAACTTTAAAAACCCTAACAAAATTCGATATTGCCTTCATTCGACTGGGAGAAAATTCTTGGGTATTTTTCTGGAGTTGTACAACATCTAAAGGAGCTAGGAAAATTGGTTTGAGGTCGTGGGACTCGTTCGTTTGATCGTTAGGGTTTTGGTTTGTCGAATATTGCATCCGAGAGGTACATAATTCCCATGATTCCTTCCACTCGTTCGAATCATCAAATGATATTTTTCTTATGTTCTTAACATCACATAGGTTCCATATAAATTGTATAAATCAAACCATGCAAGCTCATGTGATTGTAATAATTTTAGAGAATGAAAACGTACATAAATTCCAAAATAAGCTATATGAATTTTTTGGGTGTTGTACTTATTTTATTTGAACCCTATACGAAGTATATGATCTGGTAAAAATGCTTGTACGATTTATAGAAGCCTAGAATTGTCGTGGTCTAATTATTTTGTAATCGGATTCATAAGAAAATAAAAGGAAACCTAGGTACGATTTTAGGGTTAGGGTTTTAAGCTTAAATCTGGACATTTAATGCTCATTAATGATGATGTCATGATTATTTGATGATTGGATGAATTAGGGTTTTGTTTTGTATATTAAAAAGTGTATACGATTTGAAATAAAATGAGAAGGGTGTGTTTTGTCATTCCTAAAACTTAAGGGTTATTTTTATAATGTTGATTAGGTCCGTAAAAATGTATAAAAAAATATAACATGGGGTCCTTATGTGTAAAATTTGCAAGATAATGATTTAATTGTTAATATATGGTTCGAATTGCAATTTAATTAACTAGAGGGACTAAAAGTGTAAATTCAGGAAACTTATGATTATTTTGAGTAAATAATATTATTAGGGAGATAATATGTAACTTTGGGTATTTATGGGTCTAATGTGTAATTATAATAAAGTAAAGATGTAAATTGTGGTTTTTAGAACTAAATGGACTAATTATGTAAATATGTGAAACATGGAGGTTTAAATCGTACCATGCATAACTATGAGGGTATATTCTGTAATTTAGTAAATATAAGGGCTTGTGATGTGATTATGAGTATAGTAAGGGCTGGAGTGTAAATTATGTAACTATAAGGTTTGTTTTGTAATTTTAATAACTAAAGGGTGTAAATTGTAAATATTGAAACTTAAAGGACTAAAGTGTGATTCTGAAAACTTAAAGGACTAAAGTGTGATTCTGAATCAATTATGTGTTTAATAGTAGTAAATTGTAATGGTTTCATTTAAAACCCTTAACTTTGGAATATTTACAATTAAAACCCTAATTTATGGAAACTTGTCATATTTAACCCTGAACTTTTGTAACTTGTT